>CM057345.1:159869376-160217368 GCA_030015575.1 Agapanthus africanus | reverse complement strand
GCATTCTTCATCGGTAATTGCCATGCCACTTACACAGTAGAACTGCCATATCATGAGATTAATCTTAAACGTAAAAGAACATTCATTGTTCAGTACTATCACTTGACATGCTTGCATGATATACTCGATATGCTCATATTACTACTCTATGTTGCATATATCGTACTTTATGGTTATATGCTTGAGATGTTGTTTTCATGAGATCTCTGAATTTGAGAACCACGGTTATATTTTAAAGGGAATTATGTATTGCTTTAAAACGTGGTTTCTCTTGATTTGATATTTCGAGGTGTCTACCATGAGTTTTCTCGGTTCTAAGCAGTAAGTATACCCGATTTGAGGAGCAGGAGGCACGGTCTGCGGGTACATGGTGGACCCGGTGAGGTACCTCGGGGCAAGAAGCTCGAGATGTAGACGATGAGCCTGGAAGGGGGAGCACTACCTACCGGAGCCCGAGATCGGCCCATATCATCTCACAACTCCGGTCGGTATCCTCCAGACTTAAGCTTACTTAATTTATATTACGCCTTTAGACATGGCATGATTTAAGTGCCGGTCACAAGCTAATATTTCGGGTCGTGACATGATGAGATGTACTGGATGATTGATCTGCGCTAGTAATTTGAGGATGATGATCGAGGATTATTGTCATTTCGGATGTTATGAGGCGGGATCGCCGACGTACGTGTCACGACCCGAAATAGCATGTGACTGGCCTTGAATCATATGAAGTCTATAGGACCCCATCTAATTCAAGTAAGCCAAAAGCCCAGAAATCTAAAACCATTTTTAAGGAGTAAATAAGGAAAACTAATTTTTAAGAAGTAAGGAAAACATGTTTTAAAAGCAAGGTTTTTAAATAAGTAAGCCGAATATGCATTTTTAAAGTCTAAAGTCTTTTCTAAAAATTTCGGCAGAGTTTCCTTTGTAAATACTGGCCCCAAACGGGGTACAACATGAATAATATATATACAATGTAAAAAGGCATTCCCAAGCGGGAGCTAGCTCTTCGTTAATCGACGGTCACAACCATGCAAGCAGTATAATATACAACGCCGAAGGGTGAGGATCAAAACTCAAAAGAAAACTCAAAATCAGTATGAAAACCAAAATACTACAATGCGCTAGTCTAAGGTCGAAATAATACATAACTGGTTTTCTAAATCTGAAACAATATACAAGTTTGGTTGATGGAATTACTAGATACAACTGAATAATACATGTATAATGGTGGTTCTGATACAAAAGAACCCACCTACCAAAGCAAATCAGCCGTAAGGGAAGCAGTGTGCCAGGAGCCGCAATGGAACCTGTACGGCAAAACCTGCAAGAACTGTGGCACAACGGGGGTGAGTTTCCAACTCATGAATAGAAAACATCACAGAGCAAAAATCGTATGTATGACTCATCCTAGGTCAATACGATCAGATATATATATAAATCTCAAATGAATAAGTCTGAAGCATGATAAAGTAGCAATGTAACATCTATAAATGAGTGTAGAGCCAAGTGCTCATACCAGTGCCTCAGGTAATAACATATCATAAATATGAGGTATGATCAAGGTCGACTATATCATGAAGTCTATAAGTTTGTGGATATCATCCTATTATGTAATCAATGTCATCATGTATGTGGATCTCGTCCAACTATGTGATCAATGTCATCAATGTCAAAATATGTATGTGGAAATCGTCTACGTGTCACCCAATGACAATAAGCATCATGCATGAAAATATCATAAACATATGCATGGAAGTATGAGGATGTAAATCAACATGTGTCGCTCGCGACATATCAAAATCATGGAACCTGAGTGTCAAGCATCGACACTCGAAAACATCATGAAATATGTGCCTAGCATCAGCACGTAAATCCTCATATACATAGGGCTCCATCAGTCCGGATCGGCCCGTCTCATTTCTCAACTCCGGTCGGCATCCCCCGGATATCTGCCGAGCTCAAAACAATCACCGGTAGGTAGTACTCTCCTGCCAGGCTTACCGTCTAACATATACGAGTCTTCTTGCCCCGGGGTACCTCACCGGGTCCACTATATACCCGCAGACGGTGCCTACCGCTCCTCGAATCGGGTTTCACATGCCACTCTCAGAACCGAGAAAACACATGGTAGATGCACTGAAATATCATATCAAGGGTAACCGGGTTTTTAAAACAATACATGCTCTCCTTTAAAATACCCACGGTTCCCAAATCCAGAAATATCATGGAAACAACATATCTCAATGCGTATAATCAGAAAGCATGATGTATGCGACATATAAAAGAAATGTAAGCATATCAGTATATCATGCAACATTGAAGAGTAACATGCACATATTTAGGGAAGACCGCTTCTTTAAAATGAATTAGTTTTAAAAAGTATCTTGTGGTTCCCAAATCCTCAATTCAAGCCAGAATCGTCTATGTATGTGCAAATGTATATGTGTATAAGTATGGGTGTACAATATGTAAGTACACGAGTATGAATGTACAATAGGTATGTGCACAAGTATGAGTGTACAATATGTAAGTACACGAGTATGAATGTACAATAGGTATGTGCACAAGTATGACATGCAAGGGTCATATCCTGAATGCAACAGTACTACAGTGTAGTGACATGGCAATTATCGATGATGAATTGTGTGAGCCGGCAAGCAGGTGTATGTGAAACATATGCATCATCGATAATGGTGCTGGTGTCCTAACAGTATGGATTTGATACAACAATAAACATATTTAACATGCAATGCGATGCAAACAGTAAGAATCTGCGGCAAATGAATAATAAACACAACAGTGTAGAATCTACATCAATGTATCTATGTCATACTGTTTTTGCCATTTGAAATAAGACGAATCGGGGTTTTTAGGAAAATAAGGGCTACGGTATTTTTAAGAAAAGATGCGTCTTTTGAAAATATCCGTAGAATCCCTTGCCTGTCTTTAAAATACTCCCGATTCGTTAGTTTTTGAAATAGGTATGATATCGGCCTTGCCTAACATCTACTAGCAAGACTACGGCTCTAACTAACAAGTCAATCAGGAGGGGTATGGAAACCATCTAAATCTGAGTCGATATATATATATATATATAATAGTCGGTGATCCCGCCTCAAAGGTACCGTGTACGATACAATATCATATGACATCCTCGAGTCATGAGTGTGGATCTATCATCAATAAAAAGCTCGTACGGTAAATCATCGTACGGCATCCCAAACGCTGGGCACGGGTCAATATCGCATTCATATCATCAATTATCTGGTATCCTTATCATCATATCTCATTGTTAGTTATATGTATGCCCTAAAGGCCATTACTGTACATACGATGTATATTGTAGTGGATGCTTGGACATATATAGGGAGGACTTTCTTGCTCGACATGATAGTACGCTATCTGGTTGCTCTTTATCTTAACATGTACTCTGATTGTCTCTATGTTACATGTTGATAAAGCCCTTAAGATATGTACTCGACTACTGGGACTATGATGAGATCATACTAGTGGGGTCACGGCAGTCGATGATTACATCCTATAACTGTTCCGAGTCGAGGGTGTATCGAGACAGGGCATCGATACACCAGAGAAGACTAGCGTATACGCATCTTGACCCATATAATGGGCGATGGATGATCCCATATCCATCGGTGTTTGACATCAAGGATGGTGTACGGGTGCTCAGTGGAGACTGGGTACACTGGACGGACTTGCCGAGAACTCCCAGATGGTATTATTCCTCACGTCAGATGGCAGTTTTATGGTGACACTGGTATAGAGTAGTCTGTAGACCCGAGATCGTCATAGAGTCTTGTGTGATTCCCACTGTGCTTTGATATCCATCATACCACGTCCAAAAGGCATGCAAAAAGGTGGCTTTTGGGTACAGCCCCGAATCACATGGAGGCAATGAGCGATAGGAGGGGATTCGTCTCTCCCGGTATAGGGAGTTGATGTTGCGCTGTGTTCGATAGGCTATAATTGGAAATCCCTGGCCAGGGTTGCCGAGATTTACTGGTAAGTGTTATCAGTAGTTTCTCGAACTGTTATAGACCTCATATCGACATGACTTATCAAGCTACTGGGGTCTGATGTATACCACCCCTAGGCGAGATATGCGACATATCAAACGACGAGACCGGACTGTACGGGAGTGTTACTGGTTGGATTCGTAGGGGAATATACAGGCTTGCTTGTTGATCTTCTGATCACTCAATACCTGGGTGGCTGTTACGTTTAGCTGACCGCTTGCAGCTTGTGGGTGTTTGATATGATCATCACCTACTGCCGGCGTATTAACGATTCTTTAGAGTCCTACACAGAGGTTTTTTGACTCAGGCAAAACGGAGTAGGGGCACAAATGTGATATGTGCAGGACTGAGGATAATGCAATATGAGATACCGTATTATATTCTCGTGATATTTGATATCAGCCGGGTCATCGGATCAAATGTTGATTCGATGAATCGGTAAATGATATATTAGTCGGTTATATGCGATATAGCTAGATTGTCGGATCAAATGTTGATTCGATAATTTAATGTATAATAATATATGTGATATATTAAATTACATTAACTAATATAAGCTCACTAAAAGATTCTTTTTCTCACTCGGGAGTGACTCCTTTAGCAATAACTGGCAGATGCTACAGACTCGGTTTGCTTTTGACTGCTTTTGGGTTTTTGCTTTGCACAGCGATATATATGATATATCCCGCACCTCATTCGACGAGGAAAGGACCGAGATCCCTTCACCGGGAGTGACTCCTTTAGCAAAACCAGAAAAGCCTCAAAATCACTCCATTTTAAAACTTCATTTGATTCTACAACGATATCAAGTTCATTACGCAATAGGTTTTCAGAAAAACCTGTCGTAGCCCTCCGTCATTTCAGATAAGTACTAGTTAGTATTCGTGCTACGTTTGTTGACTATGTTAAGGCGTAGTGTGCGGTAGCTAATTAGTGCTTATCTGTATAAGCATATGATGCGATTGGATTAGGGTAGTCGTGCGACTTTGTTGACTATGTTAAGGGTCGTGCGGGTGGGTTTAATTCAATCGGGAAATGACGGGTTGAACTTGACTAGCACTTATGATTTGTTGACTATGTTAAGGTCATATAGCTGCTAGGGGCAAAAGATTATCGGGAATTTCAAGTGTTGAAATTTGCAATGAGATTGCATACCTTCTATGAGATAGTTGGATCCCGATACCCACTGCGAGTAAGAGTTACTCCTGGGAGAGTTTTATACATTACAATTAGCCGATCAAGTAGGTGTCTAGAAAGGTGTTAACGAGGTTACGCCTCTGGGAAAACGAGGTTTACAGTAATTAGGTTCGTGCGAAAGCACGGGGGACCTCCCTCAAAGTACCGACACTGGCCTGGCTGAAAGATTGGCGAACTTGTAGTGTGTAATTAATCCCGGCTAGTCTTTCCTTTTAGGGTTTGGAGGAAGATTTGATAAAAAGCAGTGGGAGCCATCCTGATTAGATAAGATAATAACCAATCTGATCTTGCACGAGCATACGCTAAAGTGTTTTCTTCTCTCTCTCTCCAGGTAGCGACCATTTCATGCCTTAATAAAGATAATAATATGGATGTATTGACCGAACCCGCATGTTATACTGTGCTGGGGAACGTTGGTTCCGTTCATTCTTATAAGAGTTATAGGAATGAACAGGATATAGGGGAATACCAGGATTCCCATGCCACCCGAATGAAGAAAGTACATGATGATGCATTTTCTTCGGGTGTGTTCGTTACTGAGAACTGTTTCTCCATTTGCTCTACGTCCTGGGTATTGGATACCGGGTCGGGATCTCATATATGTAATCAGTTACATGGGCTAAGGAGAGGTAGAGAACTTGGAGAAGGTGATAAAGACATTAGGGTTGGAAATGGTGCAATTGTTGCAGCTAAGACTGTCGGGGAATATCACCTTGTATTACCAACTGGTAATACATTGGTTCTGAACGAATGCTATTACATGCCGAACCTGATATGCAACATTATATCGGTTTCTTTGCTAAGTAAAGAAGGATATAATTTTGTATTACAGGACAATGTTATGAACATTTTCCATAACCAAAAGTTGGTTGGATCAGGCACGTTATGCAATGGCATTTATGTTCTAAATCAATCAACAGTTCTAAACATAACAAACACACACAAGAGGAAGAGTTCTGAACTCAACGAATCCTTCTTGTGGCATTGTAGACTGGGTCACATCAATGTGACACGACTGGCTAAGTTGCATAAAGATGGATATTTGAAACCTTTCGAATTATCATCTTATGACACTTGCCAGTCATGTCTCAAAGGCAAGATGACCAAGACTCCGTTTACGGGACACGGAGAAAGAGTTACCGAACTCTTAGGACTGATACATAGTGATGTATGTGGTCCCATGTCTACACATGCCAGGGATGGTTCTTCGTACTTCATTACATTCACTGACGATCTCTCTAGATTCGGATATGTGTTCCTAATGAAACACAAATCAGAAGCTTTTGATAAATTTAGAGAATATAAACAAGAAGTCGAGAACCAAACCGGAAAAAGTATTAAAATCCTTCGATCTGATCGAGGAGGTGAATACTTGAGCAATGAATTCCTGGACTTCCTAAAAGAGAATGGGATTCTCTCTCAGCTGACTCCTCCATATACACCACAGCACAACGGTGTATCTGAACGGAGGAACCGCACCCTATTAGATATGGTGCGCTCTATGATGAGCACAGCTGAGTTACCTATTTCCTTCTGGGGATATGCGCTGGAGACAGCAGCATACCTATTGAATCAAGTTCCATCTAAATCTGTACCTACCACACCATATGAGATATGGAGTGGGAAGAGACCATATTTTAAACGAGTTAAAATATGGGGTTGTCCGACCTATGTCAAAAGACAAAATCCAGACAAACTCGAGGCACGGTCAGTTCTTTGCAAGTTTGTGGGATATCCTAAGAATTCCCAAGGATATTTATTCTACCATGCTGAAGAACAAAAAGTGTTTGTTTCTCAATATGCCACCTTTTTAGAAAAGGAATTTCTTGAAAAAGAAATTAGTGGCAAAGTGGTAGAGCTGGAAGAGGTTCCAGATACACAAACAGTAACTGAAGATTTAGTGGAACCAGAAGATTCAGTAGCTCCCAATGAACCTCAGCCTCTCCGCCGATCTAGTAGGGTTCCTCGCCAACGTGAGAGATACTACGGTTTTCTCATGGACGGTGGGAGCGAGGATTGCATCATGGAGGATGATGACCCAACTAGCTTCGAGCAGGCCATCACGAGTGGGGACTCAGTGAAATGGCTGGATGCTATGCGGTCCGAGATGGATTCCATGTACACCAACAAAGTATGGACTTTGGAAGTTGCTCCTGAAGGGGTAAAACCCATTGGGAGCAAGTGGATCTTCAAGAAGAAACTTGGTGTAGATGGGAAAGTGGAGACTTTCAAAGCTAGACTTGTAGCAAAGGATTTTCGTCAAAGACCAGGTGTGGACTATGACGAGACCTTTTCTCCAGTGGCTATGCTTAAATCCATCCGAATCATGCTTGCCATTGCTGCCTTTCATGACTACGAAATCTGGCAAATGGATGTTAAGACCGCCTTTCTAAATGGTGATTTAGAAGAGTGCGTGTACATGACTCAGCCAGAGGGCTTCGTAGACAGTGGGAGCAGCGGGAAGGTGTGCAAGCTGCTTAAATCCATTTATGGATTAAAGCAAGCATCGCGGAGTTGGAACATCTGCTTTGACGTCGTTATCAAAGAGTTTGATTTCGTCAAAAATCCAGATGAACCTTGTATCTACAAGAAGGTGGCAGAGAGTAAGGTTGTCTTCCTCGTATTGTACGTGGACGACATACTCTTGATAGGAAATGATATTCCTATGCTGCAATCGGTCAAGCTCTTCTTATCACAAAGATTCTCAATGAAAGATCTTGGTGATGCCTCTTGCATATTGGGAATCAGGATCTATAGAGATAGATCCAAACGGATTTTGGGATTGTCCCAATCCAGGTACATTGACACCATACTAAAGAGGTTTAGTATGGAAGAGTCCAAGCGTGGGAACATGCCCACGATCTCTGGAGTCACTCTCTCCAAAGAGATGTCTCCCAAGACTGATTTGGAGAGAGCTCGCATGCAAGGGATACCCTATGCTTCGGCAGTAGGCTCTATCATGTATGCGATGCTATGTACCAGACCCGATGTAGCATACTCACTAAGTGTAGTGAGCAGGTATCAAGCTGATCCTGGAGAGAGTCACTGGACAGCTGTGAAGAGCATTCTCAAGTACTTGCGAAGGACTAGAGATATGTTCTTGGTGTATGGTAACGGAGAACTCCAAGTGGAGTCCTTTACCGATTCGAGCTTCCAGAGTGATAAGGACGACTCTAAGTCGCAGTCGGGTTTTGTCTTTACCCTTTACGGAGGGGCGGTTAGCTGGAAGAGTTCCAAGCAGGAAACCGTGGCAGACTCGACGATGGAGGCTGAATACATCGCTGCCAACGATGCTGCTAAAGAAGCTGTCTGGATCAAGAAGTTCATTACTGAACTTGGAGTGGTTCCATCCATTGAGCGTCCAATACCTTTGTATTGCGATAACAATGGAGCGGTGGCTTTGGCCAAGGAACCCAGGTCCCATCAGCGGTCCAGGCATATTCTGAGGCGGTATCACCTGATCCGGGAGATAGTTGATCGCCGGGAGATCGAGGTCAGGAGAGTTGACACGAAGAACAACACGGCGGATCCACTCACGAAGGCCATTCCCCAGATACAGTTTGAGAGACTCTTCGGGATGCTCGGTATGAGATACTACAGCAGCTGGCCCTAGTGCAAGTGGGAGATTGTTAGTTGTATGTATGCCCTAGAGGCCAGTATTGTACAGATTATGTATATTATATTGGATGCTTGGAAATATATAGAGATGACTTTCTTGCTCGACATGATAGTATGCTATCTGGTTGCTATTTATCTTAACATGTACACTAGTCTCTTTATACTGTCTTATAGTTACATGTTGGTAAAGCCCTTAGGATTTGTACTTGACTACCTGGACTATGATGCAGATCATACTAGTGGGGACATGGTAGTCCATAAGTACATCCTTCAAGGTCCCTAGTCGTGGGTGTATCGAGACGGGGCATCGATATACCAGAGTAGACTAGCGTATACGCTTCTCGACCCATGTGATGGGCGATGGATGATCCCATATCCATTGGTGTTTGACATCAGAGATGGTATACGGGTGCTCAGTGGAGACTGGGTACACTGGACGGACTCGCCGAGAACTCCCAGATGGTATTATACCTCACGTCAGATGGCAGTTCTCAGGTGACACTTGTACAGGTTAGTCTGTAGACCCGAGATCGTCATAGAGTCTTGTGTGATTCCCACTGTGCTTTGATCTCCACCTTACCACGTCCATGAGGGCGTGCAAAACGGTGGTCTTTGGGCACAGTCCCGAGTCACATGGAGGCAATGAGCGATAGGAGGGGTTTCGTCTCTCCCGGTATTGGGGGTAGATGTTGCGCTGTGCTCGATTGGCCGTAACAGGGAAGTCCCTGGCCAGGGCTGATCAGAGATTTGCTGGTAAGTCTTACCAGTAGTTTCTCGACCCGTTACGAGCCTCACATCAGCACGACTTATCGGGTTATTGGGGTCTGACGTATACCACCCCTAGACTTGAAATGCGACATATCAGACGAAGAGACCGGACTGTATGGTAAGTGTTACTGGTCGGATTCGCAGGAGTGTGAGCGGGCTAGCTCGTCGATCTTCTGATCGCTCAATACCCGGGTGGCCGTTACGTTTAGCAGACCGCTTGCGGCTTGTGGGTGCTTGATATGATCATCTTCTGCTACCGGCGTATTGACGAGTCTTTAGAGTCCTACACAGAGGTTTCCTGGCTCAAGCGAAACGAAATAGGAGCGCATATGAGATATGTGCGGGACCGAGAATAATGCGTGTATGTGATACCGCATTTCATTCTCGCGATATATGTTTCGATTGGTCATATTCGATATGACCTAGTTATCGAATCATTGATTCGATAAATCGATACATTGGTTTCTAGTCGGTTATGTGCGATATGACCGGATCATTGAATCAAATGTTGATTTAATGATTTAATGCATAATTATATATTTGATATATTGCATTGCATTAACTAGTATTGGTTCACTTTAAACGGATTTTTCTCACTTGATGCACATTGTATATGTGATATGCTTTAGTGCACTACTTTGTATCATGTTTGATGATACTTGATAATGTGATTAAGTGTAAAGGGTTAAACCATGGTTAAGTGATGATTAGGGTTTTGGTTTTTCATTTATTTATTTGTTTATTTAATTGAAAGGATTAAGTTAAGAATGGTGGCTTATTTTGGAGCTATGTTGAAGCTTCATGAAGCTTTGACAAAGTCCACCATCCTTATCTCATCCTTAACCCTAACCACACTTACTAACCTTGGTTTAATCTCTACACTTGACCATGGTCAAGATATGATAAGTATTCATATTAGTTTTATTTTTTAAAGTGTGAAGACTTATCATATTCTTTTCTTGAGCTCATCTTCTTCTTCTTCTTCAAGCTTGCTACAACAATGGCAACTTGAGATCTAGTGAGATAAATCCAATTCTAAAGTGAACCCACCTCCTATTTCTTCACCCTCTACCTCTTGCCAAGTTGTTTTGGGTGTTTACTTCACAAGTTTCACAAGTTTGTGAAGTCGGAGCTTGAGTTTGTGCAACCTCGACGTAGATCGTCTTTGACACGAAGCCGACGACCTATTCCGCACGTTTTCCCGATGAAGCCGACGGAGGAGTCTAGGATTCATGATGTACAGCGAGAAGACTTCGTTGCGGAGCCGTGGAGGTGGATATCCGGATCTACAAAGGTTGTAATTTCCGTATCCTAGTAGTTAAGTGTTAACTAGCTTTATATTTCGCCTAAACATCTAGTTTAAGATCCGTAGTCTAGGGTTTCTCGGCACCAAAAATTTTAAATTGGCATGTTCGATGCCTTGTGAGACCACTATAGGGTGCCTAGGAACCTTTCAATATATAATATTGTAACATGATATGGTTATTAATGCAACATGTTTAGTGGAGATTAAACGAGATTAGGGTTTGATTTGGGTTAATCTTCTCTAGAACCTTCTAGAAGGTTTTATTTTGTTTTGTGCAAAGATATTTGTGTAGATATTTTGCAAGATATTCTTTAACCCAACCCAAACCCTTAACCCTAGTTCAATCTCTACAAAGGTTACATGACCATGGTTGCATTTTCTAACCTCATACTTGACTTTCATTGTTCATCACAAAAGGATTTTATGATTATTCTTCTCCTTCTTTCTTGAGTTCTTTCATGAAAAGCTTTCTAGCTTTTTATGATGTGATGATTTTGAGTGAGTTAAAGAAAACAAATGAGAGCTAAAATCCAACTTCATCATCCTCATCTACCCTTGCCATTTAGATGAGGGTGTTCACTTCATTTAGTGAGTGAGAGCTTGTGTTAATGAAACTTCAAGGTAGATCATCTTTGTTATCGAAGATCAGAAGCAAGATTGCATCTTTCTCTTCGTGGAGCCTCTCTAGAGTCCGGATGCATGATGATCGCAGCAAAGGGACCTCAACACGGAGCTTAAGAAGTGAAGGACCGGACTACAAAGATTGTAATCCCAAACTCTTAAATGTTAAAGTGTTTAACATGCTTTGTTTCGCCTAATCTCTAGTCTAAGATCTTGGTTTAGGGTTGTTCGGCATGGCTAAATTTTAAATCGGCTATAGTTGATGCCTTATAGACCCTTGCACGTGTTTCTAGTAACCCTACACTCATAATCTGGGGTACTGATCTAAGTCTAGTACAAATCGATACCATCTATGTAAATATAAATGCGTGTGTGAAACACACGTCCAAAGGCCCGCTACAATCTCATGTCGTATCCCAAATACGAATCACATTACATCACCGATCTCATGGCACTATGCCCAATCTCATCGACTCATTTCCAAATATCATCCACTATCCTCATCATCCAGGTATATGTATAGCAAATAAGCATGTGTGTGCGTGTGGGTGTAAACCTATTCTCGGGTTCGTATCTAGGAAACTATACTAGTTTACATCTGAACCCTATTCTATCCATAGTACACCTAATCACATCTGAATATCCAAGTCACACATAACGCTATCATACATATATATAGTATATATCTAGCATACTAAGCATCGAACTGCGGGGGTGCTATACGCCATCCACCCGACTTCCCCCGTAGATATAATCTACTCATCTTGCATCCTGCGTGTCGGTGTCGATGTCGCCTTCATCTTCTTCATCGTATGAAGCCCTCGAGAAGGTACCTACAAGATAACACAATCGCAATGCACCTTAAAATCACATCGAGAAAACCAAACGACGCGCTAAGGTCTATAGGTTAGAACTTATAGACTACGCTTTCAAAACCATCAAACAACTCTCGATGTCATCGTACAAACGTCAAGTGATCGAGGTAAAACCCAAATAAGCAAATCCAGAATTCAAAATACGAGAAACGAGACTCCGAATCAAAATAGCAACTTAGGAAAAAGGTCCCAGATTCTACCCTAGATCAAATCAGACAATTTTGCAAATACCAAGGGTCTATTTTACTAGAGACAAAGCCACAAAACAAGAACGAGCCAAAACCTCACTGGTCTGGCCGCAATTTGCGGCCAGAATGGATTTAATTGCGGCCAAGTTTGAGGGTTAGGGATCAGGGCTTTGGTCGTAGCTTCCTAGATGCCTGCATGTATCACTGTCCTTACAAAATAATTTTCAGAGTTTCGGGGTGATAGCAGATTCCATTTTACATCCACAGAATTCACAATTTTCCGATATCGGCTTTTCTAAATCCATATTCTAGGGTTCTAATCTCTGGTTTAGGTCTTAATTCTAGCACTAGTGGGTTTGTGAGGCCTCTACTGAGCTCAAATGTCCATTACAACTTTCAATTTCCAATAACCCTAACTAGAATTCTTCTAAGTCCACAATACCACTCGATATCGGTTCTAATCTAACATGGGGGTAAAATTAATGGAAACACTAAGTTTATGGTTCAGAAAATACCTTATTTGGCAACTCAAGAAAATTCTTGAGTTGCCCCAAGTGGCCAAAATCCTTGCTTTCTTGGTCCAATGTGTTTCCCTTGAGCTTGTGCATCTTTGTAATGAAAAGGGTAATGGGTTTTGAGTTGATTTTCATTGGGTTTTGGGGGTTGAAGATGGAGGAGGAGGGGTTGCAGCAGCTACAGCAACAAAGGGAAGAGAGGGGAGAGAAATGAGAGGAACAAATGATGGGGAATGGCTCAAGAAAAAGGATTGACCCTCACCCACTCTTTCTCTCTCTAACCCATACTTCTTATTCTATTCTAATCATATCCTTCTTTTTTCTTTTCTTTTCTTTTCCCCTCTCTAATAAATTAATAACCATGCTATAAAACATGTAGGAAAGCTATGAAAATAAATGTAACAAGTGTAGAAATGATACGGTGCATGTTTTGCACAAAATATGCTAAAAATCCAATTAGCGATTTTTAATCGCGATTAGCATATAATTAATCATAAAAACTTAAAATTTTCATAATTTACATAAAACACCCTCTTTTAAATAATTTCCATAATTTTCCAAATTTTCCCCCATTTATCGGTATTTAATTATACCGCCTTATTTAAAATATTCAATATTTTATTATTAAATTATAAAAATTCCCCAAAAATAATATTTTATTTTTTTGAAATGTTACAGTAGGATATTACCTTTCGTGATGTACATATCATTTTTCCAGTATTTAATTCTATATGATATCATTTGCTAGTACACCTGCACAATTACCGTTGATGCGCATGTTACACTTACACAAATTTGCCGGCTCACACGCATTATTCATCGGTAATTGACATACCACTTACACAGTAGAACTGTCATATCATGAGATTAATTTTAGACGTAAAAGGACATTCATTGTTCAGTACTATCGCTTGACATGCTTGCATAATATACTCGATTTGCTCATATTACTACTCTATATTGCATATATCGTACTTTATGGTTATATGCTTGAGATGTTGTTTTCATAAGATCTCTGAATTTGAGAACCGCAGTTATATTTTAAAGGGAATTATGTATTGCTTTAAAATGTGGTTTCCCTTGATATGATATTTCGAGGTGTCCGCCATGAGTTTTCTCGATTCTGAGCAGTAAGTATACCCGATTCGAGGAGCAGGAGGCACCGTCTGTGGGTACATGGTGGACCCGGTGAGGTACCCCGGGGTAAGAAGCTCAAGATGTATACGATGAGCCTGGAAGGGGGAGCACTACCTACCGGTGATAGTTTTAGGCTCGGCGGTTATCTGGAGGATACCGACCGGAGTCGTGAGATGATATGGGCCGATCCGGACTGACGGAACCCGAGATGGTTTGGCGTGGCGGATATCTGGAGGATACCGACCGTAGTCGTGATATGGGTTGATCCAGACTGATAGAGCCCGAGATATAAGGATTTATGTGTCGATGCTGGACACAGGTTTCATAATGTTTCGAGTGTCGGTGTTGGACACTCAGGTTCCATAATTTTGATGTGTCGTTGATGGACACACGTGGTTGATATCCTCATATATATATATGTATATATATATGTATGTATATGTATATATCTATGTATGTATATGTATATATGTATGTATGTATGTATATATGTATATGTATGTGTATATATATATACACAGGCATATATTTTCATGATGTTCGAGTCTCGGTGTGGGATACTTAGGTTCCATGATATTGTTTGTGTCGTTGATAGACACGTGGATGATATCCACATGCATACAGGCATATGATATCGGATGTTTATTTATATATGTAATTGCATTGATCGATTGTTGACATATATGCACATGTGGTCACCCTAGATATCATAGTCTTACCTTCAGGATATAGTGACCTAGAAAATCGTTGTTTTATTCGATTTCTACTTGCTGATGTTTTCTACTCACGAGTTGGCAACTCACCCCCGTTGTGCCACAGTTCTTGCAGGTTTGACCGCTTGGGATCAGTTGCGGTATTGCTGACACACAGCTTCATCCAGGATGCTTTGGTTTGGTAGGTGGGACACATGTTAGATCGTGCCCACTCTCATACTTTATATTCCATTGTATCTAGATAACTCCATCAAATCAAATCAAAGACTAGAAATTGTATATTGGTAGATCTAGTCAGACTTGGGTATTGCGTGAGACTTAGAGCGATGGGTTTATGATCGCTTTCTTGAGTTTTGATGTCTGGCTTATTTATTGTTCTTTATGGGTTGATCTTCGCCGTTGGGCGTCGTATATATGTTATTGTGTGGTTGTGATTCCTCCAGTTGGCGAAGAGCAAGCTCCCGCTTGGGGATGTCTATATATTGTTGTGTATATGGTTTTGGATCAAAATATATAAGGGAGGTGCTGCCCAAATTTTTATAAAAAGACAAAACATGTCTTCAACTAGTATAATCCACTTGCATTTTCATGTTTCATTAGCTATGCATTTATATAAAACATTATTCATTATACCTTTATTTCAAAAACTGCACCTCCACTATTTTCCGCAAAAAGATTTAGATTTTCTGGGCTTCGGCTTACTTGATTTATGTTACGCCTTTAGACGTTCCGTAATTTAAGTGCCGGTCACGTATTAAATTACGGGTCATGACAGAGAGCAAGACAATAAAGAATATCAGTCAACATGTTAAGATAAAGAGTAACCAGATAGTATACTATCATGTCGAGCAAGAAAGTCATCTATATATGTCCAAGCATCCACTATAATATATATCACATGTACAATAATGGCCTCTAGGGCATACATATTCCTAACAGAATTATCACATTACTGGGGTCTGACGTTTACCACCTCTAGACATGATATGCGACATATCAGACGAAGAGACCGTACTATACGGTAGTGTTACTGATAGGCTTCAAGGAGAGTACGGACAAGCTTTCTTGTCGATCTTTATATCGCTCAATACCCGGGTAGCCGTTACGTCCAGCTAGTACCGCTGACAGCTTGTAAGTGACTGATGTGATCATCACCTGCTGCTGACGTATTGACGAGTCTTTAGAGTCCCACACAGAAGTTCCCTGGTTCAAGTGAAACGAAGTAAGACACATATGTGATATTTGTATGGGCCTGATTAAATACGTGTATGTGATACCGTATTGTAATCTGACAGTTATCTGTTATCAAGTTAGGTTATATATGATATAACCGGATTATCGAATCAAGTGTTGATTTGATAATGTGATACTCAGATAAATGATATTAGTCGGTCATAAGTGATATAACCGGATTATTAAATCAAGTGTTGATTTAATAATTTGATATATATTATATTTGATATAATTATATCTTAACTAATATTATTAGCTCACTAATTATTTACTTAATATATATTAATATATATACGAGATATATATATATATATATATTAAGCATGGTATAAATTTCTATTTTTGGAAAATAGAAATTGAGGTGGAAAATGGGAGCATGGTGTAGTATAGCATTTGTTATTTATTTATTCATCTTGACTCACTTTTCAAGCATGGTTACAATTTTATATTGCAATTTTTCCATGCTTGAATGAATAGGGGTCAAGAGTGGCCATTCATTTTTATTTACTCATGAAAAACACTTAGCCATTTTGGATGGCTTGCTCTCTTGCTCTCATCTTCTTCCTCTTCTTCATGCCGCCATGGTTCAAGCTTCAACCCTCACATGAGATATGAATCATGAAGCTTGAACACAAACTTGTGAGCTTTAACATACCCTATTTTACCATCCTACACTTGACTAGCGATCAAGTGTAGCGTGTTTCCTACGCTAAAGAGTTTAGTGTAGAGGTAACTTGAGTTGGAAGGACTTCGCGTGGATCATCTTCGGCAGAAGGTCTTCGAAGGAAGCTCGTCCAAACCCTCAAGTGGAGCCTAGTAAAGTCGCGGGACTACTACACGGAGCATGTGAAGTGAAGGACTCGATCTACGAGGGTATAGCCATCTTCACTTTCATATAGTTTAGTTGATATCAAACTTAAAATCCTAATTATCTATTTAACGATCTTGTTTAGTCTAGCTTAGCACATATAAAAATTTGAATTTGGCATGCTTGATGTCACTTGGACCTCATGGTGGTGCTAGGGTAGACTCTCACGAAAGTCCCCTCATTTTTGTGCGAAATCGATCCCCGATAACCCCATAAAATCCTATACTATATGAGCCTTGATTCGGCCTCGAAACGAAGCCGAATCAGGAGCGGGATCAGCCTCGCATTAGGGCCGAATCAGCCTTGGAACAGCCCGAAATCGGGGCCGATTCAGCCCCCGATGCAGGGATGAATCAGCCTCGGTTTAGCCCCGAATCTTGGCCGAATCGAGCTCAAATTGGGTGGGTTTGAATTATTGTGAGCCTACTCTAAATTCTTGGTCCGAACCAAGAATCCGATAGCTCCGGCACAAGCAAAAATGAGAGCTTTTCGTGCAAATATTTAAAAATAGTTTTGAAAATTTTGGGTTTCATGAATTCCAAAATCACCAAAATAAATTGTAGTCTTTTGGTATGGTTCTGATACCACTGTTGGGTTGCTAGGCACCTCTGGTTGGGTTTAAAGCACGACGGAAGCGGTAATTTTAAAAATCTAAAGAGCTATAGCAAACCCAAACCAAGAATCAAATCAAACAACTAAGCATGTCACTAAACTAGTAAGGTAAATACAAGAGTTAGCAGAGTACAACCTTCATAGAGCATTAGCAACCTCTACATAGGCTCCGGCTAGTCTCCATAAAGCCCGGAATAAGATTGCTCGATGATCTCCTCGCCGAAGATGATCCATCTTGAGATAACTCCAACACAAGCTATTGCTTCAAATTGATCTCATCAAAATGAAGCAACCCACTAATTAAACTTGCTAAGAATGATTAGTAGGAGATGTAGAATAATTAGCTCACTTAATTTTTCTCTTTTCTTTTCCATTCCTCGCTTGAAGAAAAAAGAGAGGAAAAAGAAGCATGGAGGAGATGAGAGTGTAAAGAAGATAAGCATGAATAAAACCTTTTTAATTAGAAACAAGAATGGGTCGTAAATCAAATAATGACTCACATAAATGAGTCATTAAAAAGAATCATATCATGAATTCTACAACCATGACTCATTCTTATTTCTTTCATATAATTCTTATACTCCCATCATGCATGTATTAAAATACATGTCTCATTATTTATATCAAATATAAATAATAATTTAAAGAGAAGAAAATAATTAAGTGAGTGTGATATTATTTAATATATAAATATATCATTTAATTTTTAAATCAACACTTGATTTAATAATCCGGCTATATCATATATATACCGGCTAATATCAACAAACACCCGATTAAAATGCATGTATCAAATACACGTATTTAATCGAACTCCTGCACGTATCCCTAAACGTGCCCTATATCGTTTCGCATGTGCTGGAAAACCTCTATGTGGGACTCTAAACACTCGACAGTACGCTGGCAGTAGGTTAGGATCATATCCATAGCCCACAAGCACGTCAGCGGTACTACCTGTACATAACGGCTACCCAGGTATCGAACGAAAGAAGGTCAACGAGGAAGCTCATCTGAACCCTGCAAAATCTATCAGCGGCATTACCGTACAGTTCGGTCTCTTCTTCTAAGAGTATCACATATCAGGTCTAGGGTTTGGAATCTGTCAGATCCCAATAACTAGATAAGTCGTGAGACAGAGGACTCATAACCAACCGGAGATACAACTAATAGAATTTATCAGTTTACCTCCATGGTGATGGCCATCGACTTGTGGTTGTAGTCATGTCATGCACAGCATGACATCAACTTCCTATACCAGAAAAGACGAATCCCTTGAGGAAAAAAAAGGAAGAAGAGTATGGAGGAGATGAGAGTGTAAAGAAGATAAGCATGAATAAAATCTTTTTAATTAGAAACAAGAATGAGTCATAAATCAAATAATGACTCACATAAATGAGTCATTAAAAAGAATCATCTCATGAATTCTAAAACCATGACTCATTCTCATTTCTTTCATGTAATTCTTATACTCCCATCAAACCTGTATCAACATACATATCTTATTATTTATATCAAATATAAATAACAATTTAAAGAGAAGAAATTAATTAAGTGAGGATGATATTAGTTAATATATAAATATATCATTTAATTATTAAATCAACACTTGATTTAATAATCCGGCTATATCATATATATACCGGCTAATATCAACAAACACTCGATTAAAATACGTGTATCAAATACACGTGTTTAATCGAACTCCAGCATGTATCATAAACGTGCCCTACATCATTTCTCATGTGCTGAGAAAGCTCTATGTGGGACTCTAATGACTTGACAATACATTGGCAGTAAATTAGGATCATATCCATAGCCCACAAGCACGTCAGCGGTACTAAATGTACGTAATGGATACCCAGGTATTGAACGAAAGAATGTCAATGAGCAAGCTCATCTGAACCCTGAAAAATCTATCAGTGATATTTTCGTACAATCCGGTCTCTTCGCCTAAGAGTATCTCATATCGGGTCTAGGGTTGGAATCTGTCAAACCCCAATAACTAGATAAGTCATGCAACAGAGGACTCATAACCAACCGGAGATACAACTCATAACACTTATCAGTTTATCTCCACTGCGATGGCCATCGACTTGTGGTTGTAGTCATGTCATGCACAGCGTGACATCAACTACCTATATCAGGAGAGATGAATCCCTTCGACCGCTCACTGCCTCTACGTGCTTTAGGACTATACCCAATAAAAACCTGTTTGCACAACTCCTTTAAGCCGTGGTAGAGTAGAAGTCAAAGTATAGTGGGAATACACATGAGACGCTATGGCGATCTCAGGTCCTAGGGATTACCCTGTACATATGTCATAAGAGAACTGCTACCTGACATTGGTATATTACCAACTAGGAGTTCTCGATGAGTCCGTCCAGTGTAACTCATCCAATGAATACATGTATACATTCCTCGATGTCAACACCAATAGTTGTAGGATCAGCTATCGCCCTCCAACCAGGTTAGGAAACATACACACTAGTCTAAACCGGAGTACCGATACCCAGTCTCAATACTCTTACAACTAAGAACATTTAAGGTTGTACTTATCGACTATTCAGACCCTACTAGTATCATATCTATCATCATCCTGTTAGTCAAGAAAAATCCTAAGGATTTATCTCATGTCTAAACGATACGTGATAGTAACTAAAATACATCACATGAAAAATAACGACAAACCAGATATAATACTATTATCTCGAGTAAGATTGCTCTCTCATATAAGTCCTCTTTCAATTACAATAATTTCTTAAGGGCATCTATATCCAACACCTACACCTTGTGGAGTTTTCTTATAATAACAGCCACCATGCGAGCATAGGAATGGCTCCATTCATAGCACTGTATGGGTGCAAGTGTCGATCCCTATTGAGTTAGTATAACATTGGCGGCCGAGAGCTTTTAGGACCCGATATCATCATGGCGACAGTAGTTGTTGTTCAAACGATCTGAGAGTGCCACCGTGTAACTCAAGACAAGAAAAAACAGTGGCCAGATGTGAAGAGAAGATACTTGAAATTCCAGTAGGGTTGATAGGCACACGCACAAGGATCTATAAGGCATCAACCATGCCCGATTTAAAATTTAGCCGTGCCGAACAACCCAAAGCCGGATCTTTAAACTAGAGATTAGGTGAAAACAAGCATGTTAAACACTTTAACACTAAGTGAGAGGAATTACAACCTTTGTAGATCCGGTCCTTCACTTTTTAAGCTCCGTGTTGAGGTCCCTTCGCTGCGATCATTGTGTTCCAGACTCTCGAGAGGCTCCACGAAGAGAAAGATGCAAGCTTGCTTCCGATCTTCGATAACAAAGATGATCTACCTTGAAGTTTCATTAACACAAGCTCTCACTCACTGAATGAAGTGAACACCCTCATCTAAATGGCAAGGATAGATGAGGATGATGAAGTAGGATTTTTGCTCTCATTTGTTTTCTTATTCTCACTCATTTTCATCACTTAGGAAAAACCTAGAAAGCTTTTCCATGAAGCAAGAAGGAAGAAGAAGATGAATAATCATTTGTGATGAATAATGAAAAGAAGATAATGATTAATAATGCAACCATGGTTAACCAAACCTTTGTATAGATTTTACTAGGGCTAGGGTTCGGGTTGGGTTAAGTATGAGTCACTTGAAAATATCTTACACAAAACAAAAGAAAACCTTCTAGAATGTTCATGAATGAACTAACCCAAATCAAACCCTAACCTTGTTTAATATCTACTAAACATGTTGCAATAGTAATCATATCATGTTACAATATTATATATCACATATATAATATTTATTGTAACAAAAAAAATAATACAATTAACATATATCGCATATATATCAATGAATTACCCGAGTGAGAAAAAGAATATTTTAGTGAGGTAATATTAGTTAATGTTATTTAATATATCATATATATTATTATACATTAAATTATCGAATCAACACTTGATCCGACAATCCGGCTATATCGCATATAACCGACTAATATCTCATTTACCGATTCATCGAATCAACACTTGATCCGATGACCCGGCTGATATCAAATATCGCGAGAATAGAATACGGTATCTCATATCGCATTATCCTCGGTCCCGCACATATCACATATGTGCTCCTACTCCGTTTTGCCTGAATCAAGAAACCTCTATGTAGGACTCTAAAGAATCGTCAATACGCCGGCAGTAGGTGATGATCATATCAAACACCCACAAGCTGCAAGCGGTCAACTAAACGTAACAGCCACCCAGGTATTGAGCGATCAGAAGATCAACAAGCAAGCCTGTACATTCTCCTGCGAATCCAATCAGTAACACTCCTGTACAGTCCGGTCTCGTCGTCTGATATGTCGCGCATCTCGCCTAGGGGTGGTATACGTCAGACCCCAGTAGTTTGATAAGTCGTTTCGATATGAGATCTATAACAGTTCGATAAACTACTAATAACACTTACCAGTAAATCTCAGCAATCCTGGCCAGGGATTTCCAGCTATAGCCAATCGAACACAGCACAACATCAACACCCTATACCGGGAGAGACGAATCCCCTCCTATCGCTCATTGCCTCCATGTGATTCAGGATTGTACCCAAAAGCCACCTTTTTGCATGCCCTCTAGGATGTGGAATGATGGAAATCAAAGTACAGTGGGAATCACACAAGACTCTATGACAATCTCGGGGCGACAGACTACTTTGTACCAGTGTCACCGGAGAACTGCCATCTGACGTGAGGTATAATACCATCTGGGAGTTCTCGGCGAATCAGTCCAGTGTACCCAGTCTCTACTGAGCACCCATACACCATCCTTGATGTCAAACACCGATGGATATGGGGTCATCCATCGCCCATCATATGGGTCAAGATGCGTATACGCTAGTCTACTCTGGTGTATCGATGCCCTGTCTCGATACACCCTCGACTAGGAACAGTTATAGGATGTACTCGCCGACTACCGTGGCCCCACTAGTATGATCTCATCATAGTCCCAGTAGTCGAGTACATATCCTAAGGGCTTTATCAACATGTAACATAGAGACAATCAGAGTACATATTAAGATAAAGAGCAACCAGATAGCGTACTATCATGTCGAGTAAAAAAGTCCTCCCTATATATGTCCAAGCATCCATTACAATATACATCGTATGTACAGTAATGGCCTCTAGGGCATACATATAACTAACAATCTCCCACTTGCACTAAGGTCATCTGTTGTGGTATCACATACCCAACAATTAGCTGTGGTTGAAGTATCGCATACTCAACCATCCCATAAAAGTCTCTACTGGGAAAAAGGCCTTTGTGAGTGGATCCGCGCTGTTGTCCTCTGTGTCTACTCTCCTAATCTCGATCTCGCTGGAGATCAACCATCTCCATGATCAGGTGATACTTCCTAAGAATTATATCTGGATTTCTGATGGGACGGGGGGTTCCTTGGCAAAAGCCACAACTCCATTGTCACACAATGGTAGGAACGAAGTTCATCTCATGAACTTATATATATCATGACTGCCTCTTTGGTAGCATCCTTGGTAACGATGTATCTTGCCTTTAATCGTCTAGTAAGTCACGGTATCTAGCTTGGAACTCTTCCAACATACCGTCCCTCCACTGAGGGTAAAGACAATGCCTGCGACTGATATCCAGTCGTCCTTATCACCGTGGAACCTTTCCAGTGATTCTCCCTAGGATCGATTGATACCATCTCACTACAACTAGTGAGAATCCTAACATCCAATTAGATCTATCTCATAGATCCAAAACCTAGGATTTAGGAGGTATCGCTTTCATCCTATATGGAGAATCCTTGTGATAAGCGGAGATTGATCGAGAGTACAATAGGAAACTCATTCCCTATCAAGAGTATGTGATCCACATACTCTACGAGGATCACCACCATACTCTCTACTACCTTTCTATATATACAAGGTTCATCTACCATTTTGATGAAGTCAAACTCTTTGACTACCACATCAAAACAGACGTTCCAACTCCGCGATGCCTGTTTTATCATATAAAACATCTTGCACACATTTCCGCTGCTCCCACTGTCTACGAAGCCCTCTGGCTCTGTACTTATAGACGCTCTCTTCCAAACCATCATTTAGAAAAGCAGTCATTACACCCAACCGCCAGATATCGTAGTCATGGTATGTAGCCGTGGCAAGTAGGATCTGGATGGACTTAAGCATAGCTTTGAAAGTCTCAACCTTTCCATGTACACCAAGTAATCTTCTCAAGATATACTTGCTCCTGATGGGGATTTAACCTTTCAGATAAAGCAACCAAAGTCCATACTTTGTTGGTGTATAAGGATTCCATCTCAGATCGCTAAGCATCCAGCCATTCTTACAGAGTCCCACTCCTGATGGCCAGCTCGAAATAAGTTGGGTCATCATCTCATAATGCAATTCTCGCTCTCCCACTGTCATAGAGAAACCGAAGTATCTCTCAGGTGGTTGAGGAACCCTACTAGATCGGCGGAGAGGCTTAGGTTCGTTGGTTACTATTGAATCCTTTGGTTCTACCAAATCATCAGCTACAGTTTGTATAGCTGGAACTCTTTCCAGTTCTACCTCATGACCAATAATTTCTTCACAAGAAATTCCCTCTCACAAAGGTGGCATGCTTAGAAACAAAACATCTTTTGTTCCTCGGTTAGGTAGAAGATATTCCCTTGCGAATGCTTGGCATATCCAACAAACTTCTACAGAACTGACTTTGCCTCGAGCTTGTCCGAATTATGCTTTTAGACATAGGCTGGACAACCCCAAATCTTAACAAACTTAAGATATGGGCTCTTCCCATTCCATATCACATATGAAGTGGTAGGCAACTGATTTGATTGGAACCCTATTCAATAGGTATGCAGCTTCTCAACTACATAACTCCCAAAAGAAAATAAAAAACTCAGTAGTACTCATCATAGAGCTCACCATATCTAATAGGGTGTGATTGCTCCGCCCCGATACATCTACGTGTTGTGGTGTATACGAAGGAGTAATGCTGAGAGAGAATCTCATTCTCCTTTAGAATAGTCCAGGATTTCCGTGCTCAAGTATTCTCCTCCTTGATCTCATCAAAGGACATAATACTTATACCCTTTTTTGGTTCTCTAATTCTAACTTATATTCTGTGAATATCTCAAAAGGTTCAGACTTGTGTTTCAACAGGAACATATGTTCGAATCTTGAGAGATAATCAGTGAATGTAATGAAGTACAAAGAACCGGTCTTGGCATGTGTAGACATGAGACCTTCATACATCAGCATGTATCAATCCCAAGAGTTCACTAACTCTTTATCTATTTCCAATAAACGGAGCTTTGGTCATCTTATCTCTGTGACATGACCGGCAAGTTTCACAAGATGTAAATTCAAACTAAATTTAATATGCATCTATATGTAACTTCAGCTAGTCGGGTCGCATTGATATGACCTAGTCTACAATGCCTCAAGAAGAATTCGTTTATTTGTGAACTCTTCCTCTTGTGTGTGTTCTGTACATTAAGAACTGTGGTTTGATTTAGAACGTCTATACTTTTAGATAACGTTCCTGATCCGATCAACTCTTGATATAGGAAATGTTCAAAATATTATCCAGTAATACAAAATTATATCCTTCTTTACTAATAAAGAGACTGATATGATGTTGTATATCAGGCTCGGTATCTAATAACATTCGTTCAGAATCAATGTATTCTGGTAATACAGCATGATAACTACCAACAGACTTGGCTGCAACACTTGCACCGTTTCTATCTCAAGAAATTTATCACCCGTTCTCAGTTCTCTACCTCTGTACCCCATGTAACAAATTACATATGTGGGATCCTGATCCGGTATCTCATACCTAGGACGTAAAGGATACTGAGAAACAGTTCTCGGTAATGAACACACTCGAAGAAGATGCATCAACATGTACTTTTTTTCGTTTGGGCAGCACGGAAATTCTGGTAATCCCCTATTTCCTGCTCTGTCTTATAACAATTATAAGTTGGAGCGGGACCAATGATCCCCAGCTCAGTATAACAAGCGGGTTCGATCATTACATCCGTATTATTATCTTGATTAAGGCGTGACATAGTCGTAACCAGGAGAGAGAGAGAAGAAAACACTCAGCGTGCGCTTTTACAAGATTAGATTGGTTATCAATTTATCTAATCAGGATGTCTCCCACTGTTTTAGTCAAATCTTCCTTCAAACCCTAAAAGGAAAGACTAGCCGGGATTAATTACACGCTACAAGTTCGCTAATCTTTCGGCCAGGCCAGTGTCGGTACTTTGAGGGAGGTTCCCCGTGCTTTCGCACGGACCTAATTAAAGTAAACCTCATTTTCCCAGTAGCGTAACCCCGTTAACACTTTTCTAGACACCTACTTGATCGGCTAATTGTAATGTGTAAAACTCTCCCAGGAGTAACTCTTACTCGCGGTGGGTATCGGGATCCAACTATCTCATAGAAAGTATGCAATCTCATTGCAAATTTCAACACTTGAAATTCCCAATATTATTTTACCCCTAGCGTCCTATGACCTTGACGCAGGCCAACAAACCATAGTCCGCTAGTCAAGTTCAACCCGTACATCTCCTGATTGAATTAAACCCACCCGCACGACCCTTGACGCAGGCCAACAAAGTCGCACGACTACCCTAATCCAATCGCATCGTATGCTGCAGATAAGTACTAGTTAGTTACCGCACACTACGCCTTGACGTAGGCCAAAAAACGTAGCACGTATACTAAACAGTACATATCTGAAATGACGGAGGGCTACGCAGGTTTTTAAGAAAACCATGAGCGTAATGAACTTGATATCATTGTAGAATCGAGTGATTTTAAATGGAATGTTTTTTAGGCCTTTTCTAGTTTTGCTAAAGAGGTCACACCCGGTGAAGGGATCGTCGGCTCTTTCCTCATAGAATAAGGTGCAAGATATTTCACAAATACCGCTGTGCAAAGCAAGAACTGTAGAAGCAATCAAAAGACAAACCGAATTTGTAGCATCTGCTAGTTTCACTAAAGAGGTCACTCCCGGTGAAGGGATCTCGGCTCTTTCCTTATCGAATAAGGTGCTGGATATTCTACAAGGAACGCCGCTATGCAAAGCAAGAACTAGAGCTACCAGTGTTTAAACAAGTTTCTCCAATATCTTAGGTTTCTTTTATTTCATTAATCTCATTAATGAAGTCCCATTTTATTATGCTTCATAAGCATCACATTTGAAACAAAATCTGCAATATAACATATATCTCATATATATAATATAAACATTCGTCTCAGACAGTAATATGATCTCATCACAGAATATTGCAGCAGAAGAACATATATGAAATATTGGATATACTAGGACGTCCGTGTTTTAGTACGAGCCGGTATAAAACACGGATTCCACGGTCCCGATGAATAGCCAAACCCACATCCCTGACCCCTACGAGAGCGGCAAGCAACTCTGCCAATTCCAGGGTTAGGAGACCCGGTCTCGACTCCTCGAGATGGTCTCCCACTGGACCCTAGAACCCGGTTACTTGTGCTCCCCGCCTTGGGTCTATCTAATGCGGAAAAGTAAATAATATACAATGGTGACATCATCCTCAGCCCAGAAGTGCCCCAATAAAAGAATATTACATACAAATGAATTTTACATGAATGAAAATGAAAAACTCTCATCTCACATAAAACCCCTGGCTATTCAGAACGCGACGATCCAATATAACATATCACAGCAACACATAATATCTCATATCATCAACGTAAGCAAGTATGCGTATCCCGATTGTCGTTGATGTATAGCAACGAAACCGGCGATACACCACATATTACACTTACGGTCGCAGAAAAGAAAGTGTAAAACTACAACAGTTGGAATCCGCAACCTACAAGAAAGTGTAAAACTACAACAGTTGGAATCCGCAACCTACTTAGATATCGCATGCCTAACTAAATGAATTCCTTAGACATCCCATGCCTAACAATTATAAACCCCGCATTTTAGTCTCGATCTCGAAAACACTTTTCAATATCTAGTCGGATGATTCAATAAGATTTCCGACATCCTGATCGAATGCTCGTCGCAAACTTTAGTAGACGGCCGCACCCCTGGTTGCCGTCGATGAAGTGCACTAAGGCGGAACACCGCTGCCGCGAGCACCCGAACGGATGCTTTTGGCGACGGGGTTCTCCTACAGTCACTTGGTCGGGGCTATGGGGTGTGGCTATCTATTAAGTTTACCCGGCGAGTATCCGCTTACGCTACGTGATTGCGACGGACTTTTGATCACATCAAAATTCCGTGGCAACCGATCATCTGAGACTGAACTGCTAGATTTATAACATTCAAATCAGTTATCTCATAACTATATGTGGATTCCAAATATTGTATCACATTCCAGATAAGTAGACAATATTAAACTTTCCGATCGAATAATCAAACACCCAAGTTTTCCCAAATAGCTCAACACTTGAGCGGAGTTTAAAATGATGGGTTTACCTAGCACCTCATCAAGGGTTTAGAAGCATCACATATGCCAAAATCAAATTTTGAAGGTTCTAAGTGAACTTGACAAGAATCATAACTAGAAATTTAGGGTTTCTTTCAACTAAGCATCACATGCAAATGAAAAACTATCACTAAGGGTAGAGATTACAACCTTTGTTGACTTCCCTTGGTGACTCCTTGGCACTATGAGAGTTTGGAACGGATCGATGGAAGCCTTCCTAGTCCATGAAGATCCACCCGAAGTCCCTTTGCCTAAAGCTCCTTGCTTTACTTGATATGTGAATGAAGTAAAGCAAACACCCTACACAAATGGGCTAGATGTGTGGAGTATGATGATGTGGTTTGTATTCTATAATCAAAACCCTTTATTTTTATCAACTTCACTGAAAGAAAATTTCAAGAGAGGAAGAACAAGATGGTGGCTAAGCTTGAGCTCAAAGGATAATGATATGAATGAATAATTGAGATGAGAAAGAATAATCTATATTAATCCTTCTCACTTCAACCATAGTTAATAAAGCAAAAAGATAATTAACTCAAGGTTAAAAAGTAGTTGAAGTATGGTCAAAGATAATAAACATTAACCATGTGTGAATTATCCTTTCCTTTAATTCAAAATGATAAATAAATCAATAATTACTACTATATGAGTCTTGCATTGCCACCAAATTTGTATCAACAACCATGATACAATGTATGTATGTATATGCCCATGAACATCATCATGTGCATACATACATGCATACAAAAATAGAAAAAGGGTTTAATTAAAGAATTAATCTAAAAGTCATTTGTTATCAACACTTGATTTTGCAAACCGGTCATATCACATACGACCCGACCAATAGAAAATGCCCAATTAATATACAGTATCACATATCCGCATTTAATTGGGTCCCCGCGCATATCTTATAAGCACACCACATCTTTTCGCCTGAGCCAGGAAACTTCATTAAGGGACTCTAAGACTCGTCAATACGCCGGCAGTAGGTGATGATCGTATCAAATACCTACAAGCCGCAAGCAATCAGCTAAACGTAACGGCCACCCGGGTATTGAGCGATCAGAAGAAAACCAGCGAAGCTGTCAAAACTCCCGTCGAGCCAACTGGCAACACTTACCGTATAGTCCGGTCTCCTCGTCAGATATGTTGCATATCGAGTCTAGGGATGGAATCGTCGACCCCAATAACTCAATAAGTCATGCTGGTGTATGGCTCATAACAGATCGAGAAACTACTGATAACGCTTATCAGTAAATCTCAGTAGCCGTGGCCAGGGACTTCCTGTTATAGCCAATCAAGCATAGCACAACATCAACTCCCAATTCCGAGAGAGACGAAACCCCTCCTATCGCTCATCGCCTCCATGTGCCTCAGGACTGTACCCAAAGTCCACCTGTTTGCACGACTCAGTAGAGCCATGGTAGGGTGGATATCAAAGTACAGTGGGAGGACACACAAGACTCTATAACAATCTTGGGTCTACAGACTAACCTGTACCAGTGTCACCTGAGAACTGCTATCCGACGATAGATATAATACCACATAAGAGTTCTCTATGAGTCCGTTCAGTATACCCAGTCACCACTGAGCACTCGCATACAATCTTTGGTGTCACCTCACCAGATGGATATGGGATCATCCATCGCCCATCATATGGGACAAGAATAGTATACGCTAGTCTACTCTGGAATATCGATGCCCCGTCTCGATACACCCACGACTAGGAACAGTTCAGGGATATGTTTATAAACTACACATGCCCCACTAGTATGATCCGCATCATAGTTACAGTAGTCAAGCAAATATCCTAAGGGCTTTATCAACATGTGGAAATGAATAAAAGCATGATCAAATCAACATGTCAAGATAAAGTAAACCAAATAGCATACTATCATGTTGAGCGAGAAAGTCATCTAAATCCATATATACATGTCCAAGCATCCACTATACATATAATGGCCTCTAGGGCATACATATATCTAACATAAAAGATATCCATCACATGCCACAGTACCAATGGTCCAGCCGTAGAAGGGTCAAGCCAACGCCTCACATGTGACAACGCCGTACTGCCCCAAACCCTAAGGTTCAGAGGCAGTTCAAGACGGTCACATAATCGAGTTAAGGTTTGTTGTCTTCTAGAGGGTCCACCGCGTTACTTGCACGATTTTCCAAAAGTTTCAAACTCGAGAAAAATATCCAACTTTTGAAAAAATTTCCGACAGGGGAAAAAGTGAGTTATTGATATCCGTTCGAACTTTTTAACAGCTTCTAAAATTATCCGGAAAAAACATAAACGAAGTAAAATTATCCGATCGAATCAACGAGTCCCCAATACAGCCCAGAAAACTCAACACTTGAGTATAGATTAAAAACACCCAGAATCATTAGGAAATGAATAAGGATATTACTGTGATGACACGTGTCCATAACACAATAGTACGGCCGCGGAACCGCCGCGGGAAGCAGGTTCCAGCCGCGATTCCGTGGTGACTTGATGGTTTCGTGGTCCCGTGTTTCACCATAATCTTTAGAATTCCCTGCTGATTTTTTTAAGTATTTTTAATTCACAGAAAATCACATTTTGAAAAAATTTCTAAAAACTTGGGTATATCGGGTTTTCGGAGTTCGATCGGACTTTAAATATCGCCTAGACTTCGCCTAAAGCTCTAGCTTGACTCTAATACCACTGTAGCGTTGCTAGGCATACGTACAAGGGTCTATAAAGCATCAACCATGCCCGATTTAAAATTTAGCCGTGCCGAACAACCCAAAGCCGGATCTTTAAACTAGAGATTAGGTGAAAACAAGCATGTTAAACACTTTAACACTAAGTGAAAGGGATTACAACCTTTGTAGATCCGGTCCTTCACTTCTTAAGCTCCGTGTTGAGGTCCCTTCGCTGCGATCATCGTGTTCCGGACTCTTGAGAGGCTCCACGAAGAGAAAGATGCAAGCTTGCTTCCGATCTTCGATAACAAAGATGATCTAACTTGAAGTTTCATTAACACAAGCTCTCACTCACTGAATGAAGTGAACACCCTCATCTAAATGGCAAGGATAGATGAGGATGATGAAGTAGGATTTTTGCTCTCATTTGTTTTCTTATTCTCACTAATTTTCATCACTTAGGAAAAACCTAGAAAGCTTTTCCATGAAGCAAGAAGGAAGAAGAAGATAAATAATCATTTGTGATGAATAATGAAAACAAGATAATGATTAATAATGCAACCATGGTTAACCAAACCTTTGTAGAGATTTTACTAGGGCTAGGGTTTAGGTTGGGTTAAGTATGAGTCACTTGAAAATATCTTACACAAAACAAAAGAAAACCTTCTAGAAGGTTCATGAATGAACTAACCCAAATCAAACCCTAACCTTGTTTAATCTCCACTAAACATGTTGCATTAGTAATCATATCATGTTACAATATTATATATCACATATATAATATTTATTGTAACAAAAAAAATAATACAATTAACATATATCGCATATATATCAATGTATTACCCGAGTGAGAAAAAGAATCTTTTAGTGTGGTAATATTAGTTAATGTTATTTAATATATCATATATATTATTATACATTAAATTATCGAATCAACACTTGATCCGACAATCCGGCTATATCGCATATAACCGACTAATATCTCATTTACCGATTCATCGAATCAACACTTGATCCGATGACCCGGCTGATATCAAATATCACGAGAATAGAATACGGTATCTCATATCGCATTATACTCGGTCCCGCACATATCACATATGTGCTCCTACTCCGTTTTTCCTGAGTCAAGAAAGCTCTGTGTAGGACTCAAAAGAATCGTCAATACGCCGGCAGTAGGTGATGATCATATCAAACACCCACAAGCTGCAAGCGGTCAGCTAAACGTAACAGCCATCCAGGTACTGAGCGATCAGAAGATCAACAAGCAAGCCTGTACATTCTCCTGCGAATCTAATCAGTAACACTCCCGTACAGTCCGGTCTCGTCGTCTGATATGTCGCATATCTCGCCTAGGGGTGGTATACGTCATACCCCAGTAGCTTGATAAGTCGTGTCGATATGAGGTCTATAACAGTTCGAGAAACTACTGATAACACTTACCAGTAAATCTCAGCAACCCTGGCTAGGGATTTCCAGTTATAGCCAATCGAACACATCACAACATCAACTCCCTATACCGGGAGAGACGAATCCCCTCCTATCGCTCATTGCCTCTATGTGTTTCGGGACTGTACCCAAAAGCCACCTTTTTGCACGCCTTCTTGGACGTGGTATGATGGAAATCAAAGCACAGTAGGAATCATACAAGACTCTATGACGATCTCGGGGCGACAGACTACTTTGTACCAGTGTCACCGGAGAACTGCCATCTGACGTGAGGTATAATACCATCTAGGAGTTCTCGGCGAGTCCGTCCAGTGTACCCAGTCTCTACTAACACCCGTACACCATCCTTGATGTCAAACACCGATGGATATGGGATCATCCTTCGCCCATCATATGGGTCAAGATGCGTATACGCTAGTCTACTCTAGGGTATCGATGCCCTGTCTCGATACACCCTCGACTAGGAACAGTTATAGGATGTACTCTCCGACTACCGTGGCCCCATTAGTATGATCTCATCATAGTCCCAGTAGTCGAGTACATATCCTAAGGGCTTTATCAACATATAACATAGAGACAATCAGAGTACATGTTAAGATAAAGAGCAACCAAATAGCGTACTATCATGTCGAGCAAGAAAGTCCTCCCAATATATGTCCAAGCATCCATTACAATATACATCGTATGTACAGTAATGGCATCTAGGGTATACATATAACTAACAATTCCAGCATGGGGATCATGTGTTCCTTAAGATCTCTCATAACAGAGGAGTCATCCATTTTGGGAGGTATGGCAAGTTTAGTCCGTGTTTTATTGGTCCTTTTGACATCTTAGATTGTGTAGGAGAAGTGATATATCATTTAGCCTTGCCATCTTCTTTAGAGGGCGTGTATAACGTCTTCCCTGTTTCCCAGCTACACCGGTACGTGAGTGATCTCGGCCATGTTCTAGATCATTCGAAGATTTCCGTGGGTGCCGATCTTACCTACGAACAACAACCGGTTAAGATTTTAGCTCAGAAGGAGAAGATCCTATGGGTCAAGTTGGTTAGGGTATCGTGGAGAAAGGATTCCCCGGGTAAGTCTGCTTGGGAGCGCGAAGATGATATGCGACAGCGTTATTCTTATCTTTTTTTTGCCCTGTAGCAGCATACTTCTTGTAGGAATTTCGAGGGCGAAATTCTTCTAAGGAGGATAGATTGTAATATTTGCATCCGAAATAAAATTAGTTGTTTTAATTAGTTTGTTTTAATTTGTTATTTTAATAAGTTTGTTATAAGATTTATTGTATTATAAATTTTGGTTAATAGTGTTTTAAAATTTATTTTAAAAAAGGAGTTACTATTGTGGCATGTGGATTTTTTTCAACCCACATGCACCTTTTTACGTACAAATGAGGAGGAAGGGATAAGTGGTGGGACCCACTTGTCCAATTCTTTTTGACTGGCAAGGATTATGAATCAAGTAGAGAAGAAAAGAGAGGATCTCCAACAAAGAGAATTTGGGAATGGAAATTTTGTGTTGAGTGACAGAGTTCTTATGCTATCATTTTCTCTCTTTATTTTTAGTGCCCTTGTACAGAAAAAAATTCCCAAAACAAATTCCATTATATATTAGACAACATGATGAAGCTCTGGTAAAAATTAAAGAGCAAGAAGTACTATGGTTTTGAAGATTTTAGTTTTGCAAGTTGAAGTTTTGCTGATATATACCGATAGCCAATACTCGTAAGTCTCTCCTTATTTCTTTAAACCTGTGTATCTCCCTCGTAAAATCTTCGTTTTGTATAAAACTTATATTTTAATACATTTTCTCAAGAAGCTCTACATTTTTTTTGTTGATAAAATTTTCGAAAAACAATACGAAACTGGATTTATCGATGTTCTCATTATACTGCGCAAGTTTTATAGGCTGCTGAAATTCATTACCCTGTCGTAGTCAAACATTTTTATAAAATTCAATTCATTAGATTTTATAAATCTGTCTTTAGGAAATTTAGTAGACTTATTGTTTTATCACTGTAAAATTTTCCGAGACCTAACTATTTGCTTAAGGCCACAACTTAGCGGTATCATTAACCGATTAGTTTTCTGGCCAGTGGCTGGAATCCAGTGACACTATCGTAGTCAAACATTTTTATAAAATTCTTTTCATTATATTTTGTAAATCCATGTTTTGGAACATTTAGTAGACTTATTGTTTTATCACCGTTAAATTTCCCGAGACCTAACTATTTACTTAAGGCCATGACTTAGTATTATCATTGACCGATTAGTTATCTGGCCAATGGCTGGAATCCAGTGACACTGTCATAGTCAAACATTTTTATAAAATTCGTTTCATTAGGTTTTGTAAATTTGTATTTTGGGACATTTAGTAGAGTTATTTTTTTATCACTGTAATTTTTTCCCGAAACCAAATTATATACCTAAGGGCGCGACTTAGTGGTATCATTGACCAATTAGTTTTCTGGTTTTTCTTAAAACTACCGTAGAGACAGCCATTGAACTCAATGTAACTCACACCCTGGACCTCCAAACTATGTGAATCTTATGACATCTCACAAGCACACAATGTATTGTATATTTTCTCAGTAGAAATCCTTCTTATAATTTGCACCAAAACAACCAAAAACTGCACCACCGCGTCAGAGTTCTTTTCTGAAATAGTGGCTGAACATATAACGCAACTTGACTTAACTTCATCGTAACTGAAGTTTCCGACGCCCGTGTTGGGTTATGCTAGCGCCCTGACCATCAAACCATGGCCGATTGCGGAACAAAAATTTTCTAAACCGGCGCAAGAACAAACCGATTATTTCGGATCTACCGTAAGCCGTAGATAATGATACTTGCTAAGGTACTAATCTACTATGAAGTGATTATATCTATATGAACCAAGTCCTTCGGGTCTTCAACCATCATCCTTAGCTCCTTGTGGTGTCATGGAACAAGCTTGATCGCCGGTCTCCCCTATCTATGATGATCCATCCGAGAGTGCCAATTTTGAGCTCCTACCTCTAACTTGAGATAACTGGGTTGCCTAGTTTGCCAAACTAGATAGCCTAGATAATGTAGAGTCTAATGATGGATTAGTATGACTCAATACATCCTAGGTTTCTCAACACATGAGACATTTAGGGTAGAGGTAGAAGAAGAAATGAGGATGAGAATGTGAAAAAATCAAGTGAAGAAAATGGCTAAATGCTGTGAGAAGAATAATCAAGCCAACAACTAAAGAAAAATCTCACAACAAAACTAAATATCAAGCATACCTCGATAGTGTCACATGAGTCACCGAGTGAGTCATAGCATGAGTCACCACAAAGCCATACTTGACATTTAAAGCCAAACACACCTCATCCTCCACCTCATCTAATCATTTAAGAAAAATGATTAAAACTAAAATGAGGTGTTATCTTCTAAAAGCAACTTGTAATGAATTACAAGAATACCCCTCATCCATATATAAATACCCGTATCCGTATTTCGACAAAATACGAATACAATGAGATGAAAATAATCCAACAATATAATACTAGAATCCGGCTTAAACCAAAACCCACTAGTATTATCCGTCCAAATCATAATACGTACACAAGTGCACGTATATGAACGAACTCTGCCGTAAAACCATACGGCTTCTACATCGTTTCGCTCGAAACTGTAAGTGCACGGCGGCGCCCCGGCCGTCAATCCGACGCCGGAAAGCGGAAGCGGTGAATAACTTTAATTTTTGCGGAATTTGCAAACCGGCACCACCGCGCACTAAACTCCGGATCGTAACCATTAACAAGTCTAAGCTACTAACAAGAAAGGGAAGAGATGTACCGACTGATCCGAGTCCTCCGGTCTTCATCTCCACTCCGATCTCCTCGCGGGATCTCCGTCCGTCTCCTCCTCGTCGGAAAGGGTACCACATCGCCTGTAGCTTTTACGGGCTCCCACCTCAATACCGAGGCAACTCGGGCGCGAAGTTGGCTAGCCGACGCGTCCAAGATTTGCTGTAGAATAATGTAGAACCATTGTCTTTTTGGGGTTATTGAGGTTGCCAAGATGGAGGAATTTATGAACAATGATTTTCATGAAGGCTTGAAGATAATTGGATCATGCCATCAAAATGTAGCTCGGCCACAGAATGAAAATGTGCCCACTGGAAAATTTATAAGATGAAGCAAGCACTCTCTGGAAAAAAATCATGAAGCTTTTTCTCTGAGGAATGTGTGCATGAATGAAGTCAATGGAAAAAAAAACATTCTTTTATTTCCATACTTCACAGCACACAAAGCAACCATATGTAAATATTAATAAATTAATCCCACATCCTTTTTCATTCCAGCAATGCAACAGTGGCCGGCCCCCCATTTCAATTTCCAACACAAAATTCACATTCAAAACCCATACTCAACCTTACCTTATTAAATGCAAGAGATGGAGGGAAGATATCAAAATCAATTCTTTTGCAAGAAACCCCCTCAACAAAATGTTAATTGCAAACTTGCAATTAACACCCTCCAACGAATAGTCCGACCGGGAAGGAAAAAGAGAAAACCGGCCGGAACGGAATGCAAACTGGCAACCCCAGAAAACTGGTCCTATAATAAATTACAGGAAAACCCCGATACTGTGGATACACACCCGCATTTGTATTTCGACCGAAATACAAATGTAAAGAGACAAAACTACATTATCAAATACTAAGATCCGGCTTAAGCCAAAGCCGGCTAGTAAAAACCGTCCGATCACGATCCGTGCAATACCGCACGTATCTGATCGAACCGTGCCATATCTCCATACGGCCTCTACAGCGTTTCGCCCGAAACTTGAGTAACTGAAAGTGTGGTGGACTCTAAAGACTCGTCAATACTATGGCTGTGGATTTAACCACTAGCACGTCAGAGGTATAAGCCAATACGTGACGGGCCACCAGCTATTGACCAAAAGGGACGTCGATGAGCGAACTCATCCTGACACCCTACTGAGCCTGTCAGTGACAATATCCGTACAGTCCGGTCCGTTCGTCTATGAGTATCGCATGGCGGGCCTAGGGGGTTGGTAAAAGTCAGACCCCCAAAAGCGGTACAAGTCGTGTCGGAGTGTAGCCCAGAACACCCTGAGATACTACTGGAATACCTACCAGTAAATCTCCTTGCCTTGGCCAAGGACTTTGTGTAATGGCTCTCCTAGACACAGCACGACCTCACCCCCAATACCGGGAGAGACGAACCCCTGAAGATACGCTCACTGCCTCCATGTGGCTCGGGACTGTACCCAACTAAAACCTGTTTGCACGACTCCTTTGAGCCGTGGTAGGGTAGTAATCAAAGTACAGTGGGAACTCACACGAGACAAATGACGATCCCCAGGTCGATGAACTAACCTGCACACATGTCACCAGGGAACTGCCATCTGACGTCTGGTATATGACCAACTAGCATGTTCCCGGCGAGTCCTGTCCGGTGTACTCATAACCCAATGAGCACCTGTATACATCTTAGGTGATCCAACTGACACCAGTGGCTTGTGAGACCGGCCACCGCCCCTCGTCGGGGTCTCGACTGTATACACTAGTCTACTAATGGAGTATCGATGCCCGGTCTCGAAACTCCCACGACTAGGGACCTTTTAAGGATATGCTTGTAGACCCCCAGCTCCCACTTATATGATCGCCCTCATACTGTTGGTGGTCAAGCAAGAATCCTAGGGGCTCTATCAACGTGTAATAGCGACGTGTCATGTCACCTAAAGCGGTACACGATGATAAAGGTAAACCAGATAGCATACTATCATCTCGAGTAAGACTGTCCTACCGGGATAGGTCCTCCCTCAATCATTACAATCACGTACCTGTGACCTAATAATTGACTCTGAGGGCACTATCTCCAACAATCTCCCACTTGCACTCAAGGCTAATTATTGCGATGTCGCATACTCACAACCCGTGTGATACCGAACATCCAACTCCTCTACTAGTCAGTCTCACAAAGCTCGTTTGCGGAACTATTGCGTTCGAGGAATAGCCTCAGTGAGTGGATCCGCTTAGTTGTTTCTTTCTATGTCTCTCTATATCTCAAGTTCGCGGAGAAAGCCATCTCCCGAAATGAGCAAAATCAGTCTTAGAATATGTCTGGATGTCTGATGGGACGTAGCTCATAAATGAACTCCAAATCCAAACTTCTTAGACTGTATTGACAACTGAACTTAATCAGTGTCCTGCGCGCCATGCCTCCCTCAGTATTGCCTTGGATCACCTGTCCAAAATACTGCCCTACATCAGAGGGAAACCTATAACTCTGACAACCTCCTTGTCGTCCATGTCACCTTGGAAGCCTGGAATGATAACCGTCTCCTGAATGAGGCTGTCGTTATCATATCCCTAGAACATCCACTTATGTTCTAAAACTGCTTCCGACTGTTTCTCCAGGATTGGATTAATGTCAACTTATTGCATCTAGTGCAAGAACAACATCTGGTGTGGTACTTGACATCTCATGATTGACTCACTTGCCTAAGCAAGTGATCTGCCAATCATGCACGTCCCTCTCCCCTTTAGTCTGTAAGACACCTTTAGAGAGGGTGACTCCATTACCTGCAGGTACACTACCGTGCCAGGAGTCGTCCATCCTAAATACTCTTAGAATGCTGTCAAGTACCCTGATTGGGAAACCACCCAAATCTAGATCTAAAACCACAGATCTAGTAACCAGTATGTCTGATATAAAATCCATGTCCTTTGTGGAGAAACCACTGTGTGACGACCAAAGTATAACCGATTGTAGTATAGGAGTTTCTTTTCCTATTCTGTGTATGTCATCCAGATACCAGGACATCACACCCTACTACCTTCTCAACAGATCCATCCCCTATTCTGATGAAGTCAAACTCATGACTGTCACGTCAGAAATAGATGATCTATCTCCGCTACATCTGCTTTAGTCTATAAATAGACATAAGCTACCTGTCCACCAATGCTTCCGCTGCTCCCACTGACTACGACAACCCTCTGGCAGAGTCATATAGACGTACACTTCTAAAACTGGTTTAGAACGACGCTATACTCATCCTCCCGCTGGGTCTCGTAACCTGGAACAACAGCAATGGCAATTGTGGGTAAACAAGAACTTCCCTGTCACCGTCCTTGAGGCTACCGTAGTACCTCTCTGGTGCCTGAAGTTACCCACCTCATCTGCGGAGTGGCCAATGGAATGTCAATCCAGATTGAATCTTTAGGTTCCTTATCAAATCTTCAGTAATCGTTTGTGGTTCTGGAATCACTTCCAGTTCTACCATACTCCCACTACTGTTTTCTGAAAAAAATCCATTTTTAATAAAACTGTGGCGAGTCTAGAACAATATCGCTATTGTTCATCCAGATGGTAGAAAGTCAACCCGCGTCATAGCCTGGGTCAACCCACAAACAGCCATTACTGAAACGTGCCTTGAGTTGTCCAGTGTCTGGTTTTAAGCATAAACCGAACAACTCCCCGTACCTTAACAATGTTAAGATATGAACTGTTCTATATCCAATATAGAAAACAGAGGCACTGATTTAATTGAACCAGATCCAAATCATGCAACTGTCTCCAGTGCATGTCAACTAAATGGAAGGAGGCCGATCAGCGTTACTCAACTTAGGAATGCTTCCAATTATGAGTAACCTGAAAGAGAAGCAAGTTCTCTTAATCACTACTATCAACTGAACACCATACGCAAGTATCTACATCTTCGATCTCTTTGAAGAATCCCGATACTTGCTATACCTGGTTCTCTACTCTATTCAAATACCAATAACTTCTCCAAATTCGGACCCTGTGTTTCCACGAAACACCTGTCTAAAAACTAGAGAAGTCATAAGTAAACCGAATATAGTACGAGGACCAACCCCTCTGTCCTGATGGACCCTGGACAACATACAATACTCTGTACAAGTCCCTTGAGTCTGATAACTCATTCACTGTGTGTCGTAGGTTGAAAACTGTACTTATGGTTAAGAAAAATTACACCGCTGTTTAATGCTCCTTACCTAACCATCCACTGATATAGGTAAATGTCGTAGACATAATTTCAGAAAGGTATATCTCACTCTATGAAAATAGACGTACAGATATATCAATTTGAAATTGGTGCATAACAGCGGATATTCAAAACCAAATATTTGCCGACCGGCAAACAGCCCAGGTGATTTCCTCAAATATCACTGATTGCAACGAATCCCGATATAATGAGGATAATCACCCAATTCCCAATAACTTACTCCCACTCATCATCTGTAAAACCATACAGATGTGAGAATCATACCTGGTAAATACATACCCTGGAGCAAGTGTCTAATCGGGAAATCAGTTTTCTTTTAACAGTACACAGTGAAACTGAAACATTGAAATGTTTCGGTGGGGTATCCCGGTATTCATAGTATTGCCTCTTCCATTATCCAGATTCACAACTATAACCGTATAATTCTTTGCCACCTCTCCAAATCCCTTCATACGTCTTTAGTCATTACCTTCTGCACACCCCTTTAGGCCAATTGGTTTTCTTCCTTCCCTACCGTTCGGCACCAGCCTATGGTTTGGAAGAAGACTATCCAATAAGCATAAAGGGTGTACTGTCCTAATCCTAGGAGCACTCGCAACGCGAGAGAAGGTGAAGATAAAAGACACCTGAATGTACTTTATTCCTATTTCTCCTGAACCAGAATCCATCCCCGAACTGGAACAAGTTCCATTCGAGTTCGTATATAACCATACGATGGAGTATCCAAATAAACTGTGGATCTTCGTAGTGATACGGAGTGTCCTGGAGAAATACAAAGGTGATGTGGGAGTGGTAACGAAATATTTGGTTTGGTCGTGAATATCTGTTGCAATTTACTTTGCCCTCTTACTAATCCCTTGCTTTGTCTGAACTTAATACCTTCTGCACACCATCGTTAGGCTAATTGGTTTTCTTCATTCCCTACCGGTCGGCACCAGCCTAAGGTTTGGAAGAAGACTATCCAATTTGCGTAATAGGTGTACTATCTCCTAAACCAAGGAGTACTTGCAACCTGAGAGAAGGTAAAAGGAAAAGACAACTGAATAATCCTATCCGTTTTCTCCAGAACCGGAAACCATCCTCGAATAAATTCCTTCGAGTTCGTATCTAACCATACGATGGTTTTGTCCAATGGAAGTGGACGTTCGTAGTAACACGGGGTGTCCTGGAGAAAAGGGTAAAAGTAGGAGTGGCAATGAGGTTCGCAATTCTGACAATCCAAAAGCCAGTGTTTAAGAAGGTTCGGTCAACTTGGTCACTGAGTCAAAGTCTTAGGGTCGGGTCAATGGTCGCTGCCAAAGAGAGAGAGAAAAGAAACACTCAGCGTGCACTCTAACCTAGATCAGAATGGTAACCAATTTATCTAATCTGGAATCCTCCCACTGTATCTCAAATTCTCCTCCAAACCTAAAGAAGAATTAGTCGGGGTCACCCGAGGAGTATACCAACTCATCAGTGGGAATCGGGATCCAACTCTCATCGCATGACAACGTGACGGAATCCGCTCACGGTATCACACTCCAGAAGGTATGCGCATATCTGGCAAGTTTCAGTACTTTTGAAACTCCCGATGTGATTTCTGCCCCATGCTCTTATGACCTTGACTTTGGCCAACATATCATAAGTCACATGTCAAGTTCTGCCCGTCATTCTCCAGGTTAATTTGAATCCACCCGTACATACCCTTGACTTTGGCCAAAATGGCAGCACGACTGTCCCAAACCAACGCATCTATCTATGCTGCATATGAATAACCAACAGCTACCAAACACTGTGCCTTGACTTTGGCCAACATACACAGCTTGAATACTATTGACTACCCATATGAAACGACGGAGGGCTACGAATGGTTTCTGGCGAAAACCTTTAACGTAATGAACTTGATATCGTCGAAGGAACGGATAGCTTTTAAAAATATAGTGACGAAAACCGTTGCTAAAGAGGTCACTCCCGGTGAAGGGATCTCGGCTCTTTCCCCGTAGAATGAGGTGCAGGATATTCCAAATGAATACCACGATGCAAAGCAAAAGTAATCGGCTATAGTGAAGTTAATGCCCTGACGCAAACTTCTGTCCAAGGGGTCACTCCCGGTGAAGGGATCTCGGCCCTTGCCTCGTCGACTGAGGAGCAGGATATTCTAAATGAATACCACGATGCAAAACAAAAGTGAACGTCCTTGCAATAACAGCTTTTTGAAAAGTGTTCCAACAACATCAGATTAGGTTTGTTTTTAAACTTGCATTGATCCGAATCAATGCAGTCCCATCAATTGATCACACCACAAAGAACGAAAATATACTGATGTACGTATATGCCATCCGCATTCGCCACTGGGTCCCGTCATTACCCGTTAGGTTAGCTTACTAACGACAGAGCGGGGACTGGACTAGCGCGGATGCAAAACATATACAACATCTACTAATATATATACCAATATATTATATTTCGCTCAAGGCGTGAAAGAAATGCAACATCACAGAGAATGAACAGCATCACAGAAACAATACAGATATCTGGGATCCCCGGGTTTCACAGAGCCACTACTGAAACCCGACGTTCCCCTGGTCGTGTGGATAGCCTGTGCAATGAAATCCTAGACCCCTACGGGCGCGGCAAGTCACCCGCCAAAACCTGAAGCGAGGCAGCCCCCTTCAGCGCCGTGAATGGACCACCCAGCACTTCACGGAATCCGGCAACTTGGGCACCCCTCCTGGGTCAACCTGTACCCCCTACGAGTGCGGCGAATAGCCCGCCAATTCTAGAGTGAAGCCCCCTCCGTCTCAATGCCATGAGATGCGGGCTTGTTGCCCTCTAGAACCCGGCTATCCGTGCACCCCTCCGCGGGGCAATCCTAGTACAGAAAGTAAAATATACATATAACGGGTACATCGACCGCAACCAGGTCGTGCCCCAAAAGAATAATACAAACAGGCAGTGACGGCGGTCCACATGTCGGACGCTCGCCCCGCAATATCAAATGTACATAATACAACAGCACAGTACTAGCATTGCATCCAGGCTATCCCCCACGACCGATCCGCAACATCACAGCAAATACATAGAACATCAACGTGAAAATCACGTTCGCAAATCCGTCTAACCGGGCTATAGCAGTTAGACCGGATTTACCGATCGAGTGACATTCACGGTCGCAGATATAATGTAAATACTGTGAAAAATGTGTTTAAAAAATTTCCGATTGATCAAACAATTAACAAGTGGGCCCCAAAGAAAACTGTAGCACTCACAGAAACAATTGGCCCAACTTTAATATTCCAAAACCCATATTTTAAGCCCATAAGGCCTCTGTAAAAAATTGGTGAAGTGATGTGAATAGTGCGCGGCGGAAGGGCCGCACAAATGGGCTTTTCGCGGCGGTTCCGCGCTCCAACTTTGGAGTTACTTCGTCAAATTTTTACAGAACTCTTAGATTTTCCAGTACATCAATATTTTATAACCTGAAAAATTTTTCGAGACCAAAAATTTTCAACAGAAACTGATGCGAACTAAAATGCAGTTTTGGAACTTTTTGATCGATCGGAAATGCAAACACATTACACAAAGCTAGACTAAGTTAATGGCGAGGCTCTGATACCACTGTAAGTGCACGGCGGCGCCCCGGCCGTCAATCCGACGCCGGAAAGCGGAAGCGGTGAATAACTTTAATTTTTGCGGAATTTGCAAACCGGCACCACCGCGCACTAAACTCCGGATCGTAACCATTAACAAGTCTAAGCTACTAACAAGAAAGGGAAGAGATGTACCGACTGATCCGAGTCCTCCGGTCTTCATCTCCACTCCGATCTCCTCGCGGGATCTCCGTCCGTCTCCTCCTCGTCGGAAAGGGTACCACATCGCCTGTAGCTTTTACGGGCTCCCACCTCAATACCGAGGCAACTCGGGCGCGAAGTTGGCTAGCCGACGCGTCCAAGATTTGCTGTAGAATAATGTAGAACCATTGTCTTTTTGGGGTTATTGAGGTTGCCAAGATGGAGGAATTTATGAACAATGATTTTCATGAAGGCTTGAAGATAATTGGATCATGCCATCAAAATGTAGCTCGGCCACAGAATGAAAATGTGCCCACTGGAAAATTTATAAGATGAAGCAAGCACTCTCTGGAAAAAAATCATGAAGCTTTTTCTCTGAGGAATGTGTGCATGAATGAAGTCAATGGAAAAAAAAACATTCTTTTATTTCCATACTTCACAGCACACAAAGCAACCATATGTAAATATTAATAAATTAATCCCACATCCTTTTTCATTCCAGCAATGCAACAGTGGCCGGCCCCCCATTTCAATTTCCAACACAAAATTCACATTCAAAACCCATACTCAACCTTACCTTATTAAATGCAAGAGATGGAGGGAAGATATCAAAATCAATTCTTTTGCAAGAAACCCCCTCAACAAAATGTTAATTGCAAACTTGCAATTAACACCCTCCAACGAATAGTCCGACCGGGAAGGAAAAAGAGAAAACCGGCCGGAACGGAATGCAAACTGGCAACCCCAGAAAACTGGTCCCATAATAAATTACAGGAAAACCCCGATACTGTGGATACACACCCGCATTTGTATTTCGACCGAAATACAAATGTAAAGAGACAAAACTACATTATCAAATACTAAGATCCGGCTTAAGCCAAAGCCGGCTAGTAAAAACCGTCCGATCACGATCCGTGCAATACCGCACGTATCTGATCGAACCGTGCCATATCTCCATACGGCCTCTACAGCGTTTCGCCCGAAACTTGAGTAACTGAAAGTGTGGTGGACTCTAAAGACTCGTCAATACTATGGCTGTGGATTTAACCACTAGCACGTCAGAGGTATAAGCCAATACGTGACGGGCCACCAGCTATTGACCAAAAGGGACGTCGATGAGCGAACTCATCCTGACACCCTACTGAGCCTGTCAGTGACAATATCCGTACAGTCCGGTCCGTTCGTCTATGAGTATCGCATGGCGGGCCTAGGGGGTTGGTAAAAGTCAGACCCCCAAAAGCGGTACAAGTCGTGTCGGAGTGTAGCCCAGAACACCCTGAGATACTACTGGAATACCTACCAGTAAATCTCCTTGCCTTGGCCAAGGACTTTGTGTAATGGCTCTCCTAGACACAGCACGACCTCACCCCCAATACCGGGAGAGACGAACCCCTGAAGATACGCTCACTGCCTCCATGTGGCTCGGGACTGTACCCAACTAAAACCTGTTTGCACGACTCCTTTGAGCCGTGGTAGGGTAGTAATCAAAGTACAGTGGGAACTCACACGAGACAAATGACGATCCCCAGGTCGATGAACTAACCTGCACACATGTCACCAGGGAACTGCCATCTGACGTCTGGTATATGACCAACTAGCATGTTCCCGGCGAGTCCTGTCCGGTGTACTCATAACCCAATGAGCACCTGTATACATCTTAGGTGATCCAACTGACACCAGTGGCTTGTGAGACCGGCCACCGCCCCTCGTCGGGGTCTCGACTGTATACACTAGTCTACTAATGGAGTATCGATGCCCGGTCTCGAAACTCCCACGACTAGGGACCTTTTAAGGATATGCTTGTAGACCCCCAGCTCCCACTTATATGATCGCCCTCATACTGTTGGTGGTCAAGCAAGAATCCTAGGGGCTCTATCAACGTGTAATAGCGACGTGTCATGTCACCTAAAGCGGTACACGATGATAAAGGTAAACCAGATAGCATACTATCATCTCGAGTAAGACTGTCCTACCGGGATAGGTCCTCCCTCAATCATTACAATCACGTACCTGTGACCTAATAATTGACTCTGAGGGCACTATCTCCAACAGAAACAGGGAAACCCTCTGTGTGGGACTCTAAAGACTCGTCAATACGCTAGCAGTGGGTTTAACCACAAGCACGTCAGCGGCACTGGCTGTACGTAACGGCTACCCATGTATTGAGCGAAAGAGAGGCCGACGAGCAAACTCATCCTGAACCTTACTGAGCCTGTCAGTGACAATATCCGTATAGTCTGGTCCATTCGTCTATGAGTATCGCATATCGAGTCTAGGGGGTGGATAAAGTAAGACCCCTAATAACGCGACATTTAGTGTCGGTATGAAACCCATCACCACCTGAGAAACTACCGATCTTAGATCAGTAATTCTCGACTACCTTAGCCAAGGATTTCTGTGATGGCCACCCGTGCACAACGCGACATCAACCCCCAATACCGGGAGAGACAAATCCCAGTCGATCCGCTCACTACCTCCATGTGGCTCGTGTAGGGTTATGTAGCTCGGCAGCAAGGTTTCGGGAGGCATCGTCCACGCCTTTTTCAAATTGTTGTCGTTCTAAAGAACCCTAACCCTAGAATCTTAACTAGAGTTTTAAACGAAACATCATGTAAACAACTTTACATGCTAAGTGAATGAGGAATACAACCTTTGTAGACCGGCCCTTCACTTCAAATGCTCCGTGTAGAAGTCTCTTCGCTACGAGTAATGATCTCCCGAATTCTTGAGAGGCTCCATAAGGTGAAATATGCAAACTTGCTCGAAGTCTTCGAAGCCGAAAATGATCTACGTCGAGGAGACTCAAGCTCATGCTACCTCTTCACTAATTAGGGTTTAGTGAAGCAAACTCCATAAACTAAATGGCTAATAGTAGAGGATGATGAAGTAGGAAATGAGCTCTCTTTAGTTTTATTTTTCTCACGATATTTTCTCAGCTTGAGAAAATCTAGTGAGCTTTCTCATGAGGAAGAAGAAGCTCAAGTGAAGAATAGAATGAACTCATGTGGGGTGAGAATGTGAACCATGGGTGAGTTAGTGTCATACACTAACTCATGTAGAGACTTAACTAGGGTTGAGAATAATAGTTAGGTTAGTAAATATCTATAGCAAAACAAAAAGAGTGGACTTGGTCAATCGTTTTCCACAAGCTTTCTCAAAGCATCTAGCCATGACAAAATCCACCATTTTTGAATTACTTTGATAAATAAAACCCTAGTATTATCCTAACTATAGTGTAAGTCTCATACACCCATGTTTCATATATCATCAAGCATGACACAATAAAATGTACATCAATATATATCACATATATACTATATGCACACAAGTGAGAAAAAGAATACTTAGTGAGCAAATATTAGTTAATGTAAATTAATGTATCAAATATATAATTATACATTAAATTATCAAATCAACACTTGATTTAATAATCCGGCTATATCACATACAACCGACTAATATCATATGAATCAACTTATCGAATCAAAACTTGATCCGATAACCCAGCAATATCACATATAACCGACCGATATCACATATCGCGAGAATAGAATGCGGTATCATAGACACGCATTAATCTCGGTCCCGCACATATCATATATGTGCTCCTACTTCATTTCTCATGAACCAGGAAACCTCTGTGTAGGACTCTAAAGACTCGTCAATACGCCGGCAGTAGGTGATGATCATATCAAACACGCACAAGCCGCAAGCGGTCTGCTAAACGTAACGGCTACCCGGGTATTGAGCGATCAAAAGATCAACAAGCAAGCATGCCCATACTACTGCGAATCCAATCAGTAACACTACCATACAGTCCGGTCTCTTCGTCAGATATGTCGTATATCACAGCCTGGGGGTGGTATAACGTCAGACCCTAATAGCCTGATAAGTCATGCCGATGCAAGGTCCATAACGGTTCGAGAAACTACTGGTAACACTTACTAGTAAATCTCAGCAACCTTGGCCAGGGATTTCCTGTTTTGGCCAATCGAGCATAGCGCAACATCAACTCCCAATACCGGGAGAGATGAATCCTCTCCTATCTGTCACGAGCCGAAATAGCACGTGACTGGCACTTGAATCATGTGAAGCGTATAGGACCCCACCTAATTCAAGAAAGCCAAAAGCCCTGAAATCTAAACCATTTTTAAATAAGAAGTGAAGGAAAACTTGTTTAAAGCAAGTGGTTTAAATAAAATAAATGGCATAAAACATTTAAAAGCAACATCATATTTTCCCGAAAATTTCGGCAGAGTCTCCTTTGTAAATGCAGGCCCAAAACGGGTACAAACATGAATAATATAAAGGCATCCCCAAGAGGGAGCTAGCTCTTCGCCAATTGGCGGTCACAACCACGCAAGCAATATAATATACAACGCCGAAGGGCGAGGATCAAAACTCATCAAGAAAAGACATCAAGAAAAGAAAAGAATGTCCACCAGAAAACCATAATAATACAAGCGCGACTCTAAGATCGAAAGAATAAACAACTGGTTTCTAGGTCTATCAACATACAAGTCTGGTTGATGGAGTTACTAGATACAACTGAAATATATACAAATACTACGGTGGTCACGATGCGAATGAACCCACCTACCAAAACAATCACCCGGAAGGGAGTAGTGTGCCAGCAAGCAGCAACGAAACCAGTACGGTAAAACCTACAAGAAACTGTGGCACAACGGGGGTGAGTTTCCAACTCGTGAGTAGAAAACATCATCGAGCAGAAATCGCATGTATGACTCTATCCTAGGTTATACGATAGTAATATCCTCAAAATGATATAACCCTGAAACATCTACACATAAGTGTAATATCAAGTGCTCATGTCAGTGACTCAGGTAGTAATATAATACATATTTGATATATGAATGCATTAAAATTAAAACAGAATACATCATGAATGAGAAAACTGTTTTCTTAATTTAGTGAGATTTCTGTATAAAAAAATCGAGGTATCATCAATGAAATCAACATAGAATCTGTGTCAAGTATCGACACAAAACATAAATCCCAATATCCAGTATCTCGGGCTCCGGCAATCTGGACTAGCCCATATCATATAATCTCAATACCTCAAAGTCTCAATATCTCGAGCTCCGGCAATCCGGACTGGCCTTTGGGCTCCGACATTCCGGACTGGCCCCTCATCAAATATGACGACTACGTCGGTATCCTCTGGATATCCGTCGCGTCACAAATAACCGGTCGATAGTGCTCCCCTGCCAGGCTCAACGCCATCATCTGCGACCTTCTCGCCCCGGGATACCGCATCGGGTCCACCATGCACCCACAGACGGTTCCTCCTCCTCCTCGAATCGGGTATATGATACCGCTCAAGAGCCGAGAAAACTCATGGTGGACATATCTCATATCATATCACGAGAAAACCGCAACTTCTATTTTTAGAAATGATAATCAGTTTATAAAATCCTTGCGGTTTCTCCAAATTCAGAAATCTCATGGAAAATCCGAAATCCCAAAAATGAAGGGTCAATAACAGTGAATATCGGGCTCCGGCAATCCGGACTGGCCCATAATATCGCATGGTAAATGAATATATAAATATACATGAAATATCATAATGATAAATGCAATATCTAAATTAGCATATAAAGGCATACGCACTAGTACTATGTCGAAACTATCAGCTAGCAATTTATACTAATAAAGTAGTATTTTCTAATGTGTACGTGACATAACAATTACCGATGATGATGTGTGTGAGCCGAAAAGCAGGTGTGCGTGAAGCATACGCATCATCGGTAATGGTGCTTGTGTCCTGATAGCATGGGTTTCATAATAACTAACGAAAACACATTTAAGCATGCAATGCGATGCAAACAGCAGGAATATACGGAAAATGAATAGTAAACGCAACAATAAGGACATATACATTCCTATATACGAGTCATACAGTTTTTGGTGTCTGAAATCACACGAATCGTGGTTTTTAGAAAATAGGGGCTACGGTGCTTTTAAGAAAGGTACGCCCTTTGAAATATCCGTAGTATCCCTCGGCCTGTCTTTAAAATACTCACGATTCGCTAGTTTTGGAAATAAGTATGACTCGAGCCCAGTCTAACATCTACTAAGTAAACTACAGGACAAGCTAAGAGACTAACCAAAGGGTAAGGAAATCCACCTAAGTCTGAGTCAATATATATATCTAGGAGTCGGTGATCCCGCCTCAATAGCGTCACATACGATAAAATATATAATACGCTATTCTCGAGTCAAGAGTGCGGATCTACTATCATAATTATATCTCGTACGGTAAATCCATCATACGGCATCCCAAAATCGGGGTACGGGTCGCCAATCACATCTACCTCAATATCCATATGGTACCATTATCATAATATCATAAACATGGTAACATTTTAGTCTAATACATACCGATACCGTCAATATATATCCGCGTGTGTATGAAAACACCTCGCCCATCAATCCACTAATATAATATGCCGTATCCCATAACACGACCCAAATCACATCACCGATCTCACGACATCATACCCAATCACATCGACTCATCTCAAAGTATCATATACTATCCTCATCATCCGTGTATATGAATACATATATATATATATGTTAGGTTTACCTAGCACCTCATGAAGGGTTTGGAAGCATCACATATACCAAAGATTAAATTTTTAGGGTGCTAAGTAAGCATACAAAGAATCATTCCTAGAAAAATTAGGGTTTCAAAAACAACACATCATCACAAGTAGGTAAGGCTAGGGTTTTGAGAGTACAACCTTTGTAGCTCCCTACGCTAGACTCCTCGACTACTTGGGGTTTGGAAAAGGTCCACTTGAACTCCTCTAGGTCCACGATGATCCACCCGGAGTCCGCTTTGTCCAAGCTTGCAACTTCACAAGATCAAGAAAGAAAATGGAAGCTAACACTCTCCACTAATAGGCAAGACTAGTGTAGAATGGTGTTGTGGTTCTTTTTCTCACTTCAAAATCCTATCGTGTTGAGTATTTTGCTTACTAGAGAGATCTAGAGAGCAAAGGAGCAAGGAAGAAGAAGATGATGGCTTTTGAAGAAGAAGAGAAATGAAAATCACTCATGGAAAAATAGAAAATATATGTATATATATTTTCCACTCTTCATCTCAAACCATGGTTAAATCATAAAGATATTATTGTATTTGAGTTTAAAACACAAAAGAAAAGTTAATCCATGGTTAAAGGGTAGGTGAGCAAGGTTAGGTCAAAGAAGAGTGTAGAAACAAAACCATGAATTACCATTACTCTTTTCTTTTGTTTTTAACATAAATACAAATAATAATCCATATAAAAAACCATGATGTGAGTCTTATATTGCCACCATCTTCTATGTATATACAACCATGAAGGATGATGTATGTATGTATGTGTGCATGCACATCCATATGTGCATGAACAAGAATGAATGCATACATGCATGCATACATCCAAAAATACAAGAAAGGATTTCTAGTGAGAAACTAATGGTCAAATCATAAATCAACACTTGATTTAGCAATCCGGTCATATCACATACGACCTGACTAAAAGCAAGCCGCCCGATTAATATACGGTATCTCATACGCGCATTTTAACCGGGTCCATGCACATATCGCATACGCGCACCACAACGTTTCGCCTGGACTAGGTAACTCCTTTGTGGGACTCTAAGACTCGTCAATACGCCGGCAGTGGGTGATGATCATATCAAGCACCCCCAAGCCGCAAGCGGTCAGCTAAACGTAACGGCCACCCGGGTATTGAGCGATTAGAAGAAAACAAGCGAACCTGCTACAACTCCCGTCGAGCCAACCGGCAACACTACCGTAAAGTCCGGTCTCTTCGTCAGATATGCTGCATATCGAGCCTAGGGATCGTAAACGTCAGACCCCAATAACCGATAAGTCATGCCGATGTGAGGCCCATAACGGGTCGAGAAACTATTGGTAACACTTACCAGTAAATCTCTAAAACAGCCCTGGCCAGGGACTTCCTTGTTACGGCCATTCGAGCAAAGCGCAACATCAACCCCAATACCGGGAGAGACGAAACTCCTCCTATCGCTCATTGCCTCCATGTGACTCGGGACTGTACCCAAAAAACCACTGTTTTGCACGCCCTCATGGACGTGGTAAGGTGGAAATCAAAGCACAGTGGGCATCACACAAGACTCTATGACGTTCTCGGGTCTACATACTAACCTGCACAAGTGTCACCAGAGAACTGCCATCTGACGTGAGGTATAATACCATCTGGGAGTTCTCGACGAGTCCGTACAGTGTACCCAGTCTCCACTGAGCACCCGTATACCATCTCTGAAGTCAAACACCAATGGATATGGGATCATCCATCGCCCATCTCATGGGTCGAGAAGCGTATACGCTAGTCTACACTGGTATATCGATGCCCCGTCTCGATACACCCATGACTAGGGACCTTGAATGATGTACTTATGGACTACCATGTCTCCACTAGTATGATCCGTATCATAGTCCAGGTAGTCAAGTACACATCCTAAGGGCTTTACCAACATGTAACTTTAAGACAGTATAAAGAGACAAGTATACATGTTAAGATAAAGAGCAACCAGATAGCATACTATCATATCGAGCAAGAAAGCCATCTCTATATATGTCCAAGCATCCAATATAATATACATCATCTGTACAATACTAGCCTCTAGGGCATACAAACAACTAACAATCTCCCACTTGCACTAAGGCCAGCTGCTGTAGTATCGCATACCGAGCATCTCGAAGAGTCTCTCAAACTGTATCTGGGGAATGGCCTTCGTGAGTGGATCCGCTGTGTTATTCTTCGTGTCAACCCTCCTGACCTCGATCTCCCAGCGATCAACTATCTCCCGGATCAGGTGATACCGCCTCAGAATATGCTTGGATCGCTAATGGGACCTGGGTTCCTTGGCCAAAGCCACCGCTCCATTGTTATCGCAATACGAAGGTATTGGATGCTCAATGGATGGAACCACTCCAAGTTCAGTAATGAACTTCTTGATCCAGACAGCCTCTTTGGCAGCATCGTTGGTGTTAGTGTATATGCCCTAGAGGCCATTACTGTATCATACTAGTTTGTATATTAGTTGATGGAAGCTTGGGATATTCACAGTTGTATATACAATCTTGCTCGAAATGGTAGTATGCTACTTGGTTTGTCTCTGCTTTAATATGTGCATGTGTTTCTTTTAGCATATCGCTGATATACATATTAGTAGAGCCCTTAGGATCTTTGCTTGATTACCAGCGTTGTGATGGCGCTCACACTCGTGGGAGCTGGGTGATCTATAAGCACATCCTTATACAGGTCCCTAGTCGTTGGACTATCGAGACAGGGCATCGATACTCCGGAGTAGACTAGCGTATGCGCTTCTCATCCCAGCGTGGGAGACGGTCTGTCCCACAGCCGTCAGTACGTCGTACTTGAGATAGTATGCGGGTGCTCGTTAGGTTACGAGTACACTGGACAGGACTCGTCGGGAACTGTTGGTTGGTATTATACCTATCGTCAGTTATCAGTTCCCAGGTGACATGAGTACAGCTTAGTCCGTTGACTTGACACTATCACTTCACCTCGAGTGTGTTCCCACTGCACTTTGATTACTACCCTACCACGGCTCAAAGGAGTCATGCAAACAGGTAGTTTTTGGGTGCAGTCCCGAAGCACTTGGAGGCAGTGACGGTTAGACAGGATTCGTCTCTCCCTGTATTGGGGGTTGACATCGCGCTGTGTCCAGGAGAGCCATTACACGAGTAGTCCCTGGCCAGGGCAAGCGAGATATACTGGTAGGTTTCCAGTGTTATCTCAGGGTGTTCTGGGCTACACTCCGACATGACTTGTACCGCTATTAGGGGACTGACGCTCACCGCCCCCCTAGGCCCGCCATGCGATGTATCAGACGAACAGACCGGACTGTACGGAGACTGTCACATACAGGCTCAGTAGGAGTTCAGATGGGGTTCACCTCGTCAGTCTTCTTATCGACATCTACCTGGGGACCGTTACGTACAGCTAGTGCCGCTTGCGGTCTGTGGTTAAACCCACTGCCAGCGTAGTGTCGAGTCTTTAGAGTCCTACACAGAGAGCTATTCGCCTTTAGGTAAAAAGAGTAGAGGTCGCATGGTTTTGCGACAGGGTTCGTTCACATCCGCGCACTTGTGCACGTTTGCTGTCCGGACAGCTTATACTAGCGGGCTTTGGTTTAAGCCAGATCCTAGTATAGATTTGGGATTGGTTTTTCCTCATTGTATTCGTGTTCCACGGATCACGAATACGGGTGCGTATGCACAGTTACTTGAGACAGAGGGAGAGGACTTTTATTAGGGTTAATGACTATTGTCATTTTATTAACCCTAATGCTTATGTATGTATTATGGTTAATTGATATTAGTTTAAATAATTGTGCATGGTTATGGTTGTTGACCATTTGACCTCCTTGACTTGTTGACCTAGGTTGACACTTTGACCATCATCATTTCATTTGGAAGATGCTCTTTGATCCTTACAATTTGCATTAAAAATGAAATGATAATGGTCATGTCTTGATTAACCATGACAATTATCTAGCTAATTATCTAATTACAATAATTCACACATATATGTGAGAATGGTTTATTTTTCTCTCATTCTATTTTTTGCTTTCTCTCTCTTGTTCTTCCTCTCCCTCAAGCTCTCCCCTCTCATGTGTTGAGAAACACTTGAGCTTAAGAAAAACCCCTTCTTGATAATCTCTACTCTCATCTAGGGTTCTAGAATTAGCCCTTCTTGCACCCTAATTACTTCTAGCTTGGAGTTGAAGCCAAAGGTTGAGGCTTTCGGGTGGATCTTTCTTCGACGTGAGAAGACGACAAAGGTGATCCCTTTCTACTACTCCAAGGAGCAAGGAGAGAAGGACATAAAGCCCTAGGTATAACCTTTCTAACACTTAGCTAGTTTCTAGTTAGTTTTAGCTTGTTTTTGTTTAGCAAAGATCCTTCTTTGTCTAGTCCATATTGCCTAAGTTGATAAAAATTAGATTTTTATTCCGTTTTCTGCCTCCCCGTAAGTACCGGGGCGGGCAACGTGGACTTACAGTGGTATCAGAGCCTAACTAAACATAAACTAGCTAGGTAGTAAAGTGTATGGAAGTTCGAATCGGAAAAATCGAAAAACCGAGTTTTCAAAAACCCAACTTTCTGTTAATTTTTTTTCCTGCTCAAAATAAAATTTATCATACTCCAAAAATCGTCTCAGGGTTTTGTGAAGAAAGCCACCAAACCCGGTCCAGTGACTCGACCAAGGCGCCGCGGTTCCACGGCAATAGCAAGCTATTGCCGCGCAACCGCGGCCAAGTAGGCTCGTCTCTGGGTCGAGTTTGGTGCAGTGTTCTTCTGGCATGGTTTTGGAATTTTTAATATGGTTTATATGTGCCCAGATTTTCCAGAATAGAAATTTGCTTTTGGGGGCCTATAAATCCGTATTTTTATCGAACTTCACTACACTTTGACTATAAGGGTTATATCTGTGATGTTTATATGTATTGAACGTCGGCTAATCTCTATATGTCGATTAGTCGGGGTTATACATATCTGTGATCTGTGTTTGATGATGGTATGTGTATATGAATGTGTTGGATTGTCGCGGGTGAATAGCCGGGGTGGATGTGAGATGAGTGTTTCTTTTTCTTTCATTCATTATAATATGTAAATTGATGTAATAATATTTGTATGGCCGCACAACCGGGTCGGGGTTGTAGCCGTCATTGTATAATTCTTTTTACTGTTTTTGCTCCTAGGATAGACCCATGGAGGGGGTGCACAAACTACCGGGTATCTCGAAGTGCCGAGTGGCCTACTCACGGTGGTGAGGGAGGTTGCTTCGCTTCGGGTACTTGGCGGGTAGTTTGCCGCACCCGTAGGGGTCTTGGGTGGGGTATTGGCTATTCACCGCGACCGTGTAATCCGCTTTTCGTTGCAGGCTCGAACGGATTGCTGATTCCTAGTATACCCAATGTATTCATCTGTGATCTGTAATGTCTATCATTGTTATATATTTATATATGATAACTATTTAGGCGTTGCTTATGTTTTACAGCCGCGCTAGCCCTGCCCCCGCTCTGTCGTTAGTTAAGTAACCTAACGGGTGATGACGGGGCCCCGTGGCGAATGCGAATGGCATAAGCGTACGTCATATTTTGGTTGTTTTCTGCAATGGTAGGATTAAATGATGGGACGCATTAAAAGAACTAATGCAAGAAAATAAACCAAGTAAAAGTCGATTGGAACACTTTGAAAACCACTCGGTTCTTTTCAAAACTAAACTTTTAAACGCGGAGCTTGAACCACTCCTTTTAAAAGCTATCTCGTTCCATCGATTATATCAAGTTCACTACGTTCACGGTTTCGCCAAAACCATTCGTAGCCCTCTGTCATTCCACATGAATGGTCAAAAGTATTCAAGCTATGTATTTTGGCCAAAGTCAAGGCATAGTGATTGGTAGCTATTGGGTATTCATGTGCAGCATAGATAGATGCGTTGGTTTGGGACAGTCGTGCTGCCATTTTGGCCAAAGTCAAGGGTAGGTACGGGTGGGTCCAAATTAACCAGGAGAATGACGGGTAGAACTTGACATGTGACTTATGATATTTTGGCCAAAGTCAAGGTCATAAGAGCATGGGGCAAAAATCCACATCGGGAGTTTCATAAGTACTGAAACTTGCTAGCGCTGCATACCATTTGGAGTGTGATAATTCTGGTAGGATTCCTTCGGTTTTATCACGCGATGATATTTGGATCCCGATCCTACTGTGAGTATATGCTACTCCTCGGGAAAACTCTCACTTAACGATCAATGCTATAAACTTAGTAGGTGTCTAGAAAGGTGTTAGCGGGGCTACGCCCACAAGGAAAAGAGGTTACTTAATTAAGGAACTTCGCGAAAGCGTTGGAAAACCTCCCTCGAAGTACCGACACTGGCCTGGCTGAATGGTTAAGCAAGTATTGTACGGTGAGATTGATCCTGACTAATCTTTTCTTTACGGTTTGAGAAGGGATTCGAGAGACAGTGGGAGCCATCCAGTTTAGACAAACTAAAAACCACTCTAAACTTGCAAGAGCATCATGCTAAAGTGTTTCTTTTCTCTCTCCTAATTGCAGCGACCTTTCAACATGACCGGACTTAAGTTATTACTAGATAAAAACATATTGACAGGGCCAAACTACAAAGATTGGCTCAGAAATGTCAAGATGGAAATCACTTACGACAAGTTGGGGTATGTCCTTACCACCAAAGTACCCCCTGTCCCAGGTCCCAAAACCAGTGTCGTAGATAGGGAAATCTACAAAACCTGGGAAATAGATTGCGCGAAGGCCAGATGCCTCGTACTAGCCTTGATGGACAACGAACATCAGAGGAGGCACGAGAATATGGACCTAGAGTCCATATTTCTTCATACAAAAGAACTGTATGGAGAGCAGTCTCGTATCACAAGATACGAAGTGTCGAAGAAGTTGTTTTCGGCAAGGTTGGCCGTCGGATCATCGGTAGCGGAACATGTGCTTAAGATGATTGGCTACATAGAGGAGCTCGTGGACCTTGGGACCACGTTGGAGAATGAACTCTATACTGATTTGATTCTCCAGTCCCTTCCTTCTACTTACGCCCAGTTTATTCTTAACTTCAACATGCAAGGAAAGGAGGTTGAACTTTCCGAACTTCTGAACATGTTGAGGAGTGCTGAAGGCACCCTACAGAAGGGTAGGGAGACATCCACTTTGTTTGTAGGAGGATCTTCCTCTTCTAGGTCCAGGGCGAAAACCAAGGGCAAGAAGATGAAAGCCCCCGCCAAACCAAGAGGCGGTGTCAGTAAAGTGGATACGAAGGGAAAAGGAAAAGCATCAAAGGTAGAGGGAAAGCTGGTGGGGAAGGAAGAATGCTTCTATTGTCACAAAAGTGGTCACTGGAAACAGGATTGCAAGGCTTGGAAGGCCAGAACACAGGATTTGAAGCGAGTTGCAGCTTCAGCTTCAGGTGTGTATGTTATTGAAAACTGTCTATCAATAAACTCTACATCCTGGGTATTGGATACCGGGTCAGGATCTCATATCTGTAATTCTTTGCAGGCGTTGAGAAAGCATAGAGTTTTGAAGGCAGGTGACATGACCCTCAGAGTTGCAAACGGTGCTAGCATGGATGCTGAGGCCGTGGAGGACTATCACCTGGGATTGTCGGATGGACACTTTTTGGTTTTGCGTAGTTTTTATTATGTACCAAATGCAACCTGTAATATCATTTCTGTATCTTTATTATCTAAAGAAGGTTATGAATTTGCATTTGTAAGTAATGTAGTGAACATTCACCTTAATCAAGTTTTGATTGGGTCAGGTACATTGAACAACAGTATATACGTATTAAACCAACCACAGATTTTCAATGTCCAGAATACACACAAAAGAAAGTCTCCGGATATCAATAAAACTTTCTTATGGCATTGTAGACTGGATCACATCAATGAGAGAAGGTTGACTAAGTTACATGCAGAAGGATATTTGGATCCGTTCGAATATCAATCGTATGCAACTTGTCAATCCTGTCTCAAAGGAAAGATGACAAAGACTCCGTTTACTGGACACGGAGTAAGAGCGAGCGAGCTCTTGGGACTCGTACACAGCGACGTGTGCGGTCCAATGTCTACACATGCGCGAAGCGGTTATTCTTACTTCATTGCTTTTACGGATGACTTTTCAAGGTACGGTTATGTCTTCTTAATGAAACATAAATCCGAGGCTTTTGAAAAATTCCACGAATATAAGAATGAAGTAGAAAAACAAACAGGCAAAAGTATCAAGGCACTGAGATCTGATCGAGGTGGTGAATACTTGAGTGCCGAGTTCCTGGGTTACTTAAAAGAGAATGGAATTCTCTCTCAGCTTACTCCTCCATACACTCCGCAACATAACGGTGTATCGGAGAGACGGAACCGAACCCTATTGGATATGGTACGGTCCATGATGAGTAACGCTGAGTTGCCGCGATCGTTCTGGGGATCTGCGCTAGAATCAGCTGCATACCTTTTGAACCGAGTTCCAACTAAGACTGAGCCTACTACACCATATCAGATGTGGTGTGGGAAGAGACCCTATCTTAATCACATTAAGACATGGGGATGTCCAGCTTTTGTAAAAAAGCAGCATGCGGATAAGCTCGAGGCACGCTCAGTACAGTGCAAGTTTGTGGGATATCCAAAGAACTCCAAGGGATATTTCTTCTATTGCGAAGAGGAACAAAAGGTGTTTGTTTCTCGCCATGCCCACTCTCTAGCACCAGTTCATAGAAAAAGAATTAAGTGGGAGCACAATAGAACTGGAAGAAATTCCAGAACCACGAGCTATTACTGAAAGCTTAGTAGAACCAGAGGGTTCGAAAGATCAGGACATTCCCACGCCACTCCGCAGGAGTAGTAGGCAGTCTCATCCGCCCGAGATATACTATGGTTTTCTCATTGACAGGGATAGAGAGGATTGCATCATAGATTGTGATGAGCCTACTAGCTTCCAGCAAGCCATTCAGAGCGTCGACTCGGTAAAATGGCTGGATGCAATGCGGACCGAAATGGAGTCCATGTACACCAACAAAGTATGGGCGTTGGATATTGCTCCAGATGGGGTAAAACCCGTAGGTTGCAAGTGGATCTTCAAAAGGAAGATTGGTATAAATGGACAGGTTGAGACCTATAAAGCTAGACTGGTTGCAAAGGGTTTTCGTCAAAGACCTGGTTTGGACTATGACGAAACCTTTTCTCCAGTAGCTATGCTGAAATCCATTCGGATCCTTCTTGCCATTGCTGCCTTCCACGATTATGAGATTTGGCAGATGGACGTAAAGACAGCTTTTCTAAATGGACATTTAGAGGAGTGTGTCTATATGGACCAGCCAGAGGGTTTCATTCAGAGTGGGAGCAGCGGAAAGGTGTGCAAGTTGCTTAAGTCCATTTATGGACTAAAGCAGGCATCGCAGAGTTGGAACATCTGTTTTGATGAGACGGTCAAGGAATTTGGCTTTATCAAAAATCCAGATGAACCATGCATCTATTGTAGATTTGTAGCGAGAACTGTAGTATTCCTCGTATTATACGTGGATGACATTCTCTTAATAGGAAATGACATTCCTATGCTACAATCTGTCAAGGGGTTCTTGTCACACAGGTTCTCCATGAAAGACCTGGGTGATGCCTCCTACATTCTGGGTATCCGGATCTACCGTGACAGATCCAAGAGGATATTAGGACTTTCACAGTCCAGGTACATCGACACCATACTGAAGAGATTCGGTATGGAAGATTCCAAGCGCGGTAATCTACCGGCTTGTCACGGGATCACCCTCTCCAAAGAGATGTCTCCCAAGACTGATTTGGAGAGGGATCGCATGTCTATTATACCCTACGCTTCTGCGGTAGGCTCTATAATGTATGCGATGTTGTGTACCAGACCGGATGTGGCTTATGCACTGAGTGTGGTAAGCAGGTATCAGTCAAACCCTGGGGAGAAACATTGGATAGCAGTAAAGAACATTCTCAAGTACCTGAGAAGGACTAAGGAGATGTTCTTGGTGTATGGCGGAAAAGACCTCCAGATTGAGGCCTTTGCTGACTCCAGCTTCCAGAGTGACAAGGATGATTCCAAGTCCATGTCGGGTTTTGTCTTTACCCTCAATGGAGGGGCGGTGTGTTGGAAGAGCTCCAAACAGGAAACCGTTGCTGACTCGACTATGGAAGCGGAATACATCGCTGCATCTGATGCCGCAAAAGAAGCTGTCTGGATGAGGAAGTTCTTAAGAGAACTTCAGGTGGTTCCGTCCATTGTTGACCCAATACCTCTGTATTGCGACAACAACGGGGCTATAGCTTTAGCGAAGGAACCCAGGTCCCATCAGAAATCCAGACACATCTTGAGGCGGTATCACCTGATCAGGGAGATCGTGGATCGCCAAGAGATCGAGATTCAGAGGGTTGCTTCAGAAGATAACACAGCAGATCCATTCACCAAGGCCTTGCCCCAGACTCAGTTCGAGCGGCTGATCAAGATGATAGGTCTTCAATACGCCAGTACATGGCCTTAGTGCAAGTGGGAGATTGTTAGTGTATATGCCCTAGAGGCCATTACTGTATCATACTAGTTTGTATATTACTTGATGGAAGCTTAGGATATTCACAGTTGTATATACAATCTTGCTCGAAATGGTAGTTTGCTACTTGGTTTGTCTCTGCTTTAATATGTGCATGTGTTTCTTTTAGCATATCGCTGATATACATATTAGTAGAGCCCTTAAGATCTTTGCTTGATTACCAGCGTTGTGATGGCGCTCATACTCGTGGGAGATGGGTGATCTATAAGCATATCCTTATACAGGTCCCTAATCGTTGGACTATCGAGACAGGGCATCGATACTCCGGAGTAGACTAACGTATGCGCTTCTCATCCCAGCGTGGGAGACGGTCTGTCCCACAGCCGTCAGTACGTCGTACTTGAGATAGTATGCGGGTGCTCGTTAGGTTACGAGTACACTGGACAGGACTCGTCGGGAACTATTGGTTGGTATTATACCTATCGTCAGTTATCAGTTCCCAGGTGACATGAGTACAGCTTAGTCCGTTGACTTGACACTGTCACTTCGCCTCGAGTGTGTTCCCACTGCACTTTGATTACTACCCTACCATGGCTCGAAGGAGTCATGCAAACAGGTAGTTTTTGGGTGCAGTCCCGAAGCACTTGGAGGCAGTGATGGTTAGACAGGATTCGTCTCTCCCGGTATTGGGGGTTGACATCGCGCTGTGTCCAGGAGAGCCATTACATGAGTAGTCCCTGGCCAGGGCAAGCGAGATATACTGGTAGGTTTCCAGTGTTATCTCAGGGTGTTCTGGGCTACACTCCGACACGACTTGTACCGCTATTAGGGGACTGACGTTCACCGCCCCCCTAGGCCCGCCATGCGATGTATCAGACGAACAGACCGGTCTGTACGGAGACTGTCACATACAGGCTCAGTAGGAGTTCAGATAGGGTTCACCTCGTCAGTCTTCTTATCGATATCTACCTGGGGACCGTTACGTACAGCTAGTGCCGCTTACGGTCTGTGGTTAAACCCACTGCCAGCGTAGTGTCGAGTCTTTAGAGTCCCACACAGAGAGTTATTCGTCTTTAGGCAAAAAGAGTAGAGGTCGCATGGTTTTGCGACAGGGTTTGTTCACATCCTCGCATTTGTGCACGTTTGCTGTCCGGACAGCTTATACTAGCGGGCTTTGGTTTAAGCCAGATCCTAATATAGATTTGGGATTGGTTTTTCCTCATTGTATTCGTGTTCCTCAGATCACGAATACGGGTGCGTATGCACAGTTACTTGAGACAGAGGGAGAGGACTTTGATTAGGGTTAATGACTATTGTCATTTTATTAACCCTGATGCTTATGTGTGTATTATGGTTAATTGATATTAGTTTAAATAATTGTGCATGGTTATGGTTGTTGACCATTTGACCTCCTTGACTTGTTGACCTAGGTTGACACTTTGACCATCATCATTTCATTTGGAAGATGCTCTTTGATCCTTGCAATTTGCATTAAAAATGAAATGATAATGGTCATGTCTTGATTAACCATGACAATTATCTAGCTAATTATCTAATTACAATAATTTACACATATATGTGAGAATGGTTTATTTTTCTCTCATTCTATTTTTTGCTTTCTCTCTCTTGTTCTTCCTCTCCCTCAAGCTCTCCCCTCTCATGTGTTGAGAAACACTTGAGCTTGAGAAAAACCCCTTCTTGATAATCTCTACTCTCATCTAGGGTTCTAGAATTAGCACTTCTTGCACCCTAGTTACTTCTAGCTTGGAGTTGAAGCCAAAGGTTGAGGCTTTCGGGTGGATCTTTCTTCGACGTGAGAAGACGACAAAGGTAATCCCTTTCTACTACTCCAAGGAGCAAGGAGAGAAGGACATAAAGCCCTAGGTATAACCTTTCTAACACTTAGCTAGTTTCTATTTAGTCTTAGCTTGATTTTGTTTAGCAAAGATCCTTCTTTGTCTAGTCCATGTTGCCTAAGTTGATAAAAATTAGATTTTTATTCCGTTTTCCGCCTCCCCGTAAGTACCGGGGTGGGCAACGTGGACTTACAGTTGGCAGCGATGTATTCAGCCTCCATCGTCGAGTCTGCCACGGTTTCCTGCTTGCAACTCTTCCAGCTAACCGCCCCTCCGTAAAGGGTAAAGAAAAATCCCTACTGCGACTTAGAGTCGTCCTTATCACTCTGGAAGCTTGAATCGGTAAAGGACTCCACTTGGAGTTCTCCGTTACCATACACCAAGAGCATCTCCTTAGTCCTTCGCAAGTACTTGAGAATGCTCTTCACAGCTGTCCAGTGACTCTCTCCAGGATCAGCTTGATACCTACTCACTATACTTGGTGAGTATGCTACATCGGGTCTGGTACATAGCATCGCGTACATGATAGAGCCTACATGCGAAGCATAGGGTATCCCTTGCATGCGAGCTCTCTCCAAATCAGTCTTGGGAGACATCTCTTTAGAGAGAGTGACTCCAGAGATCGTGGGTAAGTTCCCACGCTTGGATTCTTCCATACTAAACCTCTTTAGTATGGTGTCAATGTACCTGGACTGGGACAATCCCAATATCCTTTTAGATCTATCTCTATAGATCCTGATTCCCAATATGCAGGAGGCATCACCTAGATCTTTCATTGAGAATCTTTGTAATAAGAAAAGCTTGACCGATTACAGCATAGGAATGTCATTTCCTATCAAGAGTATGTCGTCCACGTACAATACGAGGAAGACAACCTTACTCTCTGCCACCTTCTTGTAGATACAAGGTTCATCTACGTTTTTGACGAAATCAAACTCTTTGATAACGAAGTCAAAGCAGATGTTCCAGCTCCGCGATGCTTGCTTTAATCCATAAATGGATTTAAGCAGCTTGCACACCTTTCCGCTGCTCCCACTATTTACGAAGCCCTCTGGCTGAGTCATGTACACGCACTCTTCTAAATCACCGTTTAGAAAGGCGGTCTTAACATCCATTTGCCAGATTTCGTAGTCATGATATGCAGCGATGGCAAGCATGATCCGGATGGATTTAAGCATAGCCGCTGGAGAAAAGGTCTCGTCATAGTCCACACCTGGTCTTTGACGAAAACCCTTTGCAACATGTCTAGCTTTGAAAGTCTCCACTTTCCCATCTACACCAAGTTTTTTCTTGAAGATCCACTTGCTCCCAATGGGTTTTACCCCTTCAGGAGTATCTTCCAAAGTCCATACTTTGTTGGTGTACATGGATTCCATCTCGGACCGCATTGCATCCAGCCATTTCACTGAGTCCCCACTCGTGATGGCCTGTTTGAAGCTAGTTGGGTCATCATCCTCCATGATGCAATCCTCGCTCCCACCATCCATGAGAAAACCGTAGTATCTCTCAGGTGGGTGAGGAACCCTACTAGATCGGCGGAGTGGCTGGGGTTCATTGGGAACTGCCGAATCCTTTGGTTCCACTAAATCTTCAGTTTGAGTTTGTGTAGCCGGAATTTCTTCTAGTTCTACCTCGTTGCCACTAATTTCTTTTGTAAGAAATTCCTTTTCTAAAAAGGTGGCATTTCGAGAAACAAACACTTTTTGTTCCTCAGTATGGTAGAAAAGATATCCATGTGAATGTATGGGATATCCCACAAACTTGCATAGAACTGACCGTGCCTCGAGTTTGTCCGGATTTTGCCTCTTGACATAAGCCGGACAACCCCATATCTTAACTCGTTTAAGACATGGTCTCTTCCCACTCCATATCTCATATGGTGTGGTAGGTACAGATTTAGATGGAACTTGATTCAATAGGTATGCTGATATTTCCAGTGCATATCCCCAGAAAGAAATAGGTAACTCGGCTGTGCTCATCATAGAGCACACCATATCTAATAGGGTGCGGTTCCTCCGTTCTGATACACCGTTGTGCTGTGGTGTATATGGAGGAGTCAGCTGAGAGAGAATCCCATTCTTTTTTAGGAAGTCCAGGAATTCAATGCTCAAGTATTCACCTCCTCGATTACGATTTTAATACTTTTTCCGGTTTGGTTCTTGACTTCTTGTTTATATTCTCTAAATTTCTCAAAAGCTTCTGATTTGTGTTTCATTAGGAACACATACCCGAACCTAGAGAGATCGTCAGTGAATGTAATGTAGTACGCAGAACCATCCTTGGCATGTGTAGACATGGGACCGCATACATCGCTATGCACCAGTCCCAAGAGTTCCGTAACTCTTTCTCCGTGTCCCGTAAACGGGGTTTTGGTCATCTTGCCTTTGAGACATGACTGGCAAGTGTCATAAGATGAAAATTCAAACGAATTCAAATATCCATCCTTATGCAACTTAGCTAGTCGTGTCGCATTGATGTGACCTAGTCTACAATGCCACAAGAAGGATTCGTTCAGTTCTGAACTCTTCCTCTTGTGTGTGTTTGTTATGCTCAGAACTGTTGATTGATTTAGAACATAAATGCCATTGCACAACGTGCCTGATCCAACCAACTTTTGGTTACGGAAAATGTTCATAACATTATCCTGTAATACAAAATTATATCCCTCTTTACTCAATAAAGAAACCGATATAATGTTGCATATCAGGTTCGGCATGTAATAGCATTCGTTCAGAATCAATGTATTACCAGTTGGTAATACAAGGTGATATTCCCCAACGGTTTTAGCTGCAACAATTGCACCATTTCCAACTCTTATGTCTTTATCACCTTCTCCAAGTTCTCTACCTTTCTTAAGCCCATGTAACTGATTACATATATGGGATCCTGACCCAGTATCCAATACCCAGGACGTAGAGGAAATGGAGAAACAGTTCTCTGTAACGAACACACCCGAAGAAAATGCATCATCATGTACTTTCTTCATTCGGGTGGCATGGGAATCCTGGTATTCCCCTATATCCTGTTCAGTCCTATAACTCTTATAAGAAAGAACAGAACCAACGTTCCCCAGCACAGTATAACATGCGGGTTTTGTCAATACATCCATATTATTATCTTGATTAAGGCATGACATGGCCACTACCTGGAGAGTGAGAGAAGAAAACACTTTAGTGTATGCTCTTGCAAGATCAGATTGGTTATTATCTTATCTAATCAGGATGGCTCCCACTGGTTTTATCAAATCTTCCTTCAAACCCTAAAAGGAAAGACTAGCCGGGATTAATTACACCCTACAACTTCGCCAATCTTTCAGCCAGGCCAGTGTCGGTACTTCGAAGGAGGTTCCCCGTGCTTTCGTACGGACTTAATTAAAGTAAACCTCATTTTCCCAGAGGCGTAACCCCGTTGACACCTTTCTAGACACCTACTTGATCGGCTAATTGTCCTGTGTAAAACTCTCCCAGGAGTAACAATTACTCGCAGTGGGTATCGGGATCCAACTATCTCATAGAAGGTATGCAATCTCATTGCAAATTTCAACACTTGAAATTCCCGATAATATTTTGCCCCTAACTCCTATGACCTTGACAAAGGCCAACAAATCATAGGATGCTAGTCAAGTTCAACCCGTCATTTCTTGATTGAATCAAATCCAGCCGCACGACCCTTGACAAAGGCCAACAAGGTTGTACGACTACCCTAAAACAATCTGCATCATATGCATAAGCAGATAAGCACTATTTAGCTACCGCACACTACGCCTTGACAAAGGCCAACAAACGTAGCACGAATACTAAACAGTTCTTATCTGAAATGACGGAGGGCTACGACAGGTTTTTCTGAAAACCTATTGCGTAATGAACTTGATATCGTTGTAGAATCGAGTGAATTTTGAAATGAAGTGATTTTGAGGCTTTCATTAGTTTTGCTAAAGAGGTCACTCCCGGTGAAGGGATCTCGGCTCTTTCCTCATCGAATAAGGTGCGGGATATATCATATATATCGCTATGCAAAGCAAAAACTCCAAAAGCAATCAAAAACAAACCGAGTGTTGTAGCATCTGCCAGTTTTGCTAAAGAGGTCACTCCCGGTGAAGGGATCTCGGCTCTTTCCTCATCGAATAAGGTGTGGGATATATCATATATATCGCTATGCAAAGCAAAAACTGTAGCTACCCTTTTTGAAAATTTGATTCTACAACATCTTTTAGGTTTCTTGTCTTTCATTAATCACATTAATGAAGTCCCATCATTTAAGTCACCTAAACATCACAGATAAATACGACGTACACTTATGCCATCCGCATTCGCCTCGATGTCCCCTCGTGCAAGGTGCAGTGGTAACTAACGGCAGAGCGGGGCAGGGCTTGCGCGGGTGTAAAACATAAGTAACATCTATATAATATATCATATATACTATATACAGTATCCATCATAACACATCAAATGATCACATCACAGATATCGCAGCAGAAACATAAATATAATGTGGGATATACTAGGATGTCCGTATTTAGTATTTAGCCAACAATAGAAAATACGGACTCCACAGTCGCGATGAATAGCCAAGCCCACACCCTGGACCCCTACGAGAGCGGCAAGCGACCCTACCAATTCTGGAGTTTAGGAGACCCGGTCTCGACTCCTCGAGATGGCTTCCCACTGAACCCCAGAACCCGGTCACCTGTGCTCCCCTCCTTAGGTCCATCCTAATGCAGAAAAGTAAATAATATACAACACTGGTGGCATCAACCTCAACCCGGAAGTGCCCAAAATAAAAGAATATTACATTACATTTGAATTTACATGAATGAAAATATAAAACTCTCATCTCACATAAAACCCCCCAGCTATTCTATCGCGACAATCCTGCACATCATATCTCAGCAACACATAATATCTCATATCATCAACGTAAGTAAGTATGCATACACCGATCGTCGTCGATGTATAGCAACGACAATCGGCAATACCACTACATACTACACTTACGGTCACAGAAAAGAAAGTGTAAAACTGCAATATCTGGAATCCACATTCTCTTTAGACATCGTAAATGCGAAATATCACATACTTCGTATTTCATGTCTAGCTATATGAATTCCACACATTGCATCACATTCCAGATAAATAGACAGTATTAAAGTTTTCGAACGAATGATCAAATACCCAAAATTCCCTAAAGCTCAACACTTGAGCGGAGTTCAAAAACCCGGAGTGTGACACAGTAGTAGCGGTCCAGCCGTAGAAGGGTCAAACCAACGCCTCACATGTGGCACGCCATACTGCCCCAAACCCTAAGGTTCAAAAGGCAGTTCAAGACGGTCACATAATCGAGTTAAGGTTTGTTGTCTTCTAGAGGGTCCACCACAAAACTTGAACGTATTTCCGAAAGATTTAAACCCCGTGAAAAGTGAGCAAATGACACTCGTTCGAACAATTCAATACTTTCTAATTATCCGGAAAAAAAAAGCACGAAATCAAAATTCCGATCGAATCACCGAGTCCAAAACAATCTCCAGAACATATGTCACTGAAACCAGATTAAGAATACCCAAAAACATCTACAAGCAGACAAGAAGCTCACTGTACAAAAACGAAGCCTTAATGGCTCTGTACGGCCGCGGAGTCGCGGCCCAACCAAGCTTAGGCCGCGGTTCCGCGGTGGGACTTGCTTATTAGGGTTTCGTTTTTTACAGTGTGTCTTATAATTACCTGCTGTATTTTTTACATATTTTTAATTATGAAAAATAACAATTTTCAAAAAATGTCCAGAGAGTGCTAAAAATCCGTATTTTTCGGCTCGATCGGAGTTTTAACTTCGTTAAAGTGTTGCCTAAAGTTCTAGGTCGGCTCTGATACCAATGTCAGGTTTACCTAGCACCTCATGAAGGGTTTGGAAGCATCACATGTACCAAAGATTAAATTTTTAGGGTGCTAAGTAAGCATACAAAGAATCATTCCTAGAAAAATTAGGGTTTCAAAAACAACACATCATCACAAGTAGGTAAGGCTAGGGTTTTGAGAGTACAACCTTTTTAGCTCCCTACGCTAGACTCCTTGGCTACTTAGGATTTGGAAAAGGTCCACTTGAACTCCTCTAGGTCCACGATGATCCACCCGGAGTCCGCTTTGTCCAAGCTTGCAACTTCATAAGATCAAGAAAGAAAATGGAAGCTAACACTCTCCACTAATGGGCAAGACTAGTGTAGAATGGTGTTGTGATTCTTTTTCTCACTTCAAAATCCTATCTTGTTGAGTATTTTTCTTACTAGAGAGATCTAGAGAGAAAGGAGCAAGGAAGAAGAAGATGATGGCTTTTGAAGAAGAAGAGAAATGAAAATCACTCATGGAAAAATAGAAAATATATGTATATATATTTTCCACTCTTCATCTCAAACCATGGTTAAATCATAAAGATATTATTGTATTTGAGTTTAAAACACAAAAGAAAAGTTAATCCATGGTTAAAGGGTAGGTGAGCAAGGTTAGGTCAAAGAAGAGTGTAGAAACAAAACCATGAATTACCATTTCTCTTTTCTTTTGTTTTTAACATAAATACAAATAATAATCCATATAAAAAACCAAGGTGTGAGTCATATATTGCCACCATCTTCTATGTATATACAACCATGAAGGATGATGTATGTATGTATGTGTGCATGCACATCCATATGTGCATGAACAAGAATGAATGCATACATGCATGCATACATCCAAAAATACAAGAAAGGATTTCTAGTGAGAAACTAATGGTCAAATGATAAATTAACACTTGATTTAGCAATCCGGTCATATCACATACGACCTGACCAAAAGCAAGCCGCCCGATTAATATACGGTATCTCATACGCGCATTTTAACCGGGTCCATGCACATATCGCATACGCGCACCACAACGTTTCGTCTGGACTAGGTAACTCCTTTGTGGGACTCTAAGACTCGTCAATACGCCGGCAGTGGGTAATGATCATATCAAGCACCCCCAAGCCGCAAGCGGTCAGCTAAACGTAACGGCCACCCGGGTATTGAGCGATCAGAAGAAAATAAGCGAACCTGCTACAACTCCCGTCGAGCCAACTGGCAACACTACCGTACAGTCTGGTCTCTTCGTAAGATATGCTGCATATCGAGCCTAGGGATGGTAAACGTCAAACCCCAATAACCGATAAGTCGTGCCGATGTGAGACCCATAAAGGGTCGAGAAACTATTGGTAACACTTACCAGTAAATCTCTAAAACAGCCCTGGCCAGGGACTTCCCTGTTACGGCCAATCGAGAACAGCGCAACATCAACCCCCAATACCGGGAGAGACGAAACCCCTCCTATCGCTCATTGCCTCCATGTGACTTGGGACTGTACCCAAAAAACCACCATTTTGCACACCCTCATGGACGTGGTAAGGTGGAAATCAAAGCACAGTGGGAATCACACAAAACTCTATGACGATCTCGGGTCTACAGACTAACCTGCACAAGTGTCACCAGAGAACTGCCATCTGACGTGAGGTATAATACCATCTGGGAGTTCTCGGTGAGTCCGTCCAGTGTACCCAGTCTCCACTGAGCACCCGTATACCATCTCTGATGTCAAACACCAATGGATATGGGATCATCCATCGTCCATCTCATGGGTCGAGAAGCATATACGCTAGTCTACACTGGTATATCGATGCCCCGTCTCGATACACCCACGACTAGGGACCTTGAAGGATGTACTTATGGACTACCATGTCCTCACTAGTATGATCCGCATCATAGTCCAGGTAGTCAAGTACACATCCTAAAGGCTTTACCAACATGTAACTTTAAGACAGTATAAAGAGACAAGTATACATGTTAAGATAAAGAGCAACCAGATAGCATACTATCATATCGAGCAAGAAAGTCATCTCTATATATGTCCAAGCATCCAATATAATATACATCATCTGTACAATACTGGCCTCTAGGGCATACATACAACTAACAATATATATATATATATATATATATATTCATACTCACATACATATATGTGTGTGTGTGTCCCCATATACGCACAAGAAAATAAAATGTATGCGTGTGTGTGTGCGTGTGTGCCAAATTTTACTCTAGGGTTTCGCGACTAAGAACTAAACTAAGACACTACTTTCAATTACGCTACACTAGCCTATGGTTTCCTAAGGCCTATCCTGCTAATATTTCACGTCTCACAGTACACATATAACATATATAAACGTATATCATACTACACTACGAAACTGCAGGGGTGCTATACGCTATCTACCCGACTTCCCCCGTAGATATATATCTACTCACCTTGATCCTTGCTTGCCGAAGTCGATGACGCCACGCTCATCTTTGTTGTTCAAAGTCTACTTGAGGGTACCTACATATATACACACACATAGTATCGTAAACAGAAATCACGCACGAAAACCAAAACAGCACACGAATCGCACATAAGTTAAAACATATGGTCTACGCACGCAAAAGAACCAAACAACCCCCGATATTGACGTACAAATGTCAAGTGATCATGATAAAACACAGATACCAAAGTTCAAGTTCACAGAATTCACAAACCAAAATCAGAAACTATGAAAAACACTTCCAGATTTTACCCCAGGTGAAATTGGCCAATTTTTCATATGTGGAGGGTCTAGTTTACTGAAGATAAAGCCATGGACCTAATACGAACCCACTCACCCCCACCCTGGCCGCAATTTGTGGCCAAGGAAAAAGGTCGGGGTCTTGGGTCTTGGGGTTAGCTACTAGGTTGCATGCACGACTCACTATGATTGCTAAATAATTTTCAGGGCCTCCGGGTGAGAGCAGATCTCAAAACTACACCGCAATTCCTCACAAAACCCGATGTCGGAGATTCTAAGTTCATGTCTTGGGGTTAAATCTCTGGTTTCATTCCATAAAACTAACACTACAAGGGTTTAAGGTCACTACTAAACCTCAATTGCACCATCTCAACTCAAATCAAACCCTAACCTCAACTTGGAATTTTCCAAGATCACTTAACTACACTAAAAGGATTCTAAGCTAGTCTAGAGGCTATAGGAATTCAAATGCTACACTAAATGTGAAAGAATTACCTCATTTGAAAACTCAAGAAAATTTTTGAGTTGCCCCAAGTACTCAAAATCCAATTTTTGTTGATCTCACATGCTTGTAGTGAGCTTGTGCATGTTTTTAATGAAGGGAATGAAGTGTTTTGAGGTATTTTTGGTGGTGTTGTGAGAAGGGCAGCCATGGGGTGAAGAGAGGAGGGCAGCCATGGTTGAGGTGGTGGAGGGAGGAGGGCAGCCATGGGGTGAAGAGGGAGGAGAAAATGATGAAGAATGAAGGAAGAAACAAATGGGAGCCTTGGTTAAATGACCCCTCACCTCTCTCTCTCTTCTCTCTCATGCCTATACTTCTTTCTTTATTCCCTTTTCTTTTCTTTTTTTCCTTTTTATTTTCTTCTCATTTTAAAAAAACAATGCTATGCTACAATAATAGAGAAAGTCATGGTAGAATAAATGTAACAAATGCTAGAAAATATGATATAGTGCATGCCACATGCACAAAACACAATCAATGCATGATTAGATACTAATCGTGTTTGGTAATACTTACGTATATACAAATCATTGTATACTACATTGAAAAATTTCCAATTTTCATAAATTCATTTAAAATCAATAATTGATATAAATTTCCAAATATTTCCCAATTTATCGGTATTTAATTATACCGTATCATAAAAACTAATCTCCACACATTAAAATATTAATAATATTTATTATATTAATTATATAAATTCCCAAAAATAAAATTTTATTTTTCTGAAATGTTACAGTCTTCCCCCCTTAAATAAATTTGGTTCCCGAATTTAAATTAAAACTCCCCCAAATACTAAAACATTTCAGCGAAACATGCAAGTCGTCGTGGCTACGAAATCATCAATACTTAAAACACATCTTAGCGCAATGCATGCGCATGAAAAACGAGTATATAACTCAAAACAAAACTCCGTCAAGTATCACGCAATCATCGGAGTTATGGTGAAGATAACAATATTAGAGTCCAATACGAAAACCGACATGATATACATCAAAAATATAACATATACATAGTACGCATCGTTGTAATTTCGTCAAAACATCAGAAGAAATGGATGCCAAACTCCTTTCAAGTTGCTGTACGATGCGTGTATCACAGCACAAGTAGCGGACGTTTTGTTGTAAGAAAATAACTATATATATTTATATATATATCCTTTGTTTAACATACACGTCCCGCCGTTTTGAAAATAATTTAGAAAGGTTTTCTTTGTAAATGTTTCGTGTCATCTCGGACACGTAGGTAAATACTGAGGCTATAACTCCTTTTTGGAAATCCCTTCGATAACTATCAATGCATGCAAAAACATACTCAGGTGTTGTCCTCTGACTAGTCCTGCTCGGCTACTATATCAAATAGTAAATATCATAAAAACATACTGCTCAAAAGAAATCGTACTCAATAGTACATGTAACAATGCCACGTGCGTCTGGTGCGCACAAAAATCGAAATCACTAAATGTGCCACACATGTGCACAGAAACCAAAACTAAGTGCAACGGGTGTATACGAAAACACCGGTCAAGGGCAACGAGTGTGCCTGACAACAATATCAAATGCATCTGATATGCACGAAAAATCCCGATTTAGTGCATCTGGTGTGCACCAAAATCGCATCAAGCGCGTCAGTATGCGCAAGAATCCGAATCAAGTGCACAAGGTGCACGAAAATAAATATCGAGTATCACAATCGAAATCGACGGTATACAACACATCTCAATCCAAATCAGGTATACCGTGGTATATAATCTCACAACCACGTGCATCAGCGTGCACAAAAATCGAATCAAAGTACTAAAAGTACATGAGACCTATATCGAAGGCACAAATCAAATCACCTACATACCATAAGCATGAAATCAAAATCAAACATCTCAAATAACATCGAATCGAAGTCGAGTGCAACTGTGGTGCACAAATCTCAATCATGCAAATAAATTGCCCAAAATACCGAAATCCAAAATGACAGAAACAGCTCCGCTCTGGCACATCCTCTAAAGATCTCTGGCCAACTATCATGGTCACGCATAACATGTCTCGTTGATGCTGCCGAACTCTGGCCTACTGGGTGTGCGTAATATGACCGATCCTGGGTCCAAGTCTTCTCGTGTAGTATTCCAGAAAGATCTTGTCGGGTCTCTCCCAAATCTCGTTTTTGCCGAACTGCCGGAAGCTAACACCCTTTACTAAATCTATTTCTTGTTCCGGAATAGTTGTATACTCATCATGACTTCTTCTGGAAGATATATCCATATTCGACGCATCTGCATGCGTATCACATCTCTAATGTCAATGGAGTGGAACGTCACCTCATCAAAATCTCGTACGAACCTCTTACTCCACTTTTCTCTAATGTCGAATGATTCGGACTCGTCTCTTCGTAGCTGTATAGACTACGCTACAAACGGCGACACTATATCTGGAGTCTCCCAAGTAATGTATCCAATCACATAATATCCGGACGACGTCGAACTTTTCGATCTATTCGTCAAAGTCCCATAATTTCCCGAGAGCTTAACTCTTGAATACAATTTAATAATATCCAGTACATGCCACAGTACCTATGGACCAGCCGTAGAAGAGCAAACCCAAGCCTCATTAATGGCACAGCGGAACTGCCGCAAACCCTAAGGTTCAAAAGCGTTTCCATGGTCATTATGTCGAGTTAGGGTTTCATTCTTCTAGAGGGTCCACAGAATTACTTGCATGTTTTTCCGAATACCTTAAACTTGGAAAAATGGGTTTCTCACATTCGATCGTTTTCTATCGACTCTCAACGTACCTGTGTGAAGTCTTCTCAAGCTGGAATCAATCAATCTGATGACCTCGCATCGGGGTATGCAACGAACCACATGTCCTAGTCGTTCCTCCTTGGGTGACTAGCGATCTTCTATCATATCTCTAAGTATAAAATCATGCTGCAATAGCTTCAAACATCTGGGGCGGTATCTTGTCAGTCACAGCAACATTTGGCTCATTTTTCCGCACGCTAAGCAGTGCCTCAATCATCAAGAATAACGGTGCATTGACGGTCATCACATTCTAGCCAGCCTCTAGCAGTAGCTCAATCCTCTGGAGCTAATCTGCATGTTCGAGAAACTTTAGTAAAAGCAATCCATCAAACGCTCATGGCGCGAAAAACATAATAAAACGACACATCTATGCAATCGTGTGTCACTGGAATACATCCTGGTCAGTCCCCGTCCAAGAAGAGCTCGTGCTAACCATAACTCTAGCCGCAGCTCTCTCTGCCCGTGCAACCGTGGTAACAAAAACCACAAACCGATATCGATGAGGATAAATCATATGAATGAATATAATACTGTGCAAAGAAATGTAAATCCGAAGGCTTCTTAAGCGGAGTAGCGTATCGTAAGTATGCCGCGGAACATACACACGGTACGTTACTCTACTTAAGTCGCCTACTCCATCAACCATGATCAACCTATGCGACGAAAGTTCGGGTCTAATACCCCCTCGTCCAAGTCTAAGTTCCGTAAGGTCAAACCTAGGTTCCGAATATAAATATACGCCGTAGACTCCGCATAGTCAAACATAGACTCGAACCAAGGTTAAACCTAGCGCTCTGATACCAATTTCGTCACGACCCGAAATAGCATGTGACTAGCACTTGAATCATGTGAAGCCTATAGGACCCCACCTAATTCAAGTAAGCCAAAAGCCCAGAAATCTAAACCATTTTTAAATAAGAAGTGAAGGAAAACTTGTTTAAAGCAAGTGGTTTAAATAAAATAAATGGCATTAAACATTTAAAAGCAACATCATATTTTCCCGAAAATTTCGGCAGAGTCTCCTTTGTAAATACAGGACCCAAACGAGTACAAACATGAATAATATAAAGGCATCCCCAAGCGAGAGCTAGCTCTTCGCCAATTGGCGGTCATAACCATGCAAGCAATATAATATACAACGCCGAAGGGCGAGGATTAAAACTCATCAAGAAAAGCAATGTCCACCAGAAAACCATAATAATACAAGCGCGACTCTAAGTTCGAAAGAATAAACAACTGGTTTCTAGGTCTATCAATATACAAGTCAGGTTGATAGAGTTACTAGATACAACTGAAATATATACAAATACTACGGTGGTCACGATGCGAGTGAACCCACCTACCAAAGCAATCACCCGGAAGGGAGTGGTGTGCCAGTAAGCCACAACGAAACCTGTATGGCAAAACCTGCAAGAAACTGTGGCACAACGGGGGTGAGTTGCCATCTCGTGGGTAGAAAACATCACCGAGCAGAAATCGCATATATGACTCTATCCTAGGTTATACGATAGTAATATCCTCAAAATGATATAACCATGAAACATCTACACATAAGTGTAATATCAAGTGCTCGTATCAGTGCCTCAGGTAGCAATATAATACATATATGATGTATGAATGCATTAAAATGAAAACAGAATAGATCATGAATGAGAAAATTGTTTTCTTAATTTAGTAAGATTTCTGTATATAAAAATCGAGGTATCATCAATGAAATCAACATAGAATCTGTGTCAAGCATCGACATAAAACATAAATCCTAATATCCAGTATCTCGGGATCCGGCAATCCGGACTGGCCCATATCATATAATCTCAATACCTCAAAATCTCAATATCTCGGGGTCCGGCAATCCGGACTGGCCCCTCATCAAATCTCATGACTACGTCGGTATCCTCTAGATATCCGCCACGTCATAAATAACCGGTCGATAGTGCTCCCCTGCCAGCCTCAACGCCATCATCTGCGACCTTCTCGCCCCGGGGTACCGTACCGGGTCCACCATGCACCCACAGACGGTTCCTCCTCCTCCTCAAATCGGGTGTATGATACCGCTCAAGAGCCGAGAAAACTCATGGCGGATATATCTCATATCATATTACGAGAAAACTGCAATTTCTATTTTTTAAAATGATAATCAGTTTATAAAATCCTTGCGGTTTCTCCAAATCTAGAAATCTCATGGAAAATCCGAAATCCCAAAAATGAAGGGTCAATAACAGTGAATACCGGGCTCCGGCAATCCGGACTGGCCCATAATATCGCATGGCAAATGAATATATAAATATACATGAAATATCACGGTAATAAATGCAATATCTAAATTAGCATATAAAGGCATGTGCACTAGTACTATGTCGAAACTATCAGTTAGCAATTTATACTAATGAAGTAGTATTTTCTAATGTGTACGTGACATAACAATTACCGATGATTATGTGTGTGAACCGGAAAGCAGGTGTGCGTGAAGCATACACATCATCGGTAATGATGCTGGTGTCCTGACAGCATGGGTTTCATAATAACTAACGAAAACACATTTAAGCATGCAATGCGATGCAAACAGCAGGAATATACGGAAAATGAATAGTAAACGCAACAATAAGGACATATACATTCCTATATATGAGTCATACAGTTTTTGGTGTCTGAAATCACACGAATCGTGGTTTTTAGAAAATAGGGGCTACGGTGCTTGTAAGAAAAGGTACGCCCTTTGAAATATCCGTAGTATCCCTCGGCCTGTTTTTAAAATACTCATGATTCGTTAGTTTTGGAAATAAGTATGACTCGAGCCTATTCTAACATCTACTAAGTAAATTACAGGACAAGCTAAGAGACTAACCAAAGGGTAAGGAAATCCACCTAAGTCTGAATTGATATATATATCTAGTAGTCGGTGATCCTGCCTCAATAGCGTCACATACGATAAAATATATAATACGATATCCTCAAGTCAAGAGTGCGGATCTGTTATCATAATTATATCTCGTATGGTAAAACCATCGTACGGCATCCCAAAATCGGGGTACGGGTCGCTTATCACATCTACCTCAATATCCATATGGTATCATTATCACAATATCATGAACATGATACTGATCTAAGTCTAGTACATACCGATACCGTCAATATATATCCGCGTGTGTATGAAAACACCTTGCCCATCAATCCGCTAATATAATATGTCGTTTCCCATAACGCGACCCAAATCACATCACCGTTCTCACGACATCATGCCCAATCACATCGACTCATCTCCAAGTATCATATACTATCCTCATCATCCGTGTATATTTATACATATATATATATACATACTCACATACATATATGTATATATATATATATATATATATATATATCCCCATATACGCACAAGAAAATCAAATGTATGCTTGTGTGTGTGCGTGTGTGCCAAACTTTACTTTAGGGTTTCGCGACTAAGAACTAAACTAAGACACTACTTTCAATTACACTACACTAACCCATGGTTTCCTAAGGCCTATCCTGCTAATATTTCACGTCTCACAGTATACATATAACATATATAAACGTATATCATGCTACACTACGAAACTGCGGGGGTGCTATACGCCATCTACCCAACTTCCCCGTAGATATATATCTACTCACTTTGATTCTTGCTTGCCGAAGTCGATGACGCCACGCTCATCTTTGTTGTTCAAAGTCTACTTGAGGGTACCTACATATATACACACACATAGCATCGTAAACAGAAATCATGCACGAAAACCAAAACAGCACACGAATCGCACATAGGTTAAAACCTACGGTCTACGCACGCAAAAGAACCAAACAACCCCCGATATTGACGTACAAATGTCAAGTGATCATGATAAAACATAGATACCAAAGTTCAAGTTCACAGAATTCATAAACCGAAATCAGAAACTATGAAAAACACTTCTAGATTTTACCCCAGATGAAATTGGCCAATTTTGCATATATGGAGGGTCTAGATTACTGAAGATAAAGCCATGGACCAAACACGAACGCACTCACCCCCACCTTGGCCACAATTTGCTGCCAGAAAGGATAAATTTGCGGCCAAGGAAGAAGGCCGGGGTCTCGGGTCTTGGGGTTAGCTTCTAGGTTGCCTGCACGACTCACTGTGATTGCTAAATAATTTTCAGGGCCTCCAGGTGAGAGCGGATCTCAAAACTAAACCACAATTCCTCACAAAACCCGACGTCGGAGATTCTAAGTTCATGTCTTGGGGTTAAATCTCTGGTTTCATTCCATAAAACTAACACTACAGGGGTTTAAGGTCATTACTAAACCTCAATTGCACCATCTCAACTCAAATCAAACCCTAACCTCAACTTGGAATTTTCCAAGATCACTTAACTACACTAAAAGGATTCTAAGCTAGTCTAGAGGCTATAGGAATTCAAATGCTACACTAAATGTGAAAGAATTACCTCATTTGGCAACTCAAGAAAATTCTTGAGTTGCCCCAAGTACTCAAAATCCATTTTTTCTTGATCTCCCATGCTTGTAGTGAGCTTGAGCGTGTTTTTAATGAAGGAAATGAAGTGTTTTGAGGTATTTTTGGTGGTGTTGTGAGGGGATGATGTGGTGGAGGGAGGAGGACAGCCATGGGGTGAAGAGGGAGGAGAAAATGATGAAGAATGAAGGAAGAAACAAATGGGAGCCCTGGTCAAATGACCCCTCACCTCTCTCTCTTCTCTCTCTCATGCCTATACTTCTTTCTTTATTCCCTTTTCTTTTCTTTTTTTCTTTTTTCTTTTCTTTTCATTTTAAAAAACAATGCCATGCTACAATAAAAGAGAAAGTCATGGTAGAATAAATGTAATAAATACTAGCAAATATGATATGGTGCATGCCATATGCACAAAACACAATCAATGCATGATTAGATACTAATCTTATTTGGTAATACTTACTTATATACAAATCATTGTATACTACATAGCAAAATTCCCAATTTTCATAAATTCATTTAAAATCAATAATTGATATAAATTTCCAAATATTTCCCAATTTATCGGTATTTAATTATACCGTATCATAAAAACTAATCTCCACATATTAAAATATTCATAATATTTATTATATTAATTATATAAATTCCCAAAAATAATATTTTATTTTTCTGAAATGTTACACTATCGCTCATTGCCTCCATGTGACTCGAGACTGTACCCAAAAACCACCTTTTTGCACGATCTCTTGACCGTGGTATGGTGGAAATCAAAGCACAATGGGAATCACACAAGACTCTATGACGATCTCGGGTCGACAGACTAATCTGTATCAGTGTCACCAGAGAACTGCTATCTGATGATAGGTAAAATACCAGCTAGGAGTTCTCAGCGAGTCCGTCCAGTGTATCCAGTCTCCACTGAGCACCCGTATACCTTCTCTGATGTCAAACACCGATGGATATGGGATCATCCATTGCCCATCATATGGGTCGAGAAGCGTGTACGGTAGTCTACTCTGGAGTATCGATGCCCTGTCTCGATACTCCCATGACTAAGAACATTTGAAGGATGTACTTGCCGACTACCTCTGCCCCACTAGTATGATCTGCATCATAATCCTGGTAGTTAAGTACTCATCCTAAGGGCTTTATTAACATGTAATAGAGAGACAATAAGTGTACATGTTAAGATAAAGGGCAACAAGATAGCATACTATAATGTCGAGTAAGAAAGTTCTCCCTATATATGTCCAAGCATCCACTACAATATGCATCACATGTACAGTAATGGCCTCTAGGGCATACATATAACTAACAATCTCCTACTTGCACTAAGGTCATTTGCTGTATTATCTCATACTCAACGTATTATAGAAGTGATGATGCTCTATATTGACGATCACCAAAAGATCAGGACACGTGGCAGGGGACGTGTCCCAGGACTCAGAAGAAAGGGCCCACAGAGGCCACCCCTATACCCGACCTGCAAAGCACAAGCTGTCTCACCTCAGAGCCCCCGCAAAATGGCCTCCTAGGCCTCTCAGCTCCCCTCCAAGCTACCACAGGACCAAGATACCTCGGATCTCCCGCTCGTTCCCGACCTCGCTCGCCGAGGCTGTCTTCCTCGGTCGCTCTGACAGACCAACTCCACCGCTTGCAGGCGTAACCGTCGCTCCGAAAATCTCGCCATGCACGGATTCTCTGCCGGCAACATCCTACGTTCCACGCCATCGCGATCCTCAGTAACGGGCGATCCGCTTATTACGCGGGCGTGACATCGGAAGCATAACTGCCGGCGAGATTCTCACGCCTGCCACTGCGTGCTGCCGCCACTATATAAACCGCCATCACAGTGGGGTCAAGTAAGATTTTTCGACCCCACTTAGCCATTACTTTGTTCGGATCTTGTGCTAACTTGATCGTCGGAGGGTCCTCGGTGGTACCAAACCATCCCGGGACTTCCTTGCAGGTACTCGGCGCAAACTCCTCAAACCACCAATCTCCTCAAAACCCATTGAGACCCACACGCAACAGGAGATCGCCTACAAAGTCCACCGGGAGATCGACGGAAGACAACATCTGACGAAGACCCGAAAAGGACCTCCATCAGTTGGCGCCGTCTGTAGGAAAAAGAAACTCCACAAAAAACAAAGTTGGCCTTCCGATCTCCATCCACATGGCAACCGATCACCCTGAAGATCCAAGCACCCGCTACCCGCCTCCCCCTCAACAGAGGCGCGGGTGAACCTCTGCCGAATGTCGTCGACTCCTCCGCCGGCCACCGCCTTACAAACTCCGACGATCGCAAGCCCCTCCATCCGTCCCATTCAACCTCGAAGTCCCACGTCGGAGAGCCTCGCCTCAAGCCTTGTTGAGACCCTATCCCTACCGAAGCGGTGGCGGTCAGCTCGTGTCACGACCCGAAAGTACGGAACATAACCGGCACTTAAACTACGAACGTCTCAAGGCATACATAATCTAAGTAAACCGAAAACCCAGAAATCCAAACCAGGAAAAGTAGTAGAGTGAAGGAAAACCAATTTAAAATCAAGTAGTTTTAATAGCATAAGCCGAGTTATGCGGGTTTTAAGAACATCAAGTATTTCCTGAAAATTTCGGCAGAGTCTCCTTTGTAAATACTGGCTCCCAAACGTGATACAACATGAATAGTATACGAAATCAATAAAAAGGCATTTCCAAGCGGGAGCAAGCTCTTCATCAATCGACGGTCACAACCACATAAGCAATATAATATACAACGCCAAGGGCGAGGATCAAAACTCAAAAGGAACTCAAAACAACAAGAAAACCATAGAAATACAACGCGCGACTCTAAGGTCGAAAGAATAACATCACTGGTCTCTATCTCAAAAATAACACATGTTTGGTTGATGGAACTTCTAGATACAATAGAATAATGATATACAAGATATAATGATGGGTGCGATACAAATAAACCCACCTACTAGCAAGTCACCCGGAAATGGAAATAGTGCCAGCAAGCCGTAATGAAACCTATACGACGAAACCTGCAAGAACTGTGGCACAACGGGGGTGAGTTGCCAACTCGTGAGTAGAAAAACATCTACGCACAGAAATCGCATAAATAACGCAATCCTAGGTCAATGATCATAATATATCCTCAAATATGTATATAACATGCAGCCTATAACAATGGCTAGGGTAAATATCTAACCCGAGTGTAATCTCATGTGCCCGTGTCAGTGCCTCAGGTAGCAATATATCATATGAATGAGGTATGAATGTATGAAAACAAAATACATGTAAGTGAAGAACTGTTTTCATAATTTAGTGAGATTCCCTTTGTATTTTTAAAATGAGGTATCATAATGAAATCAGCATAAAACATTGCCTAGCATCGGCACAAAACGTAATCCCAATATCTCGATATCTCTGTATCACAGTCTTTGTACCTCAATATCTCGAAATCTCAATGTCTCAATCACAATATCTAGGGCGCCGTCAGTCCAGACCGGCCCCTACCATCCATCTCAAGACCACGACGGTATCCTCCGGATATCCGACGCGTCGGGTAAAATCACCGGTAGGTAGTGCTCCCCTGCCAGGCTCACATCGTCATCATCATGCGCTTCTTGCCCCGGGGTACCTTACCGGGTCCACCATGTACCCGAAACGGTTCATCCGTCTCCTCGAATCGGGTCTCGAAATCCATCAGCAAACTCATGGTGGACGACTCATACATCATGGGAAAAAACCGCACTTTTTATTTAAAAAGAGAGAAATCGGTTTATATAAGTTTTGCGGTTTCCCCCCCCCCCCCAATCCAGAAAATCTCATCGAAATCCGAATCCAAATCATCAATAGCATGTAAAACCATGAATATAGGCATAACAATGAATAACAGTATGCATGAAGTGACAAGTAATAACTACAATGTTAAGCTGGCATATAAGGCAGGTACACTAATATCATGTCAAATTACTAACTAAAAAACTAAGTCAAGCAATAATATTTTCTAAGGTGTACGTGACATGGAAATTACCGATGAAGATGTGTGTGAGCCGGCAAGTAAGTGTACGTGGTACATACGCATCATCGGTAATGGTGCTGGTGTCCTAACAATATGATATCAACATTGCAATAAGAAATTATAACATAAGTATGCGATGCGAAGCGAACCACAATAATAAGAGGGAGCTGAATACTAGATGCAACTGTAACTAACCTGCATTAATCTAATATAAGTCCTACAAATGGTGCCTTTTGAAATAACACGAATCATGGGGTTTTGAAAATAGGGGCTACGGTGTTTTTATGAAAAGATACGTCTTTTGAAATATCCGTAGGATCCCTTGGGCTGTCTTTTAAAATACCCACGATTCGCTAGTTTTTGAAATAGGTAAGAATCGAATCTAATCTAACAACTAAACTAAACTAAAGGGCTAAGCTAACAAGCTGGACTACCGGTAAGGAAACCGCCTAACATCTGAGTCGATACATATACATACCTGTATATATATTAGTCGGTGATCCCGCCTCAATAATATCATATCCGATACCATATCTATAATCAAACATCCCAAGTCAAGAGTGCGGATCAATCATCAATATATAGCTCGTACGTAAATCCGTCGTACGGCATCCCAAATCGGGGTACGGGTCAATATCACATTCATCATACTATTCATCTGGTATCTTCTTTATCAAATATCATGATCGGGGTACTGATCTACGTCTAGTACAATACTGATACCGCCTAAGTATGCATGCACGTGTGTGAAACACTATGTCAAGGACCCGCTACAACGTCATGTCGTATCTCAAATACGAACCCTGCTATATCACCGATCTCACGGCCTCAAATCAAATCTCATCGACTCATCTTAAATCCCTGTAAGTCCACGTTGCGACCCCCGGTTCTTACGGGGAGGCGGAAACGGTATAAAAATCAAATTTTTAGCGCAAGGGGCAACATGGACTAAACAAGGTCGGGATCGTGTCTAAACTAAACTAGCAAACATGCAAAGGAGAGTTAACTACTCGGCAAAGTGGTTATACCTAACTTGAACTCCTTCTTCTTGAAACCTAGTAGAGGTTGATGGTTCTTTCCTCGTAGCCTTCTTCCGTCAAAGATGGATCCACCTGAGGGTTCAACCTTCGGGCTCTTTCTCGAACTTTGAGAGAACTAGAATCTTCGGCTTGCTAAACCTATGATCCTAGAGTGAGTAGAGAGTGTCTAAGGGGTGTTTTCTTTTCAAGGAAAGAGATTCTCAACACATGAGAAGGATTCTCCTTGAGCTTGAGGAAGAAGAAGATGAAGTGAGGAGAGAGAATGGTTATGATAGAATGAGCTATCTTTTCCTTTTGCAACCATAACAAAAGAAAAAGAATTATCTAATTAATAATAATAATTCAAATGAAATAGTTGATGGTTGTATTTGGAATGACCATTATCATCACTTCATTAAATGAATGTAAGCTAGAATCAAGGAGTATCCTTGCAAAGCAATGATGATGGTCAAACATTCAACCATGGTCAACAAGTCAACCATGGTCAACAAGTCAACAAAATCAACCATGACACAATTTCATTTAATTACTATTATTAATTGATATTTCATAAATCCATTAGGGTTTGGAAAAAGACGACTGTCAACTGTGCATACGCACCCGTTCCGAAACCCTAATGAAAAACCTCTTCCTCCGCCTCAAACAACTGTGCATACACACCTGCATTCTCGTTCCGAGGAACAAGAATACTGAGAGATAAAAGCAACCTCAAAACATATACCAGTATCTGACTCAAACCAGAGCCAGCCAGTAATATCCGTCCGGACTCCAAACGTGCACAAGTGCGCGGATGAGAACGAACCCTGTCGCAAAACCATGCGACCTCTACCCTGTTTTGCCCAGAGGCGAATACCCTCTGTGTGGGACTCTAAAGACTCGACACTACGCTGGCAGTGGGTTTAACCACAGACCGCAAACGGCACTAGCTGTGCGTAACGGTCCCCAGGTAGATGCCGATAAGAAGACTGACGAGGTAAAACCCATCTGAACTCCTACTGAGTCTGAATGTGACATTCTCCATACAGTCCGGTCTGTTCGTCTGATACATCGCATGTCGGGCCTAGGGGGCGGTAAACGTCAGTCCCCCAATAGCGGTACAAGTCGTGTCGGAGTGAAGCCCAAAACACCCTGAGATAACACTGGAAGCCTACCAGTATATCTCGCTTGCCCTGGCCAGGGACTACTCGTGTAATGGCTCTCCTAGACACAGCGCGATGTCAACCCCCAATACCGGGAGAGACGAATCCTGTCTAACCGTCACTGCCTCCAAGTGCTTCGGGACTGCACCCAACTACTACCTGTTTGCACGACTCCTTTGAGCCGTGGTAGGGTAGTGATCAAAGTGCAGTGGGAACACACTCGAGGCGAAGTGCCAGTGTCAAGTCAGCGGACTAAGCTGTACTCATGTCACCTGGGAACTGATAACTGACGATAGGTATAATACCAACCTTTCAGTTCCCGATGAGTCCTGTCCAGTGTACTCATAACCCAACGAGCACCCGTATACTATCTCCAGTACGACGTACTGATGGCTGTGGGACAGACCATCTCCTACACTGGGATGAGAAGCGCATACGCTAGTCTACTCCGGAGTATCGATGCCCTGTCTCGATAGTCCTGCGACTAGGGACCTGTATAAGGATGTGCTTATAGATTACCCAGCCCCCACTAGTGTGACTGCCATCACAACGCTGGTAATCAAGCAAAGATCCTAAGGGCTCCACTAATGCGTATAGGTGATATACTAAAATAAACACATGTACACATTGAAGTAGAAACAAACCAAGTAGCATACTACTATATTTAGCAAGATTGTTTATACAAGGTGAATATCCCAAGCTTCTATTAAGTAATATACAAACTAGTATGATACAATAATGGCCTCTAGGGCATATACACTAACAATCTCCCACTTGCACTAAGGCCATGTACTGGCGTATCGAAGACCTATCATCTCGATCAGCCGCTCGAACTGAGTCTGGGGTAGGGCCTTGGTGAATGGATCTGCAGTGTTTTCTTCTGAAGCAACCCTCCGAACCTCGATCTCCTTGCGGTCCACGATCTCCCTGATCAGGTGATACCACCTCAAGATGTGCCTGGATCTCTGATGGGACCTGGGTTCCTTCACTAAAGCTATAGCCCCGTTGTTGTCGCAATACAGAGGTATTGGGTCACCAATGGACGGAACCACCTGAAGTTCTTTCAAGAACTTCCTCATCCAGACAGCTTCTTTTGCGGCATCAGATGCAGCGATGTATTCCGCTTCCATCGTCGAGTCTACAACGGTTTCCTGTTTGGAACTCTTCCAACACACCGCCCCTCCATTGAGGGTAAAGAAAAAACCCGACATGGACTTGGAATCATCCTTGTCACTCTGGAAGCTGGAGTCAGCAAAGGCCTCGATCTGGAAGTCTTTTCCGCCATACACCAAGAACATCTCCTTAGTCCTTCTCAGGTACTTGAGAATGTTCTTTACCGCTATCCAGTGTTTCTCCCCAGGGTTTGACTGATACCGGCTTACTACACTCAGTGCATAAGCTACATCCGGTCTGGTACACAACATCGCATACACTATAGAGCCTACCGCAGAAGCGTAGGGTATAATAGAGATGCGATCCCTCTCCAAATCAGTCTTGGGAGACATCTCTTTAGAGAGGGTGATCCCGTGACAAGCCGGTAGGTTACCACGCTTGGAATCTTCCATACTGAATCTCTTCAGTATAGTGTCGATGTACCTGGACTGTGAAAGTCCTAATATCCTCTTGGATCTATCACGATGGATCCGGATCCCCAGGATGTAAGAGGCATCACCCAGGTCTTTCATGGAGAACCTGTATGACAAGAAACCCTTGACAGATTGTAGCATAGGAATGTCATTTCCTATTAAGAGAATGTCATCCACGTATAAAACGAGGAATACTACAGTTCTCGCTACAAATCTACTATAGATGCATGGTTCATCTGGATTTTTGATAAAGCCAAATTCCTTGACCGTCTCATCAAAACAGATGTTCCAACTCCGCGATGCCTGCTTTAGTCCATAGATGGACTTAAGCAACTTGCACACCTTTCCGCTGCTCCCACTCTGAATGAAACCCTCTGGCTGATCCATATAGACACACTCCTCTAAATTTCCATTTAGAAAAGCGATTTTTACGTCCATCTGCCAAATCTCATAATCATGGAAGGCAGCAATGGCAAGAAGGATCCGAATGGATTTCAGCATAGCCACTGGAGAAAAGGTTTCGTCATAGTCCAAGCCAGGTCTTTGACGGAAACCCTTTGCTACAAGTCTAGCTTTATAAGTCTCAACCTGTCCATCTACACCAATCTTCCTTTTGAAGATCCACTTGCATCCTACGGGTTTTACCCCGTCTGGAGCAATGTCCAACGTCCATACTTTGTTGGTGTACATGGACTCCATTTCGGTCCGCATTGCATCCAGCCATTTTACCGAGTCAACGCTCTGAACGGCCTGCTGGAAGCTAGTAGGCTCATCATAATCTATGATGCAATCCTCTCTATCCCCGTCTATGAGAAAACCGTAGTATCTCTCGGGCGGATGAGACTGCCTACTACTCCTGCGGAGCGGCGTAGGAATGTCTTGTTCTTTCGAACCCTCTGGTTCCACTAAGCTTTCAGTAATAGTCTGAGGTTCTGGAATTTCTTCCAGTTCTATTGCGCTCCCACTTACTTCTTTTTCTAAGAACTGATGTTCCAGAAAATGGGCATTACGAGAAACAAGGACTTTTTGTTCCTCTGCGTAATAGAAAAGATACCCCCTGGAGTTCTTTGGGTATCCCACAAACTTGCACAGTACTGAGCGTGCCTCGAGCTTGTCCGTATGCTGCTTTTTGACATAAGCTGGACATCCCCAAATCTTCAAGTACTGAAGATAGGGTTTCTTCCCACTCCATAACTCATATGGTGTGGTAGGCACAGTCTTAGTAGGAACTCGGTTCAAAAGGTATGCAGCTGTTTCTAGTGCATAGCCCCAGAAAGATCGCGGTAACTCAGCGTTACTCATCATGGACCGTACCATATCCAATAGGGTTCGGTTCCGTCTCTCCGATACACCGTTGTGTTGCGGAGTGTATGGAGGAGTAGGTTGAGAGAGAATTCCATTCTCTTTTATGTAATTCAGGAACTCGGCACTTAAGTATTCTCCACCTCGATCCGATCTTAGAATCTTGATACTTTTGCCGGTTTGTTTTTCTACTTCATTCTTATATTCCTGGAACTTTTCAAAGGCTTCGGACTTATGTTTCATTAAGAAGACATAACCGTACCTTGAAAAATCATCCGTAAAAGTAATGAAGTAAGAGTAACCGCTTCGCGCATGTGTAGACATTGGACCGCACACGTCGCTGTGTACGAGTCCCAAGAGCTCGCTCGCTCTTACTCCGTGTCCAGTGAACGGAGTCTTTGTCATCTTTCTTTTGAGACAGGATTGACAAGTGACATATGATTGATATTCGAACGGATCCAAATATCCTTCTGTATGTAACTTAATCAACCTTCTCTCATTGATGTGACCCAGTCTACAATGCCATAAGAAAGTCTGATTGATTTCCGGAGACTTTCTTTTGTGTGTATTCTGGACATTGAAAATCTGTGGTTGGTTTAATACGTATATACCATTGCTCAGTGTACCTGACCCAATCAGAACTTGATTAAGGTGAATGTTTACAACATTACTTACAAACGCAAATTCATAACCTTCTTTAGAAACCAAAGATACAGAAATGATATTACAAGTTGCGTTGGGTACAAAAAAGCAATTACGCAAAACCAAAACATGCCCATCTGACATTCCCAGGTGATAGTCCCCCACGGCTTTAGCATCCATGCTAGCTCCATTCGCAACTCTGAGGGTCATGTCACCTGCCTTCAAAACCCTACGGTTTCTCAACGCCTGCAAAGAATTACAGATATGAGATCCTGATCCGGTATCTAATACCCAGGAAGTAGAGTTTATAGAAAGACAGTTTTCAATAACATACACACCTGAAGCTGAAGCCGCAACCTGCTTCAGTTCCTGTGTCCTGGCTTTCCAAGCCCTGCAATCTTTCTTCCAGTGTCCACTCTTGTGACAATAGAAGCATTCTTCTTTACCCACCAGTTTCCCCGCAATCTTTGTTGCCTTTTCCTTTCCCTTCGCACCCACTTTACTAACACCGCCCCTTGGTTTGGCGGGGGCTTTCTTCCTCTTTTCCTTGGATTTCGCCTTGGACCTAGAAGAAGAAGATCCTCCTACAAACAAAGCGGGTGTTTCCCTACCTTTCTGTAGGGTGCCCTCTGCGCTCCTCAGCATGTTGAGGAGTTCTGAAAGTTCAACTTCCTTTTCTTGCAAGTTGAAATTCAGTATGAACTGGGCGTAAGTGGAAGGAAGGGACTGGAGAACTAAATCCGTATAGAGTTCACTTTCCAACGTGGTCCCAAGTTCCGCGAGCTCCTCAATGTAGCCAATCATCTTAAGCACGTGGTCCGCTACCGATGATCCGACGGCCAACTTTGCCGAAAATAACTTCTTCGACACTTCGTATCTTGCGATACGAGACTGCTCTCCATACAGTTCTTTTGTATGAAGAAATATGGATTCCAAGTCCATATTCTCGTGCCTCCTCTGATGTTCGTTGTCCATAGAGGAAAGCACGAGGCACCTGGCCTTCGCGCAATCAATCTCCCAAGTCTTACGGGTTTCCTTATCCGCGACGCTGGAGGTGGGACCTGGGACGGGGGGAGCTTTGGTGGTAAGAAGATACCCCAGCTTGTCGTAAGTGATTGCCATTTTGACATTCCTGAGCCAATCTTTGTAGTTTGGCCCTGTCAGTATGTTTTTATCTAGAAGTAACTTAAGTACAGTCATTTCGATTTGGTCGCTGCAGGGGGGGAGATAAGAAACACTTTAGCACGATGCTCTTGCAAGTTTAGAGTGGTTTTTATTTTGTCTAAACAGGATGGCTCCCACTGTCTCTCGAATCCCTCCTCAAACCATAAAGGAAGAATCAGTCGGGATCAATCCCACTATACAATACTTGCTTAACCGTTCAGCCAGGCCAGTGTCGGTACTTCGAGGGAGGTTTTCCAACGCTTTCAAGAAGTTCCTTAATTTAAGAACCTCTTTTCCCTGGAGGCGTAGCCCCGCTAATCACCTTTCTAGGCACCTACTAGGTTTATAGCATTGATCGTTTGGTGAGAAATTTCTCGAGGAGTAGCATATACTCACAGTAGGATCGGGATCCAAATATCATCGCGCGACGAAACTGAAGGAATCCTACCAGAATCACCACACTCCAAATGGTATGCAAATCTAGCAAGTTTCAGTACTTATGAAACTCCCGATGTGGACTTTTGCCCCATGCTCTTATGACCTTGGCGTGAGGTCAAAATGTCATAAGTCACATGTCAAGTTCTTCCCATCATTATCCCGGTTAATTTGAACCCACCCGTACCTACCCTTGACGTAGGCCAAAATGGCAGTACGACTGTCTCAAACCAATGCATTCTATCTATGCAACAGATAAATATCCGGCAGCTACCAATCACTATGCCTTGGCGTGAGGTCAAAATACATAGCTTGAATACTACCGTATATTTAACTGAAATGATGGAGGGCTACGAATGGTTTTGGCGAAACCGTGAACGTAGTGAACTTGATATAATCGATGGAACGAGATAGCTTTTAAAAGGAGTGGCTCAAGCTCCGCATTTAAAAGTTAGTTTTGAAAAGAACCGATTGGTTTTTCGAAAGTGTTCCAACGACTTTAACTTGGTTTATTATCTTGCATTAGTTCTTTTAATGCGTGATATTCTTGCATTAGTTCTTTTAATGCGTCCCATCATTTAATCCTACCATTGCAGAAAACAACCAAAATATGACGTACGCTTATGCCATTCGCATTCGCCACGGGGTCCCGTCATCACCCGTTAGGTTACTTAACTAACGACAGAGCGGGGGCTGGGCTAGCGCGGCTGTAAAACATAAGCAACGCCTAAATATAAAGCAATGATAGACCTTACAGATCACAGATGAATACATTGGATATACTAGGAATCCGCAATCCGTTCGAGCCTGCAACGAAAAGCGGATTACACGGTCGCGGTGAATAGCCAAAACCCCACCCAAGACCCCTACGGGTGCGGCAAACTACCCGCCAAGTACCCGGTAGTTTGTGCACCCCTCCATGGGTCTATCCTAGGAGCAAAAACAGTAAAAAGAATTATACAATGACGGCTACAACCCCGACCCGGTTGTGCGGCCATACAAATAATATTATTACATCAATTTACATATTACAAATGAATGAAAGAAAAACAACACTCATCTCATATCCATCCCGGCTATTCACCCGCGACAATCCAATCCATTCATATACACATTCCAATATCAAACACAGATCACAGAGATGTATAACCCCGACTAATCGACTTATAGCGATTAGCCAACGTTCAATACATACAAACATCACAGATATAACCAACATAGTCAAAGTGTAGTGAAGTTCGGAAAAAAATACGGAATTATAGGCCCCCAAAAACAAATTTCTATTCTAGAAAATCTGGGCACATATAATATATTTTAAAAATCCCAAAACCCTACCAGAAGAACACTGCACAAAACACGATCACATGAAGAGCCCAAACGGCGGCGGATCCGCGGCGAGAAGAATACCTGAGGCCGCGGATCCGCGGCGGTTTGAAGGATTCATGGGATCATTTTTGGTGGGTGTTCTCACAAAACCCTGAGCCGATTTTAGGAGTAAAACTTTTTACTTTTAGAGCACAAAAAATTTCAACAGAAATTTAGGGTTTTAGAATTTCCGGTTTTGCGATTTTTCGGTTTCGAACTTCCATACACTTCGCTAACAAGCTAGTTTAAGTTTAGTTAGGCTCTGATACCACTGTAAGTCCACGTTGCGACCCCCGGTTCTTACGGGGAGGCGGAAACGGTATAAAAATCAAATTTTTAGCGCAAGGGGCAACATGGACTAAACAAGGTCGGGATCGTGTCTAAACTAAACTAGCAAACATGCAAAGGAGAGTTAACTACTCGGCAAAGTGGTTATACCTAACCTGAACTCCTACTTCTTGAAACCTAGTAGAGGTTGATGGTTCTTTCCTCGTAGCCTTCTTCCGTCAAAGATGGATCCACCTGAGGATTCAACCTTCGGGCTCTTTCTCGAACTTTGAGAGAACTAGAATCTTCGGCTTGCTAAACCTATGATCCTAGAGTGAGTAGAGAGTGTCTAAGGGGTGTTTTCTTTTCAAGGAGAGAGATTCTCAACACATGAGAAGGATTCTCCTTGAGCTTGAGGAAGAAGAAGATGAAGTGAGGAGAGAGAATGGTTATGATAGAATGAGCTATCTTTTCCTTTTGCAACCATAACAAAAGAAAAAGAATTATCTAATTAATAATAATAATTCAAATGAAATAGTTGATGGTTGTATTTGGAATGACCATTATCATCACTTCATTAAATGAATGTAAGCTAGAATCAAGGAGTATCCTTGCAAAGCAATGATGATGGTCAAACATTCAACCATGGTCAACAAGTCAACCATGGTCAACAAGTCAACAAAATCAACCATGACACAATTTCATTTAATTACTATTATTAATTGATATTTCATAAATCCATTAGGGTTTGGAAAAAGACGACTGTCAACTGTGCATACGCACCCGTTCCGAAACCCTAATGAAAAACCTCTTCCTCCGCCTCAAACAACTGTGCATACACACCTGCATTCTCGTTCCGAGGAACAAGAATACTGAGAGATAAAAGCAACCTCAAAACATATACCAGTATCTGACTCAATCCAGAGCCAGCCAGTAATATCCGTCCGGACTCCAAACGTGCACAAGTGCGCGGATGAGAACGAACCCTGTCGCAAAACCATGCGACCTCTACCCTGTTTTGCCCAGAGGCGAATACCCTCTGTGTGGGACTCTAAAGACTCGACACTACGCTGGCAGTGGGTTTAACCACATACCGCAAGCGGCACTAGCTGTGCGTAACGGTCCCCAGGTAGATGCCGATAAGAAGACTGACGAGGTAAAACCCATCTGAACTCCTACTGAGTCTGAATGTGACATTCTCCAAACAGTCCGGTCTGTTCGTCTGATACATCGCATGTCGGGCCTAGGGGGCGGTAAACGTCAGTCCCCCAATAGCGGTACAAGTCGTGTCGGAGTGAAGCCCAAAACACCCTGAGATAACACTGGAAGCCTACCAGTATATCTCGCTTGCCCTGGCCAGGGACTACTCGTGTAATGGCTCTCCTAGACACAGCGCGATGTCAACCCCCAATACCGGGAGAGACGAATCCTGTCTAACCGTCACTGCCTCCAAGTGCTTCGGGACTGCACCCAACTACTACCTGTTTGCACGACTCCTTTGAGCCGTGGTAGGGTAGTGATCAAAGTGCAGTGGGAACACACTCGAGGCGAAGTGCCAGTGTCAAGTCAGCGGACTAAGCTGTACTCATGTCACCTGGGAACTGATAACTGATGATAGGTATAATACCAACCTTTCAGTTCCCGATGAGTCCTGTCCAGTGTACTCATAACCCAACGAGCACCCGTATACTATCTCCAGTACGACGTACTGATGGCTGTGGGACAGACCATCTCCTACACTGGGATGAGAAGCGCATACGCTAGTCTACTCCGGAGTATCGATGCCCTGTCTCGATAGTCCTGCGACTAGGGACCTGTATAAGGATGTGCTTATAGATTACCCAGCCCCCACTAGTGTGACTGCCATCACAACGCTGGTAATCAAGCAAAGATCCTAAGGGCTCCACTAATGCGTATAGGTGATATACGAAAATAAACACATGTACACATTGAAGTAGAAACAAACCAAGTAGCATACTACTATATTTAGCAAGATTGTTTATACAAGGTGAATATCCCAAGCTTCTATTAAGTAATATACAAACTAGTATGATACAATAATGGCCTCTAGGGCATATACACTAACAATCTCCCACTTGCACTAAGGCCATGTACTGGCGTATCGAAGACCTATCATCTCGATCAGCCGCTCGAACTGAGTCTGGGGTAGGGCCTTGGTGAATGGATCTGCAGTGTTTTCTTCTGAAGCAACCCTCCGAACCTCGATCTCCTTGCGGTCCACGATCTCCCTGATCAGGTGATACCGCCTCAAGATGTGCCTGGATCTCTGATGGGACCTGGGTTCCTTCACTAAAGCTATAGCCCCGTTGTTGTCGCAATACAGAGGTATTGGGTCACCAATGGACGGAACCACCTGAAGTTCTTTCAAGAACTTCCTCATCCAGACAGCTTCTTTTGCGGCATCAGATGCAGCGATGTATTCCGCTTCCATCGTCGAGTCTGCAACGGTTTCCTGTTTGGAACTCTTCCAACACACCGCCCCTCCATTGAGGGTAAAGACAAAACCCGACATGGACTTGGAATCATCCTTGTCACTCTGGAAGCTGGAGTCAGCAAAGGCCTCGATCTGGAAGTCTTTTCCGCCATACACCAAGAACATCTCCTTAGTCCTTCTCAGGTACTTGAGAATGTTCTTTACCGCTATCCAGTGTTTCTCCCCAGGGTTTGACTGATACCGGCTTACTACACTCAGTGCATAAGCTACATCCGGTCTGGTACACAACATCGCATACATTATAGAGCCTACCGCAGAAGCGTAGGGTATAATAGAGATGCGATCCCTCTCCAAATCAGTCTTGGGAGACATCTCTTTAGAGAGGGAGACATCTCTTTACATAGCATATTTTCTATATATCGCAACCCGTGTTTCGAAGTCTATGCAGGAAAAGAGAAGCTTGCTCGATCATTACATTGCTCGACCATTACAATTGCTCGTAATCTCACTGAACTCAAATCTGGTATCAACACAGAAGGGATTATACAAATCAAAACATCAGAGAAAAAGCCAAACTACAGTACAAACCCACACCAGAAGACTCGAAGTCCAAGCTCACAAGTCAAGCGCGGAAGCGCGGCAGATATGGTGCATACGCGGCGGATCCGCGGCAGGCCCAGGGACTCAGTTCCTCAATTTTACACCACAACTCCTGTTTCAGTAGCTACAGCTCAGAAATGCATTCCAAGTTCCAGAATACTCCAGATACTTCCACCAGATCAGCAAACACCTAAACTAGCCTAATCATTCTAGAACTTTCCCTAAACCCTAGCTTAAACCCTAAGCTAAAGCCCAACAAACTTTGTCAACAAACTTTGGGAGGGAAAGTTCCAATTCAAACCTAAGCCTAGGGTTTGGGAGTTCTATAAATAAGACCCTAGGCTCACTGTAAGAGAGGGATTCAATCTTGGGAAAGCTTAGAAAAATCAATCTCTTTCTTCATCCCCTCTTCCTCAAGTTTAGTGAGAGAGCTTGTAGGAAACCCTAACCCTAAATCCAACCACAATTCAAGATCTTGAGTGCAAGCCAAGCAAGATGCCTTCAACCCTTTTATGAGCCGAGTCGATCTTCAATCGGGCAAGAGATCAAAGTAGATCCACGATCCACGGAGACGAGCAAAGCCGAGTCAACGATCGATTTCTTCTTCTTGTAGATCTTGAAAGAATGTATTGAAATTGTTGATTAAATAAAAGGTGATATTCTTTTATCTTGTTTTCTTTAAATTCCGCATCATGTTATCTTTACAACTCTTGAATATTATCTTTATGGTGATGTGTGAATAAAACTCCGCTCGTCGAGGAGTCGAGACGATCTTTAGTATGATGATGTAACAAATTTGTAATCGATTCTTGAATCCCACGAGTTTGTAAACCCTAGCAAGTTCAAGAATCGACGACCCAATTCGTTGCGATGCTTTCTTGATCGACATCGCTCGAGATTGGGGAGTTCCGATCGTTTCTTGAAATTGCTAGAGGCTAGAATATAAATGGTATCCTCGAAAGAACAAGGGTTAAGAGACGAAACCCTAATTTCATCAAGAAAGCCCTAACTCTCGTCGATCACCATTGATCTAGTATCAATTCTTCGAAGGACAAGAACACGAAACCCTTTAGATTACATCACGTCTAAAGATCCGATCGATTCCTACGAGCCTCTCTTATATTCTTGATTGTTGATTGGAAATATTATCAAAACAACCGATTCTTGATTGTTTATAGTTTCTTGATTCTTGAGTAAAGAATAGTGACACTCGAATACAAATCACTCTTGAATCATGTTTTCGTTTATTGTTGCTTAACATTTCATTTCAAACGTATCAAAATACAATTGAATCGTGCAATCCCTGTGGACGATCCGCACTCATTCATTAACTACATCCGACACCGTAGTTTGATTGCGGTCAATATAATTTTTTGATTGTCGTTACTTTTTACATATACACGTCAGAAAATATTACAATCAAAATGGCGCCGTTGCCGGGGATCGCGCTAATTCATTTGCATTTATAGTTTGAAGTGAAAGAATTATTACGTTCTACTTCTTGAATTCAAAATTCGTACAAACTCTTATACGTGTGTTGTGATTGACTGCAAGGTGATCTGGAGCATTCTGTGCTGTTGAAAAATTATTTGGGATATACCAGAGAGCTGGAGATAGGAACAGGAAGCAGCTGAAGAAGTTTGGTACAGTGAACCCATCAACAAGCCGCGGAAGAGCGGCATATACATGGTTATTGCGGCGGAAGCGCCGCAGTCTTGAGGGATCTCTGGAAAATTTTCCAGCAGGTGATTTCTTGCTCTCTCCCCTCTCCCTTTTTAGCTCCAATTAACCCTTTGCTGCAGGATTCTTTGCAAATAAATCGCAGCGCCGCAAAGCAAAAATAAAATTGTGTGTGATTTTGATTTCTTGGTTGTTTGCATTCTAATACGGAAATTTAAGGGGCACGGCCAAATCCAAATTAGGTGGGGATTTCATTACCCTTCCTAGGCCCCGAAAATCGCAAAACTTGCATCCGCATTACCCTCATTAATTAAAAGAAATCTAAAGAAGACTCTAAGGACTGTCACGCTCAATAGGACAAGAGAAGGTCGTGGGTAATTCATTGCTTATCCGCGTTTTCTTGTGGTGCCTAAGGCGAGTGTGTCTAAGGCTAGTGGTTATTAATTAGGTCCACTGTAGTGGTGGTTCCTTCCCACTTACCTGGCACTTATCCGGCCACAGGGGGACAAAGAGGCAGTGGAGGATTCTATCCTGCGGCTTGTCTTTTGGCAGTTAGGAGCGGTCTAGAGATCGGACCTAGGTGACCACTAGATTCTAGGGTTTGTGTGCTGCATTTGTTTTGTCGCATCATTTTTTCAAAATCCGTCCCTTTTTCAAAGCAAGCAACGCATTCATTCATCCCTAATTATAAGTCAACGCTGCCACTTGTACTAACCCTTTTTAGTGCAAGATAGGCTGGACACGGGATTCTAGTGCCCGTTTAGTCCGCGTACCCTTTATCGACTCCGAAGTTGATAATTCTCCATTTACCTTTTCTTTACCCACTACCACACCCACACCGATGGATCCGAATCCATCAAACTTCTTTAACCCTAATCTGCCACCGTCCGTTGGTGCGCAGAATCCTACTCCACCCCACATTTCTCTCCAGGAAAGATGCTATCCACATAGAGGTCCTCTTTCGACCTGCTTATCCACACCACCAGCCAATGGGGATAACTTTGAGATTAAGCCCCAGTATATCAATCTTTTACCCAAATACCACGGACTCGAGACCGAGGACGCTTACGTTTTCATTACCAAATTTGAAAACGTATGCGCAATGATGGGTACGTCTCAACTTTCAGTGGATGCGATGCGTCTACGACTTCTTCCATTTACATTGTGCGATATAGCCGAGAAGTGGCTATATAACACCACCACACACTCTATTACGAATTGGGAAGAATTCGTCGCTGCATTCGTTAAGAAATTTTACCCAATCCAAAAGACGGCTCGAATCCGTAGCGAACTGAACCAATTTGCCCAGCTCCCTGCCGAACCATTTTCAAAATACTTTGAACGTTTCAAGGATCTATTGGTTCAATGTCCTCATCACGGCATCCCGAGATGGGAGCTTTGCCGAATCATATATGAGGGCAGTAATCCTAGCACTAAACAGAGCCTTGAAAACATGTGTCAAGGTACATTTATGACCAAAGATGATGGGGAAGCTTGGCGATACTTAGAAGAGTTCGCTGAAAAATCACTAATTTGGGAGAGTGGAACACAACCATTGAATAGGGGTGGCGTACACCAAATAGATGTGTCCATAGGTGTTCGAGCTGAAATGGCAGCAATGCAAAAGAAGCTCGACGCTATGGAACACAAATTTGCAGCAGCCTCCCTAAACCCAATGTCGCTCCCCAAAACTGTTTGTGGGTGCTATTCTGATCCGTCACATTTAACGGAAGAATGTCCATTAAACTCTGCGTTTCAAGGTCACGAGCATTCTAATGCCGCATTTCAAAGACCTCGAAACGATCCATATTCTTCCACGTACAATCAGGGTTGGAGGAACCACCCGAATTTTGCTTGGAACCAAAACCAATCTCAAAACACGGTTCCAAACACGAATCAATTTCAACGGGCTCTTCCTCCACCACAACAGCAACCCCTACAACTCACTCAGCACCCCTATCAGTCACAAAATTTCCAAAATCAGGGCAACACTCCTGCACAGTCTAATCCTATGCAGCCCTGTTCTGACGATTTCTCTCAATTCACTCAAACCATGAAATTACTTTTATCAAATTTCATGGATGTTTCGACTGAGGTTAGAACTTCCGTCAGTGAAATAAAGAAAAACTCAGCGTCCCAAGCTGAGAGTATTCGCACGATGGAAGCTGAAATCGCACGCTTAAAAGCCGAAATGAGTGCGAGAGAAAAAGGGAAACTTCCCTCTCAACCCCTACAGAATCCTGGGCATTACAATGTAAATGCCATTACAACGTTGAGATCGGGAAGAGTGCTGAACAATCATGTCGGGGAAGATATTGATAATACTGAAAATCATATCAACACCCCGGCTGAGTCTTTCCCACATACACACACTTCACCTTCTGATCCTTCTTCTTCTACCAAACCACTTTCGCACGAGCCTATTCTCCATTTCCCTTTAGGCTCAACACCTTCATCCAACCCTTATAGTTCTCCACAGACGGTCCCCACACCTCCTTTGGGACCTCGTCTACCCCCCTTTCCTTCTCCTGTGATGGACCCTGCGCTTATTGCGAAAGCACCTTACCCGAACCGGCTAAGGGCAAATAGAACGAGTCCTCATATGGAGAAAATTTTAGAGATGTTCAAACAGGTTAACATCAATATCCCTCTCCTAGATGCGATTCAGCAAGTCCCCGCTTATGCGAAGATTCTTAAGGACTTGTGCACTAGGAAGAGGAAGACTCAAGTGCCGAAGAAGGTCTTTATGTCTAATAATATCAGCACTGCTTTTATACCCCAGCTTCCAAAGAAAAGAAAGGACCCAGGTTGTCCTACAATATCGATTTCGATTGGGGGTAAAAACATAAATCGTGCTCTGTTAGACCTTGGCGCAAGTGTTAACCTGCTCCCTTATTCTGTCTATGAGCAATTAGGGATTGGAGAGTTGAAACCTGCTCATTGCACTCTCCAGATGGCAGACCGATCTATCACCAAACCAAGGGGTGAATTAGAGGATGTGTTGATAAAGGTCGGGGAATTTGTTTTCCCTGTAGACTTCATTGTGCTCGACACACATCCTGTAGCAAACCCCCGGGGCTAAATTCCGGTGATTCTAGGTCGTCCTTTCCTTGCCACTTCCAACGCTGTTATAAACTGTAGAAATGGTTCAATGAATTTATCATTTGGAAATATGACCATTGAACTAAACATCTATAAAGTTGGAAGTCAGCCATCAGAACCTAGTGCTCATATTTTAGATGTGTGCTCTTTCCATGAGATCGCTCCCGATAGTTGTGGAGCTGAGGATCTTTGCTTTACTGATCTCGATGACATTAGCACATCTCTGTTTGACTTAGCACAAGATCTTAGTGAGGACACTTTAGCTACACATGAGTCCTGCACTTCTGACTTTTCTCCACCCGAGTCTGTATCTTTCACAGGCTCTGAGCTTCTTTGTAGATCCAAAAATCAATCTATAACCCTTCCTTCTATCATTTCTCCGCCTGAGTTAGATCTCAAAATTTTACCTTCTCACCTGAAATATGCATATCTTGGTGAGAACGAGTCATTACCGGTTATCATTTCCGCTTCTCTTGCATCAGAACAAGAGAATGCACTTTTATCGGTATTTAGATCTAACAAAGAGGCGTTTGGTTGGAGTATGGCGGACATCAAAGGGATTAGTCCCTTAATAGTTGAACATCATATACATGTGATGGATGATGCCAGACCGACCCGAGAACCACAGAGACGGTTGAATCCCGTTATGAAGGAAGCTGTCATGAAAGAAATCGTCAAATGCTTAGATAGTGGTATTATATACCCCATCTCCGATAGCCAGTGGGTGAGTCCTATACATGTCGTTCCTAAGAAATCCGGCATCACAGTTTTCACAAATGAGGCGAATGAGTTGATTCAAACACGCGACCAAACTGGGTGGCGTGTATGCATCGATTATAGAAAACTCAACGCTGCTACGAGGAAAGATCATTTTCCTCTACCATTTGTTGATCAAATGCTGGAACGCTTAGCGGGACGAGAGTTTTATTGTTTTATGGACGGATACTCAGGCTACAATCAGGTCCCCATCGCCAAAAAGGATCAAGATAAAACCACTTTTACTTGTCCTTTTGGTACCTTTGCTTACAGTCGCATGCCCTTTGGGTTATGCAATGCTCCCGCTACCTTTCAGCGGTGTATGATGGGGATATTCTCTGATATGGTAGAGAATTTCTTGGAGATCTTTATGGACGACTTCTCGATTTTTGGAGACTCTTTTTCTGATTGCCTAGCGAATCTTGACGCTGTTCTTACTCGTTGCAAAGAGAAGAACTTGACATTAAACTGGGAAAAATGCCACTTTATGGTCCAAGAAGGAATAGTACTTGGACATGTCATTTCACAGAAAGGCATTGAGGTTGACAGAGCTAAAGTAGATGTCATTCAAAACCTGCCTCATCCCAAAAGCGTCAAAGATATTCGCTCTTTCCTTGGCCATGCGGGCTTTTATAGGAGATTCATTAAGGATTTTAGCAAAATTGCTAGACCTTTAACACTACTCCTGGCCAAGGATACGACCTTCCACTTTGACTCGGATTGCGAGACAGCTTTCGACTCACTTAAACACTCACTCACCACAGCCCCCGTTTTATCATCACCAAATTGGGACTACCCCTTTGAGCTGATGTGTGATGCATCTGATTTTGCAGTAGGTGCAGTCTTAGGACAGCACATCGATAAGATGCCACACGTGATTTACTATGCAAGTAAGACCTTGAATGATGCGCAAATCAATTATACAACCACCGAGAAAGAGCTTTTAGCGGTTGTATTTGCATTGGAAAAATTCAGGCCTTACTTAATCGGCTCACCTATAGTTGTGTATACTGACCATTCCGCTTTAAAACATCTTCTGGCGAAGAAAGATGCAAAAGGTCGACTAATACGTTGGATCCTACTGTTACAAGAATTTGATCTTGTTATCAAAGATAAGAAAGGATGTGAAAACGTAGTAGCTGACCACCTTTCACGCATCGTTTCTTCCCCTGTGACCCTGCCGATTAATGACTCATTCCCTGACGAACAACTCTTGAGCATATCCGATGAACCATGGTTCAGGGATATTGTGAACTATCATGCCACGGGACTTATACCGAGCGATTGGTCAAAACAGGACAAATACCGTTTTCTTTCCCAAGTAAAACACTTTTACTGGGACGAGCCTTATTTGTTTAAATATTGTCCTGATCAGATCATTCGCCGGTGCGTCCCAAATGAAGAGTTAAAGAGTGTTCTTTCATTTTGTCATGATCAGGCCTGTGGGGGTCACTTTGGTCCTAGAAAGACAGCGGAAAAGGTTTTGCAATGTGGATTTTATTGGCCGACCTTATTCAAGGACGCATTTGAGTATTGCAAAACCTGTACACAATGTCAGTATACGGGTAGAATATCCCAGAGGAATGAAATGCCTCAGCAACCCATCTTGGTTGTTGAAATGTTTGATGTTTGGGGCATAGATTTTATGGGTCCTTTTCCCAACTCCTTTGGGAATCTGTACATTTTGCTGGCGGTTGATTATGTCTCCAAGTGGGTAGAAGCTATTCCATGTCGCACTAATGACAGGAAAGTTGTCATTAAGTTCTTGAAAGAGAATATCTTTTCGCGATTTGGACACCCACGCGCTATCATTAGCGATAATGGGACACATTTCTGCAACAGATCTTTCGAGACTCTGATGCGAAAATACTCAATCAACCACCGCCTTTCTACACCCTATCACCCCCAAACAAGCGGGCAGGCTGAGATCTCAAACAGACAAATCAAACTTATCCTGGAGAAAACTGTTGCTAAAAATAGAAAAGATTGGTCGACCAAATTGACGGATGCTCTTTGGGCATTCAGAACTGCATATAAGACCGACCTAGGAATGTCTCCATATAGGATAGTTTTTGGTAAAGCATGTCATCTACCTGTTGAGATAGAACATAAAGCATTGTGGGCTATAAAGGAAATAAATTTTGATTTAAACCTTGCTTGCAACTTTCGGAAGCTGCAACTTAACGAGCTAAGCGAACTCCGCGATGAAGCTTATGATAATGCTGTAATCACAAAGAATAGGACTAAGGTTTTTCACGATAAAAGCATTTTAAGGAAAACATTTTTACCTGGTCAACAAGTCCTTCTTTGTGATTCACGTTTACACCTTCATGCGGGTAAGCTCCGATCTCGTTGGAAGGGACCTTTTGTTGTGCGGTCTGTATACCCGCACGGGGCAGTAGAAGTTGAAAATATTAAAAACGGCACTGTTTTCAAAATAAATGGACATAGACTAAAGCCGTATTTTTCCACTGACCCCACGGAGGAGCTCTTGTTCTTACAAGAGCCAGTTTATTTGGATTAAAATTCCTCCGTCTCACCTTCATATCCAGTATATCATTGCATCATTTTTTTGAAGGTGAGTGAAAGATAAGTTTGGGGGAATTTCTTCACTTATATATTTTGCCCCCACTAATAATTCCCCCCAGATTTACAGGTTTTGTAGATATAACTGTCGGCAACAGTGAGGACACTGTTGAAAACAAGTTTGGGGGAGGTTTGTGCTTATTTTTGCATCATTTGCATATCATCTGCATAAGCACAAAACATTTCTTTTAAAAATCTATAAAAATTAAAAAATTTTCAAAACCCATAAAAATTTAAAAATTTTCAAATATAAAAATAATTTTAATATTTACACTTTTTTGTATATAAATAAGATAATGAAAGTTTAGATAGTGAAAAGTTACATCCATGAGATTAGAAAAATTTTAGAAAACCAAGAAAATTAGAAGTTTTCTTATACGAACTAGTAATAAGTAGTTATGAGCCGTTGTCCCAAGGGTTAGTAAGATGAAGGACGTCACTAATCTGAGGATAAAAATAAGTCTGAAAAATAGTTTCTATTCTGGAAGCCAAATATTTTGAACGTTGCTACCCTGCTATTTTACACACGTCTTGAAGCCTGGGATAGTAGAGGATACCTTGAAATGCTCTTGTCTTAAAACCAAAAGTATGAAAAAAAAAATATGGTGAGAAAAATGGACACTGGTTTTGTTATCACCAAGGGAATAAAAAATATATAGCGAGGGTGCTTTTTCATCTAGTGCCCTAAGGCCAACTGGTCTGGGAGTCACTGCTATACCTAAGGTGGTGCAAGACTAGGAAAATACACCAAATAAGCAAGCACATGAGTAATCGGTCGGTTAGTACCTCAAGAAGTATTAACGGTCGCATGAAAGTGTGTGAGCTCATCGAAAAAAAAAGAAAGAAAAAAAGAGTACTGAGGTTGATGGGCAAGAGTATGATAGCTTGAATTGAATTCTCCGGGTGTAGGGATGTCTTTACACACACGCAGGGTTATATGATCGATGTTTGGAAGACAGATAGGAATGAAGAATAAGATGATGTTTTATTGAGGGAGGACGTGATTTCTAACATCTTTTCATGACCATTAAGATAGGGCTCATGACAACCGAAAAGCTAGCTTAGTTGGAAACCCTAATTTTCAAAGCTTTTCTTTTACGATTCTCTTCTTTAAATGTAATATTCATGGTCTTCCTTTTATTATTGGATTTTGTGGGTGCAATCCGCTGAAAACCCTCAGGAGACAACACTCCTCCTACTAGGGACACCTAGAGGTTTAAAGGCTTGTTGCACATGCTCAGTGCAATCGTGTTGCCTACGAAAGTGTGCTAGTTAGTTTTTTCTCTTTCTTTATTTTCTCCTTCTCTTTTTAATAAAACATTCGCTCGAGATGATCGAAATTAAGTTTGGGGGTATTTGATCAGTCGAAAATATTGCATATTTTAACAGGCAATTTCCTCATCATTTGCATCCATATAGAAGTGTACGGTATTCGTATTTCACATATTAGCAAATCGGTCGCAAAATATCAGATTACATGTATTCGACCTTAAAACCGGCATTTCTAGGGAAATTGACTGCATTGCATTACATAGCATATTTTCTATATATCGCAACCCGTGTTTCGAAGTCTATGCAGGAAAAGAGAAGCTTGCTCGATCATTACATTGCTCGACCATTACAATTGCTCGTAATCTCACTGAACTCAAATCTGGTATCAACACAGAAGGGATTATACAAATCAAAACATCAGAGAAAAAGCCAAACTACAGTACAAACCCACACCAGAAGACTCGAAGTCCAAGCTCACAAGTCAAGCGCGGAAGCGCGGCAGATATGGTGCATACGCGGCGGATCCACGGCAGGCCCAGGGACTCAGTTCCTCAATTTTACACCACAACTCCTGTTTCAGTGGCTACAGCTCAGAAATGAATTCCAAGTTCCAGAATACTCCAGATACTTCCACCAGATCAGCAAACACCTAAACTAGCCTAATCATTCTAGAACTTTCCCTAAACCCTAGCTTAAACCCTAAGCTAAAGCCCAACAAACTTTGTCAACAAACTTTGGGAGGGAAAGTTCCAATTCAAACCTAAGCCTAGGGTTTGGGAGTTCTATAAATAAGACCCTAGGCTCATTGTAAGAGAGGGATTCAACCTTGGGAAAGCTTAGAAAAATCAATCTCTTTCTTCATCCCCTCTTCCTCAAGTTTAGTGAGAGAGCTTGTAGGAAACCCTAACCCTAAATCCAACCACAATTCAAGATCTTGAGTGCAAGCCAAGCAAGATGCCTTCAACCCTTTTATGAGCCGAGCCGATCTTCAATCGGGCAAGAGATCAAAGTAGATCCACGATCCACGGAGACGAGCAAAGCCGAGTCAACGATCGATTTCTTCTTCTTGTAGATCTTGAAAGAATGTATTGAAATTGTTGATTAAATAAAAGGTGATATTCTTTTATCTTGTTTTCTTTAAATTCCGCATCATGTTATCTTTACAACTCTTGAATATTATCTTTGTGGTGATGTGTGAATAAAACTCCGCTCGTCGAGGAGTCGAGACGATCTTTAGTATGATGATGTAACAAATTTGTAATCGATTCTTGAATCCCACGAGTTTGTAAACCCTAGCAAGTTCAAGAATCGACGACCCAATTCGTTGCGATGCTTTCTTGATCGACATCGCTCGAGATTGGGGAGTTCCGATCGTTTCTTGAAATTGCTAGAGGCTAGAATATAAATGGTATCCTCGAAAGAACAAGGGTTAAGAGATGAAACCCTAATTTCATCAAGAAAGCCCTAACTCTCGTCGATCACCATTGATCTAGTATCAATTCTTCGAAGGACAAGAACACGAAACCCTTTAGATTACATCACGTCTAAAGATCCGATCGATTCCTACGAGCCTCTCTTATATTCTTGATTGTTGATTGGAAATATTATCAAAACAACCGATTCTTGATTGTTTATAGTTTCTTGATTCTTGAGTAAAGAATAGTGACACTCGAATACAAATCACTCTTGAATCATGTTTTCGTTTATTGTTGCTTAACATTTCATTTCAAACGTATCAAAATACAATTGAATCGTGCAATCCCTGTGGACGATCCGCACTCATTCATTAACTACATCCGACACCGTAGTTTGATTGCGGTCAATATAATTTTTTGATTGTCGTTACTTTTTACATATACACGTCAGAAAATATTACAATCATTGAGCAAGATTGTTTATACAAGGTGAATATCCCAAGCTTCCATTAAGTAATATACAAACTAGTATGATACAGTAATGGCCTCTAGGGCATATACACTAACAATCCCAAGTACTATCCTCATTATCCATGCATGCGTATATGAATGTACATATGCACGGTCCCATACCCACGCATATATACATATATACACATCCCAATCTGCGCACAAGAAAGTAAAGTATGCAAGTATGTGTGTGCGTATGTGGGTATAACAACCACTCTAGGGTTTCGCAACTAAAATAATCCAACACACCAATATCCATCCTAAACATCGTTATTAATCCCAAATAACATATAATAATTGTTGGAGTGTATACGCATCCGTATACACCACCACGGACTGCGGGGGTGCTATACGCCATCTACCCGACTTCTCCCCGTAGATATAAATCTACTCACCTGGTCCTCGCTAGCCGGTGCCGACGTCGCCACGCGCTTGCTTGTCGTCTCGAAGTCCACATGGGGTACCTACATATCATAACGCACCGTGTCGTATTAAAATCCGACTCATGACCCAAAAACGACACGTGAATCCCACATAGGTCAAAACCTATGGTTGCTTTCACAAATCAACCCAAAAACCCTCGACGTCGGCGTACAAACGCTAAACCATCGAGAAAAACTCAAACGTATCAATCGTGGTTTCACAACACCTTAATTATATATATAAAATAGGTTTAAAATCACCAAAACTTCAAATTCGCTTTAAAGCTATTTTTCCGAAAACCTAATAAGCAAAATTAACCGCTTTAATACAACCTCTTGATGTTTAAACGAATCTAGCGGCCACAATATTCACTAAATATCATAACAAAGTCATATAAACCATTCCTATAATTTATTCTCATCAATTTCCATAAATTCCAAAATTCCAGTTTACAATATACCCAAATTTAACAATTTTATAGCAAAAATGCACAAACAACAATTTAGCTTGGATTTTCATGAACTAAAGTATTAAACTATATTTTATAATGTTAATGAAGTCATGAAAAACCTAATCACATTTTTAAACCCAATATTTAAACAATTTTTTAAAACCTAGTTAGCAATTTAGCAAAATTATCACCATTTTAATTTAACAAATTAGCAAGTAGCAACCAACTTAGATTTTGCATAAAATTACATGTTAATCTCCTCATTACAACCATAAACTAATGATAAAAATCCTAATTAAATTCAAACCCTAGTCTTGAATTTTCTAAAGTTGCAATAAAACCCAATTAAACATCAAATTTGTTAACATAGAAGCAATTAAACAACAATATATGAATAAGGTTAGAATTATACCCAAATAAATTTGAAGATCCCACAAGCACACTTAGCCTCCCAAATTGAAATCTAAATTCCTAGATCCATGCTATGGTAGCCAAGGGAAAATGGGTAGGAATTAGATTTTGATTTTGTAGGATTTTTGAAGCATTTTGGATGATTTTTTTGATGGAGTTTTGAAGAGAAAAGAGAAGGAGAAAGGGGGAGCTGCTGCTGGTCCAGGTTCAGCCAAGGGGAAGTGGGGGGAAATGTGAGGGAATGGTGCCAAAAATATCCATGTCAAAGCCCCTCCCAATTACCATAATACCCCCACCTACTTTACTATATAAAAAAACCTTATTTTAACCCATTTCTCACATGATTTAAAGTCAAAAAGAGGGAAATAAAATTCTTGGGCTGCTACAATAGTGTGAGACCGGCCAAGGGGAGTGAGGGTGAGTGTGAGAGACTTTACAAAAAAATTCTATGCAAAAAGACCCCCCACAATACCATATTTGCAAGTTTTAGTTCAAAATAACTATATTTTTGTTTTCCATAAAATAAATCAATTAAAACTTGAAATAAAATACTAAAAAATTATATTACAACTAGATTTTAATTAACATGATTTTAAAGATTAAAATTAGCCCATTTAAATTTGTATTTATCGCTAATTTAATGTATTTTCTTACCGGCTTAAAATAATATTAAAATAATTAATTTCGGAAAAATTTTCAGAAAATTTGAAATTTCACCAGTGGCTCAATAAACACCAAATACTAGCAATTACATAGCTAGAATATGTATATTTAATTTTATAATAAAGATATTTGCATTTTGACTTTTTACAGAAAACCCCCTTATTTTACCGTTTTTTTCGAAATTTCACCGAAACGATTTTCAAAACGTTATAATCTTCCCCCCTTAAAGAAATTCGGTCCCCGAATTTAAATCAAAACTTCCCCCAAATACTAAAATATTTCAGCCAAAACCATCAAATCGCCGGGGCTCCGAAATCATAAATACATAAAACAAATCGTAGCGCAACGCATGCGCATGAAAAATGAGCATATAACTCAAATCAGAACTCCGTCAAGCATCCCGCAATCATCGGAGTCATGGGGAAGACATCAATACCAAATCCAAAGCAAAACCAATATGATATAACTCGAAACTATACATGTAAAATATATTCAGGTACTGTCCTCTGACTAGTCTTGCTCAGTACGAAAACACATAGCAATATCATAAAAACGTACTGCTCTATAAGAAAAATCAATCCCAAAATACGCGTATGAATACTACGCGCGTCTTGTGCGCACGAAAATCAAAATCCAAATATGTGCCATACATATGCACAGAAACAACATCTAAGTGCATCGGGTGTGCACAAAACATCTGTCGTAGGCAACATGTGTGCCTGACAGCAAAATCAGGTGCATCCATCGTGCACGAAATCATGAAATCCAATATCAAGTGCCGAACATGCGCAAAATCAAATCAGGTGCACAAAACAAATATCGAACATCACCATCAAAGTCCAATGCATCTAAGTGCACAAAAGGCGTATCACTGCACTGCAAGCATATATAAACTATACAGAGTGCAGGAACCAAATCGTGTGCGTGCATACGCACAAAGTCAACTCAAATGTCTAAAACCGTAAAATCACAAACATGTGAAACCCAAGCACGAAAACGATATCAAGTGCAACACTGTGCAAGGATCGTAAATCCTCAATCATCAAAATCAAATCATTCGAATAAATCACCCAAAACATCGAAATCAATAATGGCGGCATAGTACCGCTCAAGCGCATCCTCTAAGAATCTCGGGCCAACTGTCGCGGTCACTAGTGGGACGTCTCGTCGATGATCATGAACTCTGGCCTGCTGGTGTGCGTAACAATGACCACTCCTGGGCCAAGGTCTTCACTGGGAATTACCAATCTCTTGGTCCATTGGCTTATCGGCCTTGTCAGGTGTGCTAACGGGGATGATCCCGTTCTGGCACGTCTCTTGTCATCTCCCGGTCAATCATCGCGACCACTCGTAAGACAGCATATCACTGGCGTCGGCCTCTGGCTCTCTGAATGTACGTGACACATCTGATCCTGGGTGCAAGTATCATTGCAGCAGTGTCCTGGAAGGAATCCTGCTCACGGTCTCTTCCATGTCTCGTCTTTGCCAACTGTCCAGAAGTCATCGTCCTTTCCTATATCTGCATCTTGCTCCGGAACGGCTGCATACCCATCGCGACTCCTTCTGGAAGGTATATCCAGTACTCTGCCTCGGCATGCGTATCGCATCTCTGATGTCGGCGGAGTGGAACGTTGTCTTATCCAGATCTTGTACGGACCTCTTTACTCCACTTTCTCCAATGTCGACTGCTTCGGACTCGTCTCATCGTGGCTACATGGACTGAGCTCCAACGGCTATCCTCATATCGGGAGTCTCCCAAGAAATGCATCTCATCACCTAGCATCCGAATTAAGTCGAGCCATCCGATCGAGTCGTCAAAACTTCATAATCTCCCAAGAGCTCAACCTCTTGGGCACAGTTTAATAGTATCGAGTACATACCACAGCATCGGTGGTCCAGCCGTAGAAGGGCAAACCCAAGCCTCACTAATGGCGCCGCGGAACTGCCGCAAACCCTAAGGTTCAAAGGCTTTCACACGGTCATTAAGTCGAGTTAGGGTTTCATTCTTCTAGAGGGACATTAGAATTGCCTGCATGTCTTTCCGGCTACTTTAAACTTGGAATAATAGGTTTCTGACATTCGATCGTCTCTGTCGACTCTCAACGTCTCCGCGTGAAGTCGTCTCTTGCTGGAATCAATCTATCTGATGACCTCTCATCGGGTAGGCGAACGAACCACATGTCCTAGTCATTCATCCTCGGTGACAAGCGACCTTCTATCATCTCTTAGTACAACCTGTACTGCAATAGCTCCAACATATGGGGCGATATCTCGTCGCTCGCAGCAACAACTGGCTCACTCGTCTGCACGCTGAACAGTGCCTCAATCATCATGAGTAAGCAATACACCAACGGTCATCAAAATCTGGCTGGCCTCTATCATTGGCTCAATCCTCTAGTGTCGATCCGCACATCCGAGTAACCTCATAAAGGCGATCCGCCAAACGCTCGTGGCGCGGAAACACAGTAAAAAGACACATCTCCGCAATCGTGTGTCGCCGGAATTTCGCCCTGGTCAGTCCTCGTTCATGACGAGCTCGTGCTGACCGCAACTCTAGCTGTAGCTCTCCCTGCCCGTAATCGTGGCAGCAAAACCATAACTGGTACTGATGAGGCTAGATCGGAATGAATATAATACTGAGCAAAGAAATGTACATCCTAAGGCTTCTTAAGTGGAGTAGCACATCGTAAATATGCCGCGGAACATACCTACGGTACGTCACTCTACTTTAGTCACCTATTCCATCAACCAAGGGTCATCCTACGCTCCGAAAGTAAAAACCTAACGCTCTGATACCAACTTTGTCACGACCCGAAAGTACGGAACATGACCGGCACTTAAACTACGAACGTCTCGAGGCGTACGTAATCTAAGTAAACCAAAAACCCAGAAATCCAAACCAAGAAAAGTAGTAGAGTGAAGGAAAACCAATTTAAAATCAAGTAGTTTTAATAGCATAAGCCGAGTTATGCGGGTTTTAAGAACATCAAGTATTTCCTGAAAATTTCGGCAGAGTCTCCTTTGTAAATACTGGCTCCCAAATGGGATACAACATGAATAGTGTACGAAATCAATAAAAAGGCATCCCCAAGCGGGAGCTAGCTCTTCGTCAATCGACGGTCACAACCACACAAGCAATATAATATACAACGCCAAGGGTGAGGATCAAAACTCAAAAGGAACTCAAAACAACAAGAAAACCATAGAAATACAACGCGCGACTCTAAGGTCGAAAGAATAACATCACTGGTCTCTATCTCAAAAATAACACATGTTTGGTTGATGGAACTTCTAGATACAATAGAATAATGATATACAAGATATAATGATGGGTGCGATACAAATAAACCCACCTACTAGCAAGTCACCCGGAAATGGAAATAGTGCCAGCAAGCCGTAATGAAACCTGTACGGCGAAACCTGCAAGAACTGTGGCACAACGGGGTTGAGTTGCCAACTCGTGAGTAGAAAAACATCTACGCACAGAAATCGCATAAATAACGCAATCCTAGGTCAATGATCATAATATATCCTCAAATATGTATATAACATGCAGCCTATAACAATAGCTAGGGTAAATATCTAACCCGAGTGTAATCTCATGTGCCCGTGTCAGTGCCTCAGGTAGCAATATATCATATGAATGAGGTATGAATGCATGAAAACAGAATACATGTAAGTGAAGAACTGTTTTCATAATTTAGTGAGATTCCCTTTGTATTTTTAAAATGAGGTATCATAATGAAATCAGCATAAAACAGTGCCTAGCATCGGCACAAAACGTAATCCCAATATCTCGATATCTCTGTATCACAGTCTCTGTACCTCAATATCTCGAAATCTCAATGTCTCAATCACAATATCTAGGGCGCCGTCAGTCCAGACCGGCCCCTACCATCCATCTCAAGACCACGACGGTATCCTCCGGATATCCTACGCGTCGGGTAAAATCACCGGTAGGTAGTGCTCCCCTGCCAGGCTCACATCGTCATCATCACGCGCTTCTTGCCATGGGGTACCTTACCGGGTCCACCATATACCCGAAACGATTCATCCGTCTCCTCGAATCGGGTCTCGAAATCCATCAGCAAACTCATGGTGGACGACTCATACATCATGGGAAAAAACCGCACTTTTTATTTAAAAAGAGAGAAATCAGTTTATATAAGTTTTGCGGTTCCCCCCCCGAAATCCAGAAAATCTCATGGAAATCCGAATCCAAATCATCAATAGCATGTAAAACCATGAATATAGGCATAACAATGAATAACAGTATGCATGAAGTGACAAGTAATAACTACAATGTTAAGCTGGAATATAAGGCAGGTACACTAATATCATGTCAAATTACTAACTAACAAGCTAAGTCAAGAAATAATATTTTCTAAGGTGTACGTGACATGGAAATTACCGATGAAGATGTGTGTGAGCCGGCAAGTAAGTGTACGTGGTACATACGCATCATCGGTAATGGTGCTGGTGTCCTAACAATATGATATCAACATTGCAATAAGAAATTATAACATAAGTATGCGATGCGAAGCGAACCACAATAATAAGCGGGAGCTGAATACTAGATGCAACTGTAACTAACCTGCATTAATCTAATATAAGTCCTACAAATGGTGCCTTTTGAAATAACACGAATCATGGGGTTTTGAAAATAGGGGCTACGGTGTTTTTATGAAAAGATACGTCTTTTGAAATATCCGTAGGATCCCTTGGGCTGTCTTTTAAAATACCCACGATTCGCTAGTTTTTGAAATAGGTAAGAATCGAATCTAATCTAACAACTAAACTAAACTAAAGGACTAAGCTAACAAGCTGGACTACCGGTAAGGAAACCGCCTAACATCTGAGTCGATACATATACATACCTGTATATATATTAGTCGGTGATCCCGCCTCAATAATATCATATCCGATACCATATCTATAATCAGACATCCCAAGTCAAGAGTGCGGATCAATCATCAATATATAGCTCGTACGTAAATCCGTCGTACGGCATCCCAAATCGGGGTACGGGTCAATATCGCATTCATCATACTATTCATCTGGTATCCTCTTTATCAAATATCATGATCGGGATACTGATCTACGTCTAGTACAATACTGATACCACCTAAGTATGCATGCACGTGTGTGAAACACTATGTCAAGGACCCGCTACAACGTCATGTCGTATCTCAAATACGAACCCTGCTATATCACCGATCTCACGGCCTCAAATCAAATCTCATCGACTCATCTTAAATCCCAAGTACTATCCTCATTATCCATGCATGCGTATATGAATGTACATATGCATGGTCTCATACCCACGCATATATACATATATACACATCCCAATCTGCGCACAAGAAAGTAAAGTATGCAAGTCTGTGTGTGCGTATGTGGGTATAACAACCACTCTAGGGTTTCGCAACTAAAATAATCCAACACACCAATATCCATCCTAAACATCGTTATTAATCCCAAATAACATATAATAATTGTTGGTGTGTATACGCATCCGTATACACCACCACGGACTGTGGGGGTGCTATACGCCATCTACCCGACTTCTCCCCGTAGATATAAATCTACTCACCTGGTCCTCGCTAGCCGGTGCCGACGTCGCCACGCGCTTTCTTGTCGTCTCGAAGTCCACATGGGGTACCTACATATCATAACGCACCGTGTCGTATTAAAATCCGACTCATGACCCAAAAACGACACGTGAATCCCACATAGGTCAAAACCTATGGTTGCTTTCACAAATCAACCCAAAAACCCTCGACGTCGGCGTACAAACGCCAAACCATCGAGAAAAACTCAAACGTATCAATCGTGGTTTCACAACACCTTAATTATATATATATAATAGGGTTAAAATCACCAAAACTTCAAATTCGCTTTAAAGCTATTTTTCCGAAAACCTAATAAGCAAAATTAACCGCTTTAATACAACCTCTTGATGTTTAAACGAATCTAGCGGCCACAATATTCACTAAATATCATAACAAAGTCATATAAACCATTCCTATAATTTATTCTCATCAATTTCCATAAATTCCAAAATTCTAGTTTACAATATACCCAAATTTAACAATTTTATAGCAAAAATGCACAAACAACAATTTAGCTTGGATTTTCATGAACTAAAGTATTAAACTATATTTTATAATGTTAATGAAGTCATGAAAAACCTAATCACATTTTTAAACCCAATATTTAAACAATTTTTTAAAACCTAGTTAGCAATTTAGCAAAATTATCACCATTTTAATTTAACAAATTAGCAAGTAGCAATCAACTTAGATTTTGCATACAATTACATGTTAATCTCCTCATTACAACCATAAACTAATGATAAAAACCCTAATTAAATTCAAACCCTAGTCTTGAATTTCCTAAAGTTGCAATAAAACCCAATTAAACATCAAATTTGTTAACATAGAAGCAATTAAATAACAATATATGAATAAGGTTAGAATTATACCCAAATAAATTTGAAGATCCCACAAGCACACTTAGCCTCCCAAATTGAAATCTAAATCCCTAAATCCATGCTATGGTAGCCAAGGGAAAATGGGTAGGAATTAGATTTTGATTTTGTGGGATTTTTGAAGCATTTTGGATGATTTTTTTGATGGAGTTTTGAAGAGAAAAGAGAAGGAGAAAGGGAGAGCTGCTGCTGGTCCAGGTTCAGCCAAGGGGAAGTGGGGGAAAATGTGAGGGAATGGTGCCAAAAAGATCCATTTCAAAGCCCCTCCCAATTACCATAATACCCCCACCTACTTTACTATATAAAAAAACCTTATTTTAACCCATTTCTCACATGATTTAAGGTCAAAAAGAGGGAAATAAAATTCTTGGGGTGCTACAATAGTGTGATACCAGCCAAGGGGAGTGAGTGTGAGTGTGAGAGACTTTACAAAAAAATTCTATGCAAAAAGACCCCCCCACAATACCATATTTGCAAGTTTTAGTTCAAAATAACTATATTTTTGTTTTCCATAAAATAAATCAATTAAAACTTGAAATAAAATACTAAAAAATTATATTACAACTAGATTTTATTTAACATGATTTTAAAGATTAAAATTAGCCCATTTAAATTTGTATTTATCGCTAATTTAATGTATTTTCTTACCGGCTTAAAATAATATTAAAATAATTAATTTCGGAAAAATTTTCAGAAAATTTGAAATTTCACTAGTGGCTCAATAAACACCAAATACTAGCAATTACATAGCTAGAATATGTATATTTAATTTTATAATAAAGATATTTGCATTTTGACTTTTTACAGAAAACCCCCTTATTTTACCGTTTTTTTCGAAATTTCACCGAAACGATTTTCAAAACGTTACAGCTCGCCTGCTTCCAGGCATGACCGGCACCCCCTCCCTCGACGGGGTCGCGCCCACGAAGCCCGCCAAGGCAGCTCGAGGACAACTACACCGTGGGGCCCATGGGACCTCGCCGAAAGAAACCGGGGCCCATCAAGAACTATGGTCATGACGACAGGGGGTCAGTCGAGCTCCCGCGAGACTCGGCACCCCATGTCGGCAACGCACGCCAACGGCCGCCCGAGCAAAAAGGCCAAGGACCACGAGCCTATCACCTTTGGCGACGGGGACCTCCATGGCATATCCATGCCCCAAAATGACCCTCCGGTGATCACGGCCCGAATCCACCGGTACGAGGTCCACCGGATACTTGTCGATTCTGGCAGCTCGGCAGACATCCTCTTCCACGACTACTTTCTGCGCATGGGGCACACCCCAGCAGACTTGAAGCCGATCTCCCACGTCCTTTCAGGGTTCACCAACCACTCCATCCCGGCGGAAGGGGTGGTCACCCTGCAGTTCAACGTCGGGGTGCCCGGCCGCACCCGTACGTTGCCTGTGGACTTCATTGTAGCAAAGGTCCCATCGACCTACAACGTCCTCCTCGGCAGCCCGACGCTGAACTCCCTCCAGGCCCAGATATCGACCTACCACCTGGCAATGAAGTTTCTTCTTGATCAGGGAGGGATAGGTCGGGTCTACGGAAACCAGCGGGTCGCGAAGGTATGCCTTACCGAAACATCTTCGTCCGAGCAGCCGGCCGATGACGCTGTGGTAAAAGACGACATCAAGGGTTCTCTGGACACCCGAGACGGGCAGAAGGAGGTCCGAGGGACGCCGGTCGAACCACTAACCAAGGTGCCCCTGACAGAAGGGGACGATGAAAAAACCGTCCAGGTCGGATCACTCCTGACAGGGACTCAGCGAGATGACCTGGTCAGTTTCCTCAGAAATAACTCCGACGTCTTCTCCCGGGCGCCTGCTGACATACCGGGGATCGACCCCAAGATCATTTCTTACAAGCTCGGGGTTGATCCTGTGGCCCGACCCGTCAGACAGAAAAAGAGAAGCTTCGCCCCGGTCAAACAAAAGGCTATCGAAGATGAGGTTGATCGACTTCTCGCCGCCAACTTCATCCGGAATGTACCCTACTCGAAGTGGATGGCGAACGTAGTCCTGGTCAAGAAGTCAAGCGGAAAGTGGCGCATGTGCGTCGACTTCACTGACCTCAATAAAGCCTGCCCCAAGGACAACTATCCTCTCCCTCGGATAGATCAGCTCGTCGACAGCTCGGCCGACCATGAGCTGTTGAGCTTCATGGATGCTTTCTCCGGCTACAATCAGATCCGTAAGAATCCAGAAGATGAAGATCTTACCGCATTCAAAATGGACCGGGGGATATATTGCTACAAGGTGATGCCCTTCGGCCTCAAGAACGCCAGAGCCACGTACCAACGGTTGGTCAATCGCATGTTCAAGCCACAGATCGGCAGGAATATGGAGGTCTATGTTGACGATATGCTCGTCAAATCTGTCTCGTCGGCCAACCATGCCAGGGATCTAGGCGAGGCCTTCGAAGTGCTCTGTAAGTTCAAGATGAAGCTAAACCCCGCCAAATGCGTATTCGGAATCACCGGGGGGAAGTTCTTCGGTTTCATGGTCACTCACCGTGGAATCGAAGCTAACCCAGAGAAAATTGACGCTATCCTCAACATGGCCGCGCCCAAGACCAACGTCGAGATCATGCGGCTCACGAGACGAGTCGCCGCTCTGAGCCGTTTCATGTCCAGGTCGGGGGAGAAATGCCTCCCGTTCTTCAAAGCTCTGAGGAAGATCCCGAGGTTCGAATGGTCGGAGGAGTGCCAGGCCGCCTTCGACCAATTGAAGAAGCACCTCGCGACGCCACCACTGCTCACCCGACCAGTTGAAGGAGACGAGCTGTCACTGTATCTGGCGGTATCTGACCAAGCAGCGGGCTCAGTGCTCGTCCGAGAGTTTAGTGGAGCGCAGAAGCCGGTGTACTATATGAGCCATGTATTTAAGGACGCAGAGATGAGATATCCAGCCATAGAGAAGATTGTCTTGGCCCTCATGGTGGCCTCAAGGAAGCTGCGGCACAACTTCCAAGCACACACCATCATCGTCCTCACTGAGCACCCATTGGGGGCTATCCTTGCATCACCAAAATCCTCGGGCCGCTTAGAAAAGTGGAGGTGGGAACTGTCTCAGTTTGACATAAAATATCGCCCGAGGCAGGCCATCAAAGCGCAGGCCCTGGCCGATTCATCGTTGAATGCACCATCCCTAGCAAGGAACCGGATTCCACGTCGCCCTTCATAACTCAGTGTCCCATCACGGAAAGGCTTGACTCGGTTCCTGAGTGGGTCAACTACGTCGATGAATCTTCAACCGAGGAAGGCTGTGGTGCCGGCCTCATTATCCGGGGCCCGAACGAGGAAGAAATGGAGTACTCTCTGAAGCTCGGTTTCAAAGCCTCGAACAACGCGGCAGAGTACGAGGCCCTCCTAGCTGGACAGCGCATGGCCGCCGGGCTGGGGCTGAAGACAATTTGAATCCGCAGCGAGTCGGTCAAGTAACCGGCCGCTTTGAAGCTCGGGAGCCTCTGATGATGAAGTATCTGGATGAGGTGAGGAAACTCCGGAGGAACTTTGACGAAGTCTAAGTAGAACAAATACCCAGGCAGCTGAATGCCCAATTGGCTTCGTCATACTCAGCCCACAATAAGCGGTGTATCCTCTTTGAAACCTTGCCTCAACCCAGCGTGGAAGACGGAGCGACAATGCTCCACGTATATGCAGCGCAGGAAGGCGACGAAGATTGGAGGACTGAAGGATGGTACGCTCCCAGAAGATCGGGGAGCCGCCCGCCGTCTCCGGGCCAAAGCCCGCCACTTCATCTGTAGCAATGGGAACCTCTACAAGAAATCCTTCACTCAACCCCTGCTCCGGTGCATCGACCCCCACGAAGCCGAATACGTCCTCCGTGAAATCCATGAGGGGGTTGGCGGTGCTCACCAAGGAGCCCGAACCTTGATCCAAAAGGCGTTGTTCCAGGGGCCCACTGTTCACGAGGACGCCCAGAAGCTAGTCAGAAGATGCAAGAGTTGCCAGCTCCACGGCAACATCCTTCGCCTCCCCGCTACCGAGCCGACCGCCCTAACATCCCCATGGTCGTTCGCCCAATGGGGATTGGACATGATCGGCCAATTCCCTACCGGTACGAGCGAGCATAAATATGTCCTCGTCGCGGTAGACTACTTCACCAAGTGGATCGGGGCCGTCCCCATCAGGAAACCGGATGTCGCCATAACCATCAGGTTCCTGCAAAACAATCTGATACTCTGGTTCGGCATCCCGAGATGTATCATCACCGACCACGGGATGAACTTCGAGAACGAGAAAGTGAAGGACTTCTGCAAAGAATACCGTATCCTCATGAAGTTCGCCGCGGTCGCGCATCCCCAATGCAACGGGCAGGCCAAAGTCGCTAACCGAGACGTCCTCCGAGGTCGCCGGACCCGCCTAGAAGGGCGATAAGGAAGTTGGGTCGAAGAACTGCCCCGGGTCTTATGGGCCCTGCGCACGTCAAATAAGACCCCCACCGGGGAAACCCCCTTCAGCCTCTGCTAAGGGACCGAGGCAATTGTCCCAGCAGAGATCGGGCTACCCAGTCATCGGGTCAACCACATCGACGACGATGTGACTTGTTAGAGAGGAGAGACCGGGCTTAGATCAGGGCTGCCGTTTATCAACAACAAACGGCCCGATACTACAACGCTCGGGTCAAGCGCCGCTCCTTCCAGACCGGAGATCTGGTCCTAGGGCGAAACGAGTTCATTGATCAAGACAGGCTACACAAGTTCTCCCCGAAGTAGGACGGTCTTTTCCTCGTCTCTGAGGTGCTCCCCGGCGGAGCCTATTGAAGGGTTTCCTACAGCACCATTACAAGGGTTTGGAGGCAACACACATGCCATATTTAAAATTTATATGGTGCTAAAGAAACTATCTTAAGGATCATGCTAGAAAATTTAGGGCAACATAAACACAAGTAGTAAAAGCTAGGGTTTTGAGAGTACAACCTTTGTAGCTCCCTACGCTAGACTCCTTGGCTACTTGAGGATTGGAAAAAGGTTCACTTAAGATCCTCTAGGTCCACGATGATCCACCCGGAGTCCTCTTTGTCCAAGCTTGAAGCTCCACTAGATCAAGAGAAGAAATGGAAGCTAACACTCTACACTAATGGGCAAGACTAGTGTAGAATTGTGATGTGGTTTGTTTTCTCACTTCAAAATCCTAAGTTGGTGACTCTTTTGCTCACTTGAGAAAACTAGAGACCAAGAGAGAAAGGTGGAAGAAGATGATGGCTTGTAAAGAGCTCAAGATAATGATAAACTTGTGAATAAAAATGAGAAATGAAAATATATATATTTTCACTTTCTCATTCTTAACCATAGTTATAAAATATCTAGATATTTTAGTTTGGAACAAAAATGGCCATAGAAAATGAATCATGGTTAAACCAAAGGGTTAGTGCAAGAATAAAATATTAAACCATGATAACAATTTCCATTTCCATTTTTCTTTTCCAAAATAATATCTATATATTTATATATGGTGTAAGTCTTATATTGCCACCATCCACTATATCAACAACCATGATAGCATTATGTATGCATGTATGTGTGCATGCACATCCTATGTGCATGAATGAGAATAAATGCATACATGCATGCATACAACAAAAAGACAAGAAAGGGTTTAAATGAGAAACTAATGGTCAATGATAAATCAACACTTGATTTAGCAAACCGGTCATATCGCATACGACCCGACCAAAAGCAAACCGCCCGATTAATATACGGTATCTTATACGCGCATCTTAACCGGGTCCACGTGCATATCTCATATGCACACCACATCGTTTCGCTTGGACTAGGCAACTCCATTGTGAAACTCTAAGACTCGTCAATACGCCGGCAGTGGGTGATGATCATATCAAGCACCCCCAAGCCGCAAGCGGTCAGCTAAACGTAACGGCCACCCGGGTATTGAGCAATCAGAAGAAAACAAGCGAACATGTCATAACTCTCGTCGAGCCAACTGGCAACACTACCGTACAGTCCGGTCTCGTCGTCAGATATGCTGCATATCGAGTCTAGGGATGGTAACGTCGGCCCCAATAACTCAATAAGTCGTGCTGATGAATAGTCTATAACAGATCGAGAAACTACTGATAACACTTATCAGTAAATCTCAACAGCCCTGACCAGGGACTTACTGATATAGCCAATCGAGCACAGCATAACATCTACTCCCAATACCGGGAGAGACGAAACCCCTCCTATCGCTCATCGCCTTCGTATGTCTCGGGACTGTACCCAACGGCCACCTGTTTGCACAACTCAGTAGAGCTGTGGTAGGGTGGTAATCAAAGTACAGTGGGAGAACACACAAGACTCTATGACGATCTCGGGTCTACAGACTAACCTGCACCAGTGTCACCTGAGAACTGCTATCCGACGATAGATATAATTTCATATAGGAGTTCTCGGTGAGTCCGTCCAGTGTATCCAGTCACCACTGAGCACCCGTATACGATCTCGATGTCTAACATCGATGAATGTGGGAACATCCATCGCCCATCATATGGGTCTAGTATCATATACGCTAGTCTACTCTGGTATATCGATGCCCTGTCTCGATACACCTACGACTAGGGACATTCCAGGATATGCTTATAAACTACAGATGTTCCACTAGTATGATCTCTATCATAATCACAGTAGTCAAGACTATATCCGCAGGGCTTTATCAACATGTGCGAATGAATAAAAGCATGATCAAATAAACATGTCAGATAAAGAAGAACCAGATAGCATACTATCATGTCGAGCAAGAATGCACACTGAATATATATATATATATATATATATATATACATGTATAAATATATCCACTATCATATAATGGCCTCTAGGGCATACATATATCCAACAATATCCCACTTGCACTAAGGCCAGTTATTGGCGTATCTCATACCCAACATCTCAAAAAGTCACTCATGCTGCGGCTGAGGGAGGGCCTTGGTGAGTTGATCCGCGGTGTTATTCTTTGTGTCTACTCTCCTAATCTCGATCTCGCGGCGATCTACAATCTCCCGGATCAAATGAAAGCGCCTCAGGATGTGTCTGGACCGCTGATGAGACCTGGGCTCCTTGGCTAACACCATAGCCCCATTATTATCACAATACAATGGTATTGGATCAATAATGGTTGGAACTACTCCTAGCTCCGAGACGAACTTCTTCATCCAGATGTCTTCCTTGGCGGCATCATTCGCAGCAATGTACTCAGCCTCCATCGTAGAGTCTGCAACGGTATCCTATTTGAAACTCTTCCAACTTACCGCCCCTCCATTGAGGGTAAATACAAACCCGGAGATAGATTTGTTGTCGTCCTTATCGCTCTGGAAGCTCGAATCGGTAAAGGCCTCCATTTAGAGATCTCCATAACCATACACCAAGAACAATTCTTTAGTCCTTCGCAAGTACTTAAGAATGTTCTTCACAGCTATCCAGTGATTTCCCCCTTGGGTTGGATTGATACCTGCTTACAACACTAAGTGCATAAGCTATATCTGGGCGTGTACATAACATCGCATACATTATAGATCCTACTGCCGAAGCATAGGGTATAATGCTCATGCGAGCTCTCTCTTCATCGGTCTTTGGGCAAGAATCCTTAGAGAGAGTGACCCCATGGAAAGCGGGTAAGGCACCCCGCTTGGAGTCCTCCATACTAAACCTTTTTAGGATGGTGTTGACGTACCTGGTTTGGGACAATCCCAATAACCTCTTGGATCTATCCTTATAAATTCTAATGCCCAGAATGTATGTGGCATCACCCAAGTCCTTCATGGAGAACCTTAGTGATAAGAAAGATTTGACCGACTATAGCATAGGAATATCATTTCCTATCAGAAGAATGTCATCCACGTACAATACGAGGAATGTGACAGCTCTCCCTACAGCCTTCTTATAAACACAAGGTTCATCTGGATTTTTGATAAAATCAAACTCTTTGATAACATCATCGAAACAGATGTTCCAACTCCGTGATGCCTGCTTTAACCCATATATGGATTTAAGCAATCTACATGCTTTCCCACTGTTCCCACTGTCAATGAAGCCCTCTGGCAGATCCATATAAACACATTCTTCTAAATCTCCATTTAGAAATGTCGTTTAATGTTCATCTGCCAGATTTCATAGTCGTAGTGAGCAGCAATAGCATGTAGGATCCGAATGGATTTAAGCATGGCTATGGGAGAAAAAGTCTCGTCATAGTCCAAATCTGGTCTTTGACGAAAACCCTTAGCCACAAGTCTTGCCTTATAGGTCTCTACCTGCCCATCTACACCAATCTTTCTTTTAAAGATCCATTTCCACCCCACAGGTTTTACCCCAGGGGGTACAATGTCCAAAGTCCATACTTTGTTGGTGTACATAGACTCCATTTCGGATCTCATGGCATCCAGCCACTTCACAGAGTCTCCACTCATGATAGCTTGCTGAAAGCTGGTAGGATCATCATCCTCCATGATGCAGTCTTCTCTGTCACCATCAATAAGGAAACCGTAGTACCTCTTCGGTGGGTGAGAAGTCCTACCAGACCTACGGAGTGGCCGAGGTTCCTCAGTTTCTATTGCAACAGCCGGTTCAACCAAGTCGTCATTTGTAGTTTGTGTCTCTAGAACCTGTTCTAGATCTACCACATTGCCATCAGCTTTATCTATGAAAAACACTTTTTCCAAGAATGTGGCATACTGAGAAACAAACACCTTTTGTTCCTCCTTGTGGTAGAATAGATATCCATAAGAATTCTTTGGATACCCCACAAAATTACACATGACCGACCGTGTCTCGAGTTTGTTCGAATTCTGCTTTTTAACATAGGCCGGGCAACCCCTGTTGGAGATAGTGCCCTCAGAGTCAATTATTGGATCGCAGGTACGTGATTGCAATGATTGCGGAGGATCTATACCGGTAGGACAGTCTTACTCGAGATGATAGTATGCTATCTGGTTTGCCTTTATCAGTCGTGTACATGTTCAGGTGACTGATTACATGTTACACTTTGATAGAGCCCTTAGGATCTTGCTTTACCACCAACAGTATGATGGCGATCATATACGTAAGAGTTGGGTGGTTTATACGCATATCCTTAATTGTGGTCCCTAGTCGTGGGAGTTTCGAGACAGGGCATCGATACTCCGGAGTAGACTAGTGTATACAGTCGAGACCCCGACGAGGGGCGGTAGCCGGTCTCACAAGCTACTGGTGTCAGTTGGATCACCTAAGATGTATACAGGTGCTCATTGGGTTATGAGTACACCGGACAGGACTCGCCGAGAACCTGCTAGTTGGTATTATACATATCGTCAGATAGCAGTTCCCTGGTGACATGTGTACAGGTTAGTTCATCGATCTGAGGTCGTCATTTGTCTCGTGTGAGTTCCCACTGTGCTTTGATTTCTACCCTACCATGGCTCAAAGGAGTCGTGCAAACAGGTAGTTTTTGGGTACAGTCCCGAGCCACATGGAGGCACGTGAGCGGATCGGCAGGGGATTCGTCTCTCCGGGTATTGGGGGCGAGATCGTGCTGTGTCTAGAAGAGCCATTACACATAACCCACGGCCGTGGCAGGAGATTTACTGGTAGGTACTCCAGTAGTATCTTAGGGTGTTATTGGGCTACACTCCGACACGACTTATACTGCTATTGGGGGTCTGACGTTACTAGCCCCGTAGGCAGATATGCGATACTCATTGACGAACGGACCGGACTGTATATACATTGTCACTGTTAGGCTCAGTAGGGTTTCCGGATGAGTTCGCTCATCGGCCTCCCTTGAGGTCAGTCCATGGGCAGCCATTACGCATAGCTAGTGCCGCTGACGGTTTGTGGTTAAACCCACTGCCAGGGTAATGACGTGTCATTAGAGTCCCCCAACAGTTTCCCAAGTTCGGGCGAAACGTTGTAGAGGCCGTATGGTTTTATGGCAGGGTTCGGAAAATGCACGTGCGTTTACGCACGTGTCATATTTCGGGCAGATGATACTGGTTGGCTTTGGTTTAAGCCGGATCCGAGTATTATATTGAGTAGATATAATATCTTTGTCTCAGTTGCATTTGTATTCGGTCATAATACAAATGCGGGTATATTTATACAGTTACGGGGTTATCCTGAAATTCGTTTCAGGATCAGTTTTGGAAGTTGCCAGTTTCCAGTTTTCTATCAGCCGTCTTGTAACATTCGGTTAAAGACGGATTTATCTTTTCTTGGATGAGGATGTGTCATGCTTCTAGAAGGTTCTAGAAGGTGGTGACTAGGTTAGAGTGGTGTTGGTGTTTCATTGATTGCTTTTGGTGTTTTCACACTTTGTGTTCACACTTGAGATATTTTCTTGTGTTCACACTTGATATTTTTCTCTTATGATCACCCTCTTCTCTCCTACACTCACCCCCCCCATTCCTATATATGGCCGGCCCCCTCCTCTCTCTCTCTCACTTGATGGTTGTAAAAGATTATGATAGATTTTGGGGTGCATGGAAATTTCATAGCCTCTTTCATTCCATCACCCGATAAAAAATGGCAACTTCATTTACCGATCGTCCACGGCTTTGGACAAAGTGAGACAAAGTAATCTATTCATTCTCTACATCATTCTTGGTCGTCTCTTTTAGCAAACTTGACGACCGAGTTGCCTCGAGTCAGAGGCGGGAGCCCGTTTAAAGAATCGTTGACGTGGTGCCACCTGGACGAGCAGATCGGAGATCGACGAGATCGGAGTAGCCGCAACGGAGCGTGGGATGATGGTTGAAGAACGAAGGACTCGGATCGTTCGGTATAACCTTTCTACACTCTTTACTGTTTGTTAGTTTAGCAATAATGGCAGATCTGGGTTAAATTATACGATAGCGCCAGTTAAAAAGTTTTTGTTCCGCATTTGGCGTCTGTAGACGCCCGGGGCGCTACCGTAGACTTACATTGGTATCAGAGCCTCACCATTTTGCTTTACTAACTTGTGCTAACGCGTTTAAAATATCGATCGAACCGGAAATCAAAAACTGCAAAATTCAAGCTTCACAGTTTCTGTCGATTTTAAATGGGTTCCTAAAATTATTCTACATATCACAGAAAGTTGTGCAGGGTTTCAGAAGCACACCGACCAAATTTGAGCACGTGATTCCACCAAACTGCCGCGGAATCGCGGCCAAACCCATGGTTTGGCCGTGCATCCGCGGCCGTTCTATTGAATCAGTGCACCAAATTTGCACAGTGTCTTCTCTGTTGGAATTTGGGGTTTTTGGTATATATGTTTTGGGCCCAGATTTTGTTACTGTTCACCAGTTGTTCGTGGGGCCCACTTTGTGATATTTAGTCGATCGAAATTTAAACATGTTAGTTTACAGTGCTTACATTATATCTCCGACCGGGAATGTCATTTGATCGGTAAACCGCGTCTGATTGCTATAGTTCTTTTAGACGGGTTTGCAAACGTGACATTCGCGTTGATGTTCTGTGTTGTGCTGTGATGTTGCGGATTTGTCGTGGTGGATAGCAGTGTGCAATGATAGTGCAGTTTGGATTTATTTATACATTTGATATTTGGGGGCGAGCGTCCAACTTGTGGACTGCCGTCACTGCCTGTTGTATAATATTCTTTTGGGGCACGACCAGGTTGCGGTCAATGTACCTGTTGTGCTATTTTTCATTACTGTACTAGGTTTTGCCCCGCGACGGAGTGCACGGATAGCCGGGTTCTGGGGGGCAACGGGTCCGCATCTCATGGCTTTGAGAGGCAGAAGGGCCTCACTCTAGAATTGGCAGACTATTCGCCGCACTCGTAGGGGGTACAGGTTGACCCAAGGAGGGGTGCCCAAGATTACCGGATTCCGTGAAGTGCTGGGTGGTCTATTCACTTTGTTGTAGGGGGCTGCCTCGCTTCAGGTTTTGGCGGGTAACTTGCCGCACCCGTAGGGGTCTAGGTTTCATTGCACAGGCTATCCACACGACAGGGGAACGTCGGGTTTCAGCAGCGGCTCTGTGAAACCCGAGGATCCCAGATTATCTGTATTGTTCTGTGATACTTATTACTTTTTTGTAATGTTGCATATTATCACGCCTGGAGCGATTATTGTATATTGTTTATATACTATTAGATGTTGTATATGTTTTACACCCGCGCTAGTCCAGTCTCCGCTCTGTCGTTAGTTAAGTAACCTAACGGGTGATGACGGGACCCAGTGACGAATGCGGATGGCATATACGTACATTTTATTTTCATTCTTTTCTGGTGTGATTGATTAATGGGACTGCGTTGATTCTGATCAATGCAAAGGAAAACAAACCTGTTTGCAGTTGTTGGAACAAATTCAAAAAGTGTTATTGCAAAGACGTTTCCTTTTGTTTTGCATAGCGGTATTCAGTGGAATATCCTGCACCTCATTCGACGGGGCAAGGGCTGATATCCCTTCACCGGGACTGACCTCTTGGGCAGAAGTTTGCGTCAGGGTAATAACTTCACTATAGTCGATTACATGTTGCTTTGCATAGCGGTATTCAGTGGAATATCCTGCACCTCATTCCACGAGGAAAGAGCCGAGATCCCTTCACCGGGAATGACCTCTTTAGCAAAAGGTTTTCGCCACTATATTTTTATAAAAAGCTATCAGGTTCCTTCAGCGATATCAAGTTCACTACGTTAAAGGTTTTTCGCCAAAAACCAGCCGTAGCCCTCCGTCACTTCTTTTGGGTATTCAATAGTATTCAAGTTATGTATTTTGACCAACGCCAAGGCATAGTGTTTGGTAGCTGCTGGGTATTCAATTGTTGCATATATAGATGAGTTGGTTTGGGACAGTCGTTCTGCCATTTTGGCCAACGTCAAGGGCATGTGCGGGTGGGTTCAAATTGACAAGATAGTGACGGGTAGAACTTGGCATGTGACTTATGACATTTTGACCAACGCCAAGGTTATAAGAGCATGGGGCAAAAATCATATCGGGAGTTTCTAAAGAAACTGAAACTTGCCAAGTATGTGCATACCTTCTGGAGTATGAGTAACGTGGATGCATTCCATCACGTTATCATGCGATGAGAGTTGGATCCCGATTCCTACTGATGAGTTGGTTTACTCTTCGGGTGATCCCGATTGATTCTTCTTTCAGGTTTGGAGGAGAATTTGACAAGACAGTGGGAGGTTTCCGGATTAGATAAAGTGATAACCATTCTGATCTAGGTTAGAGTGCACGCAGAGTGTTTCTTTTCTCTCTCTCTTTGGCAGCGACCTTTGACCGACCCTAGACTATGACTCAGTAACCAGGTTGACCGAACCTTCTTAAAATACTGGCTTTTGGATTGTCTGAGTTGCATAAGTCATTGCCACTCCTTCTTTTACCCTTTGAATTTCCCAGAACACCCGTATTACTACGGATATCCACTTCCATTGGATAGATCCATCGTATGGTTATATACGAACTCGAAGGGACTTCTTTGAGGATGGATCCAGGTTCAGGAGAAATTGAATTGGTTTATTCAGTTGTCTTTTATTATCACCTTCTCAAAGGTTGCGAGGGCTCCTTGGTTTAGGAGAGTACACCTATTACGCTTATTGGATAGTCTTATTCCAAACCATAAGCAGGTGCCGAAAGTTAGGGAATGAAGAAAACCAATTAGCCTAAGTAGTGTATGCAGAAGGTAATATGTAAAGACAAAATAAAGGGATTAGAAAGAGGGCAAAGTAAATTGCGACTATTATCATTCACGACCAAAACCGCGTACTTCATCGCCACTCCTATTTCACCTTTAAAAGAATAAGGTGTTATTCAGATGTCTTTTATCATCACCTTCTCTCAAGATGTGAGTACTCCTTGGTTTAGGAGGGTACACCTATTATACTTACTGGATAGTCTTCTTCCAAACCATAGGCTGGTGCCGAACGGTAGGGAAGGAAGAAAACCATTTAGCCTAACGATGGTGTACAGAAGGTAATGACTAAAGACAAATAAAGGGATTTGGAGAAATAGCAAAGAAATATACGGTTACAGTCATGAATTGGATTATGGAAGAGGCATTGCTATGAATACCAGGATACCCCTACGAAACATTTTCATGTTTCAGTGCATTGTTAAAGGAAAACTGTTTTCCCGATTAGATACTTACTCCAAGGGTATGTATTTACCAGGTTTCATTCTCATATCTGTATGGTTTTACAGATGATGAGTGGGAGTAAGTTATTGGGAATTAGGTGATTATCCTCATTATATCGGAATTCGTTGTAATTGGTGATATTTGAGGAAATCGCCAGGGTACAATTTTCAACCTACAACGCACAGGTTTTGAGTTGTTTAACTCAGCGGACTTATACAGAGTATTGTATGTTTTCCAAATGTCCATCAGGACAAAGGGGTAGGTCCTCGTACTATGTTCTGTTTACTTATGACTTCTCTAGTTATTAGACAAGTGTTTCGTAGAAATACAAGGTCTAAGTTTTGAGAAGTTGTGGGTATAAGAATAAAGTAGAGAACCAGGTATCACAAGTATCGGGATTCTTTAAAGAGATCGAAGATGTAGATTCTTGAGATTGGTATTCAGATGATAGTGATGTTTCGAGAAACAAGTTTCTCTTTCGGGTTACTCATAATTGGATGGATTCCTAAGTTGAGTAATGCTGATTAGCCTCTTTCCATTAAGTTGATATGCACTGGAGACAGTTGCATGATTTGAATCTGGTTCCAATTAAATAAGTGCCAAAGTTTCTATATTGGATATAGAATGGTTCATACCTTAAAAGATATTAAGGTACGGGGAGTTGTCCAGCTTATGCTTAAACCAGACTCTGGATAACTCAGGGCACGTTTCTGTAATGGCTGTTTGTGGGTTGACCCTGGCTATGACGAGGGTTGATATTCTACCATTTGGAAGATCAATAGTGATATTGTTCTTGACTCGCCACAGTTTTAGTAAAATGGATCTTTTTCATAAAACAGTAGTGGGAGTATGGTAGAACTGGAAGTGATTCCAAAACCGCAAACGATTACAGAAAGTTTAATAGGACCTACATATTCAATCAGGTTTGACATTCCAATAGCCACTCCGCGGATATGGTAGGTAACCTCAGACACCCGAGAGGTACTCCGGTAGCCTCAAGGACGGTGACAGGGAGGTTCTTATCTACCCAGACTTGACACTACTGTTGTTCCAGACTATGAGACCCGGTAGAAGGGTTGTCGTAGTCAGTGGGAGTAGCGGAAGCATAGTGGGCAAGTAGCTTATGTCTATTTATAGATTAGAGCAGATATAGCGGAGATAGATCATCTAATTTTGATGTGACAGTCATGGGTTTGACTTCAATCAGAATAGGAAATGGATCTGTTAAGAAGGTAGTAGGGTGTGATGTCATGGTATTTGGATGACATACACAGAGTAGGAAGTAAAATTCCTATACTACGATCGGTTGTACTGTGGTCGTCACACAGTTGTTTCTCCAGACAGGATATGGATATAATATTTGACATTCTGGTTTCTAGATCTATGGTTTTAGATCTGGATTTGAGTAGTTTCCCAATGTGGGTACTTTGACAGTATTCTAATGGGTTTTTAGAATAAGATGACTCCTGGCATGGTGGTGTACCTGCAGGTGATGGAGTCACCCTCTCTAAAGGTGTCTTACAGACTAAAGGGGAGAGGGATGGGCATGATTGGCAGATCACTTGCTTAGGCAACTGAGTCAATCATGAGATGTCAAGTACCACACTAGATGTTGTTTTTGCACTAGATGCAATAAGTTTGAATTAATCCAATCCTGGAGAAACATAAGGAAGCAGTTTTAGAACATAAGTACATGTTCTACGGATTTGATGACGGCAGCCTCCTTCGGGAGACGATTATCATTCCAGGTTTCAAAGGCGACATGGATGACAGAGTGATTGTCAGAGTTATAGTTTTTCCTCTGACGAGGGACAGTATTATGGACAGGTGGTCCAAGAGGATACTATGGGAAGCTTGGTGCTGGATACTAATTAGGTTCAGTGATCGATACAGTCTAAGAAGTTTGGATTTGGAGTTCATTTATGAACTAGGTCCCATCAGAAATCCAGACATATTCTAAGACAGGTATTACTCAATTCAGGAAATGGCTTTCTCCGCGAACTTGAGATTAAGAGAGATATAGAAAGAAACATCTAGGCGGATCTACTCACTGAGGTTATTTCTCGAACACAATAGTTTTACAAACGGGCTTTGTGAAACTGATTAGTAGAGGAGTTGGATGTTTGGTTTCACACGGGCTGTGAGTAGTCGACATCGCAATAATTAGCCTTAAGTGCAAGTGAGAGATTGTTGGAGATGGTGCCCTCAGAGTCAATTATTGGATCGCAGGTACGTGATTGCAATGATTGCGGAGGATCTATACCGGTAGGACAGTCTTACTCGAGATGATAGTATGCTATCTGGTTTGCCTTTTTCAGTCGTTTACATGTTCAGGTGACTGATTACATGTTACACTTTGATAGAGCCCTTAGGATCTTGCTTTACCACCAACAGTATGATGGCGATCATATACGTGAGAGTTGGGTGGTTTATACGCATATCCTTAATTATGGTCCCTAGTCGTGGGAATTTCGAGACAGGGCATCGATACTCCGGAGTAGACTAGTGTATACAGTCAAGACCCCGATGAGGGGCGGTGGTCGGTCTCACAAACCACTGGTGTCAGTTGGATCACCTAAGATGTATACAGGTGCTCATTGGGTTATGAGTACACCGGACAGGACTCACCGGGAACCTGCTAGTTGGTATTATACATATCGTCAGATAGCAGTTCCCTGGTGACATGTGTACAGGTTAGTTCATCGACCTGAGGTCGTCATTTGTCTCGTGTGAGTTCCCACTATGCTTTGATTTCTACCCTACCACGGCTCAAAGGAGTCGTGCAAACAGGTAGTTTTTGGGTACAGTCCCGAGCCACACGGAGGCACGTGAGCGGATCGGCAGGGGATTCGTCTCTCCCGGTATTGGGGGCGAGATCGTGCTGTGTCTAGGAGAGCCATTACACATAGCCCACGGCCGTAGCAGGAGATTTACTGGTAGGTACTCCAGTAGTATCTCAGGGTGTTATTGGGCTACACTCCGACACGACTTATACTGCTATTGGGGGTCTGACGTTACTAGCCCCCTAGGCAGATATGCGATACTCATTGACGAACGGACCGCACTGTATATACATTATCACTGTTAGGCTCAGTAGGGTTTCCGGATGAGTTCGCTCATCGGCCTCCCTTGAGGTCAGTCCATGGGCAGCCGTTACGCATAGCTAGTGCCGCTGACGGTTTGTGGTTAAACCCACTGCCAGGGTACTGACGAGTCATTAGAGTCCCCCACAGACAGTTTCCCAAGTTCGGGCGAAACGTTGTAGAGGCCATATGGTTTTATGGCAGGGTTCGGAAAATGCACGTGCGTTTACGCACGTGTCAGATTTCGGGCAGATGATACTGGTCGGCTTTGGTTTAAACCGGATCCGAGTATTATATTGAGTAGATATAATATCTTTGTCTCAGTTGCATTTGTATTCGGTCGTAATACAAATGCGGGTATATTTATACAGTTACGGGGTTATCCTGAAATTCGTTTCAGGATCACTTTTGGAAGTTGCCAGTTTCCAGTTTTCTATTAGCCGTCTTTTAACATTCGGTTAAATACGGATTTATCTTTTCTTGGATGAGGGTGTGTCATACTTCTAAAAGGTTCTAGAAGGTGGTGACTAGGTTAGAGTGGTGTTGGTGTTTCATTGGTTGCTTTTGGTGTGTTCACACTTTGTGTTCACACTTGAGATATTTTCTTGTGTTCACACTTGATATTTTTCTCTTGTGGTCACCCTCCTCTCTCCTACACTCACCCCCCCATTCCTATATATGGCCGGCCCCCTCCTCTCTCTCTCTCACTTGATGGTTGTAAAAGATTATGATAGATTTTGGGGTGCATGGAAATTTCATAGCCTCTTTCATTCCATCACCCGATAAAAAATGGCAACTTCATTTACCGATCGTCCACGGCTTTGGACAAAGTGAGACAAAGTAATCTATTCATTCTCTACATCATTCTTGGTCGTCTCTTTTAGCAAACTAGATGACCGAGTTGCCTCGAGTCAGAGGCGGGAGCCCGTTTAAAGAATCATTGACGTGGTGCCACCTGGACGAGCAGATCGGAGATCGACGAGATCGGAGTAGCCGCAACGGAGCGTGGGATGATGGTTGAAGAACGAAGGACTCGGATCATTCGGTATAACCTTTCTACACTCTTTACTGTTTGTTAGTTTAGCAATAATGGCATATCTGGGTTAAAGTATACGATAGCGCCAGTTAAAAAGTTTTTGTTCCGCATTTGGCGTCTGTAGATGCCCGGGGCGCTACCGTAGACTTACAACCCCAAATCTTAATTCTCTTAAAGGATGGTCTCTTCCCATGCCATATCTCATATGGCGTGGTAGACACGGTTTTGGTTAGGACCCTGTTCAGTAGAAACGCTGCAGTCTCCAATGCATGCCCCCAAAATGAGACGGGTAACTCAGCATCACTCATCATGGAACGGACCATATCTAATAGGGTCCTATTCCGTCGTTCTGACACACCGTTGTGCTGTGGTGTGTAAGGAGGAGTGAGCTGATAGAGAATCCCATTCCCTTTTAGGAAGTTTGCAAATTCTGTACTGAGATACTCTCCACCTTGATCTGATCGAAGCATTTTGATACTCAAGCCAGTTTGTTTTTCTACTTCCTGTTTATATTCAGTGAATTTCTCGAAAGCTTCGGATTTGTGCTTTAATAAAAATAAATGACCGAATCTTGAGAAATCGTCGGTGAAAGTAATGAAGTATGAAAAACCGCCTCTAGCCTGTGTAGATATTGGCCCACATACATCACTATGTATGAGGCCTGGGAGCTCAGTAGCTCTTTCTCCGTGTCCGGTAAATGGAGTTTTGGTCATTTTACCCTTGATACAAGACTGGCAAGTCGCATAAGATTTATATTCAAAAAGGTTTAAATATCCATCTTTGTGTAACTTGTTTAGTCTTGTTTCGTTAATATGACCAAGTCTACAGTGCCAAAGAAAAGCTTCATTTATTACTGAAAGTTTTCTTTTATTAGTGTGTTGTATGCTGAAAACTGTGTGTTGATTTAGGACGTATATCCCGTTATTAAGCGTACCATACCCAACCAACATTTGATTCAGGTGAATGTTCATAACATTGTTCTGCAATACAAAATTATATCCTTCATTGTCTAACAAAGAAACGGATATTATATTACAAAGCATACTAGGTACAAAATAACATGGGTTCAAAACCAATATACACCCAGACGGCAGCCCCAAATGATACTCTCCTACTGCAACTATATGTACATTGGAACCATTTCCAACGCGAAGAGTATGGTCACCTGTTTTCAAAACCTTGCTATTTCTCAGCCCCTGCATAAAATTGCAAATGTGAGAACCTGAACCGGTATCTAATACCCAGGAAGCAGAGTTTATTGAAAAACAGTTTTCTGTCATAAACACACCTGAAGTGGAAGCATCCCCATGCTTCTTCTTGAGATTTAAGTACTCCGTGCAGTTGCGCTTCCAATGTCCTGTTTTGTGGCAGTGATAACATTCCCCTTTCCCCGATTCTCTAGCTTTGGACTTGTCCTTCTCCTTAACCTTTTTAACTCCACCCCTAGGCTTGGTGGGCTTCTTCTTCATCTTTCCCTTGGCCTTAGCCTTTGGGCGAGAAAAGGAAGATTGCCCAACACTCAAAACGGGAGTTTTCACTGATTTCAGTGTGCTCTCTGCACTCCTTAACATATTTAGGAGTTCAGGTAGTTCCTTCTCCATGTTGTGCATGTTGAAGTTAACTATAAATTGAGCAAAGGTGGAGGGGAGGGACTGCAGAATAATATCTGTATATTGTCCATCGTCCATCCAAGGTCCTCAAGTTCTTCAATGAGAGATATCATCTTCAGAACATGGTCTCCTACTGATGTGCCAGGGGCCATTCGCATCTGAAACAATTTCCTTGATGCTTCGTATCGTAATACGCGGGATTGCTTTCCATACAACTCCTTTGTATGGAGGAATATTGCGTGAACGTCCATATTCTCGTGCTTCTTTTGATGTGTGTTATCCATCGATGCAAGCACGAGGCATTTGGTCGTGGCACAGTCAGCGTCCAATGTCTTGCGGACTTCAATATCCGCAACTGAGGATTTTGGACCTGGGACGGGCGGGGCTGGAGCCGTGAGGACATATGATACCTTATCATAAGTCAAGGCAATGTTCAGATTTCTCAGCCAGTCTTTATAATTGGTCCCATTCAGTTTATTTTTATCTAGTAGAAGCTTGAGTCCTGTCATTGGTATCTGCCATTAAGAGAGAGAAAAGAATACACTCAGCGAAAGCTCTTATAAAGATCAGATTGGTTATTATCTTATCTAATCGATGTCTCCCACTACTTTAATCAAGTTTTTCTTTCAAACCTTAAAAAGAAAACTAGCCAGGATTAATTACAATCTACAACTTCACCGACCGTTCAGCCAGGCCAGTGTCGGTACTTGAGGGAGGTTCCCCGTGCTTTCGCACGGACCTAATTAAAGTAAACCTCGTCTTCCCAGAGGCGTAGCCCCGTTAACACCTTTCTAGACACCTAATGGGTTAGCTAATTGTAAACTGCAAAACTCTCCTGGGAGCAACTATTGCCCACAGTGGGATCGGGATCCAACCATCATATGGAAGGTATGCAATCTCATTGCAAATTTCAGCTATTGAAATTCCCGATGTGGTTTTTACCCCTAGTACCTATGACCTTAACTATGGTCAACAAATCATAAGTACTAGTCAAGTTCTACCCGTCATTTCTTGATTAATTAGACCCACTCACATGACCCTTAACTATGGTCAACAAAGTCGCATGAATGTCCTAATTAATCTGCATCATATGCAGTGTAGGAAGACATCACTTAGCTACCGTACACTACGCCTTAACTATAGTCAACAAACGTAGCACGAATACTAAGTACTCTACTTCCTAAAATGACGGAGGGTTGCGGATGAATTTTAAGAAAATCCTTAACGCTTTGAACTTGATATCGTCGTAGAATCAAATGGTTTTCAAAAGGAGTGGCTTGAGCTCCGCAGTTTTGAAAAGTAGCTTTTTCATAAAGAGCCGAGTGGTTTTCAAATCCGATTCTACAACATCTTTTTAGGTTTATTTTCTTTACATTAATCATATTAATGTAGCCCCATCATTTAAGTCCTTAAGCCAATCACAGAAAAGAAACGAAAATACAACGTACGCTTATGCAATCCGCATTCGCCGCAATGTTCCGTTATGCACCATTAGGTTACTTAACTAACGGCATACCGGGACGGGACTAGCGCGGGTGTAAAACATAAACAACGTCTACTAAATATCTTATATATAATATATCATTCGTCTCAGATATCACATCATAGAATACAGGCAGCAGAAATACAGATATGATAATATAGGATATACTAGGACGTCCGTATTTAGTATTTAACCAACAATAGAAAATACGGATTCCACAGTCGCGATGAATAGCCAATCCCACACCCCTAGACCCCTACGAGAGCGGCAAGCGACCCTACCAATTCTGGAGTTTAGGAGACCCGGTCTCGACTCCTCGAGATGGCCTCCCTTTGAACCCAGAACCCGGTCACTTTTGCTCCCCTCCTTGGGTCTATCCTAATGCGGAAAAGTAAATAATATACAACACTGGTGACATCAACCTCAACCCGGAAGTGCCCCGAATAAAAGAATATTACATTACATTTGAATTTTACATGAATGAAAAGAAAACTCTCATCTCACATAAAAAAAACCCGGCTATTCAATCGCGACAATCCTGCATATTATATCTCAGCAACACATAATATCTCATATCATCAACGTAAGTAAGTATGCATACACCGATCATCGTTGATGTATAGCAACGAAAAACGGCAATACAACTACATACTACACTTACGGTCACAGAAAAGAAAGTGTAAAACTACAACATTTAGAATCCACAATCACTATAGACATCGTAAATCCGAAATATCACATATTTCGCATTTCATGCCTAACTATATGAATTCCACATATTGTATCACATTCCAGATAAATAGACAGTATTAAACTTTCCGATCGAATAATGAAATACCCAAGATTTCCTTATTAGCTCAACACTTGAGCGGAGTTCAAAAATCCCGGAACATGTCACAGTAGCGATGGTCCAGCCGTAGAAGGGTCAAGCCAACGCCTCACATGTGGCATGCCGTACTGCCCCAAACCCTAAGGTTCAGAGGCAGTTCAGACGGTCACATAATCGAGTTAAGGTTTGTGTTCTTCTAGAGGGTCCACCACGTTACTTGCACGTATTTCCGAAAGATTTAAACTCGAGAAAAATTCAACACTTGAAAATTTTCATGCCGGGAAAAAGTGAGCTAATGATATCCGTTCGAACTTTTTAATACTTTCTAAATTACCCGAAAATAGCAAGAAATTAAATTTTTCCGATCGAATCAACGAATCCAAAATAATCCCCAGAACACTCAACACTTGAGTCAGATTAAAAATACCCAAAAATATGTATAAGCAGCTGCTGAGATTACTGTACAAAAACGAGGCCATAAAGCGTCTGTACGGCCGCGGATCTGCGGCCCAAGCAAGGTATGGCCGCGGTTCCGCGGCGATATGTACGGATCATGGTGTCGTTTTTTACAGTTATGCTTATATTTCCCTGCTGAATTTTTTAAGTATTTTTAATTCAGAAAAAACACAATTTTAAAAAATGTCCAGAGAAGGGTCTAAATCCATATTTCGTGGTTCGATCGGAGTTTTAACTTCGCCTAAACGTCGCCTAAAGCTCTAGCCTGGCTCTGATACCATGAAGGGTTTCCTACAGCACCATTACAAGGGTTTGGAGGCAACACACATGCCATATTTAAAATTTATATGGTGCTAAAGAAACTATCTTAAGGATCATGCTAGAAAATTTAGGGCAACATAAACACAAGTAGTAAAAGCTAGGGTTTTGAGAGTACAACCTTTGTAGCTCCCTACGCTTGACTCCTTGGCTACTTGAGGGTTTGAAAAGGGTTCGCTTGAGATCCTCTAGGTCCACGACGATCCACCCGGAGCCCTCTTTGTCCAAGCTTGAAGCTCCACTAGATCAAGAGAAGAAATGGAAGCTAACACTTTACACTAATGGGCATGACTAGTGTAGAATGGTGATGTGGTTTGTTTTCTCACTTCAAAATCCTAAGTTGGTGACTCTTTTGCTCACTTGAGAAAACTAGAGAGCAAGAGAGAAAGGAGGAAGAAGATGATGGCTTGTAAAGAGCTCAAGATAATGATAAACTTGTGAATAGAAATGAGAAATGAAAATATATATATTTTCACTTTCTCATTCTTAACCATAGTTATAAAATATCTAGATATTTTAGTTTGGAACAAAAATGGCCATAGAAAATGAATCATGGTTAAACCAAAGGGTTAGTGCAAGAACAAAATATTAAACCATGATAACAATTTCCATTTCCATTTTTCTTTTCCAAAATAATATCTATATATTTATATATGGTGTGAGTCTTATATTGCCACCATCCACTATATCAACAACTATGATAGAATTATGTATGCATGTATGTGTGCATGCACATCCTATGTGCATGAATGAGAATAAATGCATACATGCATGCATACAACAAAAAGACAAGAAAGGGTTTAAAGTGAGAAACTAATGGTCAATGATAAATCAACACTTGATTTAGCAAACCGGCCATATCGCATACGACCCGACCAAAAGCAAACCGCCCGATTAATATACGGTATCTCATACACGCATCTTAACCGGGTGCACGCGCATATCTCATATGTGCACCACATCATTTCGCCTGGACTAGGCAACTCCATTGTGGGACTCTAAAACTCGTCAATACGCCGGCAGTGGGTGATGATCATATCAAGCACCCCCAAGCCGCAAGCGGTCAGCTAAACGTAACGGCCACCCGGGTATTGAGCAATCAGAAGAAAACAAGCGAACCTGTCACAACTCCCGTCAAGCCAACTGGCAACACTACCGTACAGTCCGGTCTCTTCGTCAGATATGCCGCATATCGAGTCTAGGGATGGTAACGTTGACCCCAATAACTCAATAAGTCATGCTGATGAATGGTCTATAACAGATCGAGAAACTACTGATAACACTTATCAGTAAATCTCAACAGCCCTGGCCAGGGACTTACTGATATAGCCAATCGAGCACAGCACAACATCTACTCCCAATACCGGGAGAGACGAAACCCCTCCTATCGCTCATCGCCTTCGTGTGTCTCGGGACTGTACCCAACGACCACCTGTTTGCATGACTCAGTAGAGCCGTAGGTGGGTGGTAATCAAAGTACAGTGGGAGAACACACAAGACTCTATGACGATCTCGGGTCTACAGACTAACCTGCACCAGTGTCACCTGAGAACTGCTATCCGACGATAGATATAATTCCATATAGGAGTTCTCGGTGAGTCCGTCCAGTGTACCCAGTCACCACTGAGCACCCGTATACGATCTTGATGTCTAACATCGATGAATGTGGGAACATCCATCGCCCATCATATGGGTCTAGTATCATATACGCTATTCTACTTTGGTATATCGATGCCCCGTCTCGATACAACTACGACTAGGGACATTCTAGGATATGCTTATAAACTACAGATGTCCCACTAGTATGATCTCTATCATAATCACAGTAGTCAAGCCTATATCCTCAGGGCTTTATCAACATGTGCGAATGAATAAAAGCATGATCAAATCAACATGTCAGATAAAGAAGAACCAGATAGCATACTATCATGTCGAGCAAGAATGTACACTGAATATATATATATATATATATATATATATATATATATATATACACACACACATGTATAAATACATCCACTATCATATAATAGCCTCTAGGGCATACATATATCCAACACCTATCGCCCATAAGACGCGAACGGACGCAAGTATCCGCGGCCTTACAATGCTGAGAAGCTCAAGCTATACCAATAAGGCCAAGACCAACAAGTGTGTACCCCTCCTTTCGCAAAGACGATGTAAATGTTTTCTAAAAATCCTTTCCATTCGAATAAAGAAACGTCGGAATATTGCAAATAGAGCTCTGTTTTTATGATCCAAAGCCCTCACCAAAGAGGCAACCGCGCAGCTTCACCGCCCGGTTATCCCTAGCAGGCCTCCTATGACCCTCCAACGCTAAGGGTCAAAGTCCTCCCTAGAGGCAGCCGGGCGGTTACCCTGCTCGGCTATCCCCGGCCGGTAGCTTCCCTACACGCAACGCCAGGGATCAAAGCCCTCGCCAAGAGGCAACCGCGTAGCTTCACTGCCCGGTTATCCTCAGCAGGCCTCCTGCGGCCCTCCAACGCTGAGAATCAAAATCCTCCTTAGAGGCAGCTCAGCGGCTACCCTGCTCGACTATCCCCGGCTGGTAGCTTCCTACCACAACCGACAGGGATCAAAAAGTCCTTCCAGAGGCAGTCGAGCCCGACCCTCGCTCGGCTATCCCCGGCTGGTAGCTTCCTACCACAACCGACAGGGATCAAAAGCCCTCCCAGAGGCAGTCGAGCCAAACCCTCTCTCGGCTATTCTTCAGGACAAAAGCCCTCTCCAAAAGGCACTGGGCAGTAACCCTGCCCGGCCAAGGGTCCTTGGTAGGCTTCTTACAGCCCCTCCCGCGCTAAGGATCAAAATCCTCCCAGAGGCAGTCGAGCCCGACCCTTGCTCGGCTATCCCCGGCTGGTAGCTTCCTACCACAACCGACATGGATCAAAGTCCTCTCCAAGAGGCACTGGGCAGTAACCCTGCTCGGTCCCCGTCCTGAAGGATCAAAGCCCTCGTAAGAGGCAACCGAGTGGCTACCCTGCTCGGTCATCTCCGGCTGGTAGCTCCCTACCCATGACGCCAGGGATTAAAGCCCTCGCAAGAGTCATCTGATCGGCTACCCCGCTCGGTCATCCCCGGCTGGTGGTTTCCTACCCACGATGCCAGAGACCAAAGCCCTTACCAAGAGGCAACCGCACAGCTTCACTGCCCGGTTATCCTTAGTAGGCTTCTTATAGCCCCTCCAACGCTAAGGATCAAAGCCCTCGCAAGAGGCAACCGAGCAGCTACCCTGCTCGGTCATCCCTGGCCAGTAATTTCGCTACTCGCGGCGCCAGGGATCAAGGCCCTCGCCAAGAGGCAACCGCGCAGCTTCACTGCCCGGACAGTGCCCACCGTGGGGCATCCCCCTGCCAACCAGATGCTGCTGGTTTGAAGCCCTCATAACAAGGCCACCTAGCCCCCTTCTGCTTGGCAAATCTGCGGCGGGCAGCATGCTGCTCATCAAATGCCGCAGACCCGAAACCCTATTGAAAGACATCAGATCTGTTCAAGTCTGGGCGATCCCCCCTCGACTCCGAGGCTATGGGAATACCTCCTTCTCAGCAGCACTCGGCACGCTTGACAAGTGATCGAGATCAACTCGACGTACGATCTCCTGACATAGAAGCCCAACAAAGCAAGCAAGGATATTCTACGAATACTCTTCACATCCAAAAGATAAAGTGCAAAGCAATGAAACAGCAAGAGTTTTTATTCGCACAAGTAAAAAGTTTTTACAGGGGTGTTGGGGACTCCCCATCCTTGCAAAATTCCAGACGCTTACAAAAGAGGGACGAGGAAATATCAAAAAGGCCTAAATCACAAACCCCCTCCTGCGCCTCGCTTCCCTCATCACTGTCATCGCGGTCTGCCAGAGTCTTCACCACCGGAGGTTTTGCCACCAGGGGTGCTCCCCGCTTCCCTCATCGCTGTCTGCCGGAGACCTTGCCATCGAGAGTGGGACCCGAGCACGGAGCCCGCCATCGGTGAACTCAGGAAGCTGCTCCTTCACGGCATCCAGAGCATTATTCTACGCGACGGCGGAATGCTCTCCAAGCTTGGCGTAAAACTTCTCTGACACCTTGTAATTGGCCACAGCTTTCCTAGGCCGAACCTCGGCAGTCTCGGCCGCCAAAAGCGCCGCCTCGGAATCCCCCCTGCTGGCGTCTCTCTCATTCTCCATGGCCGCGAAACGATCGGCCAAATCCGCCAGCTTCCTCTCGGCAACTCGGTAGGATGCACTCAGGAAACGATAGGCACCCCGGTTCGCTGAATTGGCGAGCTCCGCAACCTCTGCTCGGGCTGCCAGGAGATCAGCCCTCGCCCTCTCCAGACACAGGTCACGCCGCAGGACCTCGACCTCTGAAGGAAACGCTTCTACCGGCCTCGGTGTGGGGAACGCCCCCTCGGCCTCTATACGAATAGCGAGGGCACAGTGTTGAAGGACCTGACGGGAAACGGATAAGAAACTTGGAGATGCTCAAGCCAAAGAAAGGAAGGTCAAAAAAAAAAAGAAAAACAACAATGCGTAGAGGAGTTCATACCTGGACCGCCCCTTGGGCTATGCCCTCTATTTGGACCCTCAGGGTGCCATGCGGAAGCCTCCCCCCAGCCGACTCTTTCATCCCGGTGAGCAGGCCGGCAGCGACGAAAAGCCCAGATGGAGCCATGAAGACGACATCACCCTCCTGCACGGGAATCCCCTCAGAAACCCTCGGCGGTGGCGCACGAGAGATTGTCATTTTCCTCTTAAGGAGGACCCTGTCCTCGCCCTCCCCTACGCCTCTCGTCTGGGGCTCGGATGACCGTGGATGTTTCTGGCCGCCGCCGGAACAATCACCGGGAGCCATCAACGAAGCGGACGGCCCTATCGCCGGCGGAACATTCGGCACAGGGCACGAGCCAGCTGGGGGAACGGCCGCGCCGCTGGCCTCCCTTTGGAACGAGAAACCCAAAGAGTGGGAATGAACCATGTATCCAACCCAAAAGAGGAGGAGCGCCGAGCAGCAAAAACTTAGAAGAAAGGAAATTTGAAAGTTTAGGGGCCCTGGAGTGGGCCCCGCCCCTGTTTATCAACACAAACGACCTCATCCAACGGCGCCCTTCATCTCCCGCCAAAGCGCCCTCTCACATCCAACGGCTCCGATCGCTCCATTTATCATTCCCACATTGGGTCGCATCCCATCAGACGTAAGTCTGCACACGTCGCGTCGGCCAACCGACGCTTGACACGCGGACCGTCGCTTCAGTGACAGGATGCACGAACCGGCACACCCTCCTTAAATGCAGAGATCTCGCCCAGATTCATTGGCGAAAAGGACAGCTGACAGCCCGGGGACACGTCCCAACGAAATCTTAGGAGGGAGCTCACCCCGGGCGGCCCGACAGTCTACTCTTGACCCGACCCGTCAGCTGGTCGGGACAAGAGTGGGGGGCTAATGATGATGCTCTATATTGACGATCACCAAAAGATCAGGACACGTGGCAGGTGACGTGTCCCGGGACTCAAAAGAAAGGGCCCACAGGGGCCGACCAGGCCACTCCTGTACCCGACCTGCAAAGCACAAGCTGGCTCTGTAGGGTTACTAGGCACACGCACAAGGGTCTATAAGGCATCAACCATGCCCGATTTAAAATTTAGCCGTTCCGAACAACCCTAAACCAAGATCTTAGACTAGAGATTAGGCGAAACAAAGCATGTTAAACACTTTAACATCTAAGAGTTTGGGATTACAACCTTTGTAGTCCAGTCATTCACTTCATAAGCTCCGTGTTGTGGTCCCTTCGCTGCGATCATCAAGTTCCGGACTCTCGAGAGGCTCCACGAAGAGAAAGATGCAAGCTTGCTTCCGATCTTCGATAACAAAGATGATCTACCTTGAAGTTTCATTAACACAAGCTCTCACTCACAAAATGAAGTGAACACCCTAATATAAATGGCTAGGATAGATTAGGATGATGAAGTAGGGTTTTAGCTCTCATTTGTTTTCTATTTCTCACTCATTTTCATCACCTTTGAAAAAGCTAGTAAGCTTTTCCATGAAAGAAGAAGAAGGAAGAAGAAGATCATTTTCTTTTGTGATGAATAATGAAAACCATAGTTAGGTTAGAAATGCAACCATGGGTTAAGAATGAAGTCTTAACCCATGTAGAGAGTTAACTATGGTGAAGGGTTGGGTTGAGTTAAGCAAATATCTACACAAAATATCCAAAGTCAAAGTCAAAGCTTCTTGAAAGCTTCATGCTTGCTTAACCCTAATCCAAACCCTAACTATAATTAAACTCCACAAAACATGTTGCATTAATAACCATATCATGTTACAATATTATATATCACATATATAATATTTATTGTAACAAAATAAAATAATACAATTAACATATATCGCATATATATCAATGTATTACCCGAGTGAGAAAAAGAATCTTTCAGTGAGCTTATATCAGTTAATGTAATTTAATATATCAAATATATAATTATACATTAAATTATCGAATCAACACTTGATCCAATAATCCGGCTATTTCACAAATAACCGACTAAAATAATCTGTATCAGTTCATCGAATCAACACTTGATCCGATGACCCGGCTATATCACATATACCCGGCCGATATCTCATAACGTGAGAATCTAATACGGTATCACATACACGTATTGCTCTCGGTCCCACACATATCACATATGTGCTCCTACTCCATTTTTCCTGAGCCAAGAAACCTCTGTGTAGGACTCTAAAGAATCGTCAATACGCCGGCAGTAGGTGATGATCATATCAAACACCCACAAGCTGCAAGCGGTCAGCTAAACGTAATAGCCACCCAGGTATTGAGCGATCAGAAGATCAACAAGCAAGCCTGTACATTCTCCTGCGAATCCAATCAGTAACACTCCTGTACAGTCCGATCTCATCGTCTGATATGTCGCATATCTCGCCTAGGGGTGGCAAACGTCAGACCCCAGTAGCTTGATAAGTCGTGTCGATATGAGATCTATAACAGTTCGAGAAACTACTGATAACATTTACCAGTAAATCTCAACAACCCTTACAAGGAATTTCCAGTTATAGCCAATCGAACACAGCGCAACATCAACTCCCTATACCGGGAGAGACGAATCCCCTCCTATCGCTCATTGCCTCCATGTGATTCGGGACTGTACCCAAAATCCACCTTTTTGCACGCCCTCTTAGACGTTGTATGATGGAAATCAAAGCACAGTAGGAATCACACAAGACTCTATGACGATCTCGGGTGTACAGACTAACCTGTACCAGTGTCACCAGAGAACTGCCATCTGACGTGAGGTATAATACCATCTGGGAGTTCTCGGCGAGTCCGTCCAGTGTACCCAGTCTCCACTGAGCACCCGTACACCATCCTTGATGTCAAACACTGATAGATATGGGATCATCCATCGCCCATCATATGGGTCAAGATGCGTATACGCTAGTCTACTCTGGTGTATCGATGCCTGTCTCAATACACCCTCGACTAAGAACAGTTATAGGATGTACTCGTCGACTACCGTGGCCTCACTAGTATGATCTCATCATAGTCCCAGTAGTCGAGTACATATCCTAAGGGCTTTATCAACATGTAATATAGAGACAATCAGAGTACATGTTAAGATAAAGAGCAACCAGATAGCGTAGTATCATGTCGAGCAAGAAAGTCCTCCCTATATATGTCCAAGCATCCACTACAATATACATCGTATGTACAGTAATGGCCTCTAGGGCATGCATATAACTAACAATCTTCCACTTGCACTAGGGCCATCTGTTGTGGTATCGCATACCCAACAATTAGCTGCGGTTGAAGTATCTCATACTCAACCATCCCATAAGAGTCTCTACTGGGAAAAAGGCCTTTGTGAGTGGATCCACACTGTTGTCCTCTGTGTCTACTCTCCTAACCTCAATCTTCCTGGAGATCAACCATCTCCATGATCAGGTGATACTGCCTAAGAATTATATCTGGATTTCAGATGGGACGGGGGTTCCTAGGCATAAGACACAACTCCATTGTCACACAATGGTAGGAACGAAGTTCATCTCATGAACTTATATATATCCAGACTGCCTCTTTGGTAGCATCCTAGGTAACGATGTATCTTGCCTTTAATCGTTTAGTAAGTCACGGTATCTAGCTTAGAACTCTTCCAACATACCGTCCCTCCACTGAGGGAAAAGACAATGCCTGCGACTGACATTCAGTCGTTCTTATCACTCTGGAACCTTTCCAATGATTCTCCCTAGGATCGATTGATACCATCTCACTACAACTAGTGAGAATCCTAACATCCTATTAGATCTATCTCATAGGTCCAAATCTCAGGATTTAGGAGGTATCACCTTGATCCTATATGGAGAATCATTGTGATAAGAGGAGATTGACCGAGCGTAGCATAGGAAACTCCTTCCCTATCAAGAGTATGTCATCCACGTACTCTACGAGGATCACCACCATACTCCCTACTACCTTTTTGTATATACAAGGTTCATCTACCATTTCGATGAAGTCAAACTCTTTGACTACCACATCAGAACAGACGTTCCAACTCCGCGATGCCTGATTTATCACATAAAATATCTTGCTCATGTTTCTGCTGCTCCCATTGTCTACGAAGCCCTCTGGCTGTGTACTTATAGACGCTCTCTCCCAAATTATCATTTAGAAAAGCTGTCATGACACCCAACCGCCAGATATCGCAGTCATGGTATGTAGCCGTAGCAAGTAGGATCTGGATGGACTTAAGCATAGCTTTGAAAGTCTCAACTTTTCCATGTACACCAAGTAATCTTCTCAAGATATACTTGCTCCTGATGGGGATTTCACCCTTCAGATAAAGCAACCAAAGTCCATACTTTGTTGGTGTATAAGGATTCCATCTCAGATCACTAAGCATCCAACCATTCTTACAGAGTCCCACTCCTGATGGCCTGCTCGAAATAAGTTGGGTCATCATCTCATGATGCAATCCTCGCTCCCACTGTCATAGAGAAAACCGAAGTATCTCTCAGGTGGGTGAGGAACCCTACTAGATCGGCGGAGAGGCTGAGGTTCGTTGGAAACTATTGAATCCTTTGGTTCTACCAAATCATCAGCCGCAGTTTTGTATAGCTGGAACTCTTTCCAGTTCTACCTCATGACCACTAATTTCTTCACAAGAAATTCCCTTTCACAAAGGTGGCATGCTGAGAAACAAAACATCTTTTGTTCCTTGGTTAGGTAGAAGATATTCCCTTGCAAATGCTTGGGATATCCAAAAAACTTCTACAGAAATGAATTTGCCTCGAGCTTGTCCGGATTATGCTTTTAGACATAGGCTGGACAACCCCAAATCTTAACATACTTTAGATATGGGCTTTTCCCATTCCATATCACATATGAAGTGGTAGGCAACTGATTTGATTTGAACCATATTCAATAGGTATGCAGCTTGTCAAGTGCGTAACTCCCAAAAGGAAATAGGAAACTCAGTAGTACTCATCATAGAGCGCACCATATCTAATAGGGTGTGATTGCTCCGTCCCGATACACCGACGTACTGTGGTGTATACGGAGGAGTAATGCTGAGAGAGAATCTCATTCTCCTTTAGAATAGTCCAGGAATCCTGTGCTCAAGTATTCTCCTCCTTGATCTCATCAAAGGATATAATACTTATACTAGTTTTCGGTTCTCTACTTCTAACTCATATTCATTGAATTTCTCAAAAGGTTCAGACTTGTGTTTCAACAGGAATATATGTCTGAATCTTGAGAGATCATCAGAGAATGTAATGAAGTACAAAGAACCGGTCTTGGCATGTGCAGACAGAAAACCTTCATATATCAGCATATATCAATCCCAAGAGTTCACTAACTCTTTCTCTGTTTCCAATAAACGGAGCTATGGTCATCTTATCTCTATGACATGACCGGCAAGTTTCACAAGATGTAAATTCAAACTAATTTAAATATGCATCTTTATGTAACCTCAGCTAGTCGGGTCGCATTGATATGACCTAGTCTACAATACCTCAAGAAGGATTCGTTCATTTCTGAACACTTCCGCTTGTGTGTGTTCTGTATACTAAGAACTGTAGTTTCATTTAGAACGTCAATACTTTTAGATAACGTGCCTGAACCGATCAACTCTTGATATAGGAAATGTTCAAAACATTATCCAACAATACAAAATTATATCCTTCTTTACTAATAAAGAGACTGATATGATGTTGTATATCAGGTTCGGTATCTAATAATATTCATTCAGAATCAATGTACTTGCTAATACAGGGTGATAGTTACCAACAGACTTGGCTGCAACACTTGCACCGTTTCTATCTCATGAAACTTATCACCCGTTCTCAGTTCTCTACCTATCTGTAGCCCATGTAACAAATTACATTTATGGGATTCTGATCCGGTATCTCATACCCAGGACGTAAAGGATACTGAGAAACGGTTCTCTATAATGAACACACCCGAAGACGATGCATCAACATGCACTTTCTTCGTTTGGGCGGCACGGGAATTCTGGTAGTCCCCTATTTCCTGCTCTGTCTTATAACAATTATAAGTTGGAGTGGGACCAACGTTCCTTAACGCAGTATAACAAGCGGGTTCGGTCAATACATCTGTATTATTATCTTGATTAAGGCGTGACATAGTCGCAACCAGGATAGAGAGAGAAGAAAACACTCAGTGTGTGCTTTTACAAGATTAGATTGGTTATCAATTTATCTAATCAGGATGTCTCCGACTGTTTTAGTCAAATCTTCCTTCAAACCCTAAAAGGAAAGACTAGCCGGGATTAATTACACTCTACAAGTTCGTCAATCTTTCAGCCAGGCCAGTGCCAGTACTTTAAGGGAGGTTCCCCGCACTTTCGCATAAACCTAATTAATATAAACCTCGTTTTCCCAGGGACGTAACCCCGTTGACACCTTTCTAGACACCTACTTAATCGGCTAATTGTAATGTGTAAAACTCTCACAGGAGTAACTCTTACTCGCAGCGGGTATCGGGATCCCACTATCTCATAGAAGGTGTGCAATCTCATTGCAAATTTCAACACTTGAAATTCCCAATAATATTTTGCCCCAAGCGATCTATGACCTTGACTAAGTCAACAAACCATAGACCGCAAGTAAAGTTCAACTCGTCATTTCCCGATTGAATTAAACCCACCCGCACGACCCTTGACGAAGTCAACAAGGCCGCACGACTACCCTAATCCAATCGCATCATATGCTTTGCAGATAAGCACTAATTAGCTACCGCACACTACGCCTTGACTAAGTCGACAAACGCAGCACGAATACTAACTATTACTTATCTGAAATGACTGAGGGCTACGACAGGTTTTTGAGAAAACCCTTTGCGTAATGAACTTTATATCGTTATAGAATCGAGTGATTTTTAATGGAATGTTTTTTAGGCCTTTTCTAGTTTCGCTAAAGAGGTCACTCCCGGTGAAGGGATCGTCGGCTCTTTCCTCATCGAATAAGGTGCAGGATATTTCACAAATATCACTATGCAAAGCAGAAACTATAAAAACAATCAAAAGACAAACCGAGTTTGTAGTATCTACTAGTTTCGCTAAAGAGGTCACTTCCGGTGAAGGGATCTCGGCTCTTTCCTTATCGAATAAAGTGCTGGATGTTCTACAAGGAACACCGCTATGCAAAGCAAGAACTAGAGCTACCAGTTTTTAAACAAGTTTCTACAACATCTTTAGGTTTCTTTTAGTTTCATTAATCTCATTAATGAATTCCCATTTTATTATGCTTCACAAGCATCTCATTTGAAACGAAATCTGCAATATAACATATATCTCATATATATAATATAAACATTCGTCTCAGGCAGTAATATGATTTCATCACCGAACATTGCTGCAGAAGAACATATATGAAATATTGGATATACTAGGACGTCCGTGTTTTTAATACGAGCCTGTATAAAACACGGATTCCACGGTCGCGATGAATAGCCAAACCCACATCCCTAGACCCCTACGAGAGCGGCAAGCAACTCTGTCAATTCTAGGGTTAGGAGACCCGGTCTTGACTCCTCGAGATGGTCTCCTACAGGACCCTAGAACCCGGTTACTTGTGCTCCCTGTCTTGGGTCTACCTAATGCGGGAAAGTAAATAATATACAATTGTGACATCATCCTCAGCCCGGAAGTGCCCCAATAAAAGAATATTACATACAAATGAATTTTACATGAATGAAAATAAAACCCTCATCTCACATAAAACCCCCGGCTATCCAGAACACGACGATCCAATATAACATATTACAGCAACACATAATATCTCATATCATCAACGTAAGCAAGTATGCGTATCCCGATTGTCGTTGATGTATAGCAACGAAGCCGGCGATACACCACATACTACGCTTACGGTCACAGAAAAGAAAGTGTAAAACTACAACAGTTGGAATCCGCAACCTCCTTAGACATCTCATGCCTAACGAAATGAATTCCTTAGACATCGCATGCCTAACAATTATAAACCCCGCATTTTAGTCTCGATCTCGTAAACACTTTTCAATATCATGTCGGCCAATTCAACAAGATTCCCGACATACTGATCGAATGCTCGTCGCAAACTTTAGTAGACGGCCGCACCCCCAGATGCCGTCGACGAAGTGCACTAAGGCGGAACACCGCTGCCGTGAGCACCCAACGGATACTTTTGGCGACGGGGTTCTCCTGCAGTCACTTGGTCGGGACTATGGGGCGTAGCTATCTGTTAAGTTTACCCGGCGAGTATCCGCGTACGCTACGTGATTGCGACAGACTTTTGATCATATCAAAATTCTGTGGCAACCGATCATTTGAGACTAAACTGCTAGATTTATAACATTCATATTAGTTATCTCATAACTACCTATGGATTCCAAATATTGTATCACATTCCAGATAAAAAGACAGTGTTAAACTTTCCGATCGAATAATCAAACACCCAAGATTTCCCAAATAGCTCAACACTTGAGCGGAGTTCAAAAAATATCCATCACATGCCACAGTACCAATGGTCCAGCCGTAGAAGGGTCAAGCCAACGCCTCACATGTGGCAACACCGTACTGCCCCAAACCCTAAGGTTCAGAGGCGGTTCAGACGGTCACATAATCGAGTTAAGGTTTGTGTTCTTCTTGAGGGTCCACCGCGTTACTTGCATGATTTTCCGGAAGTTTCAAACTCGAGAAGAAATCCAACTTTTGAAAAACTTTCCGACAGGGGAAAAAGTGAGTTATTGATATCCATTCGAACTTTTTAACAGTTTCTAAAATTATCCGGAAAAAACTTAAACAAAGTTAAATTATCCGATCGAATCAACGAATCCCCAATACAACCTAGAAAACTCAACACTTGAATATAAATTAAAAATACCTAGAAAAAAGAAGAAACGCCTACGGATAATACTGTACAAACACGTGTCCCCAGTTCACCTTTTTGGCCACGGAACCGCCGCGGCAAGCATGTTCTTGTCGCAGTTCCGCGGCCCTTTGAGAGCCTTGGGGACACGTGTTTTAGGGTTATCCTTAGAATTCCCTGATAATTTTTTTAAGTATTTTTAATATGAAAAAATCAACATTTTTGAAAAATTTCCAGAAAAGGGTATAAACCGGGGTTTCGGGGTTCGATCGGACTTTAAACTTCGCCTAGACTTCGCCTAAAGCTCTAGCTTGGCTCTGATACCACTGTAGGGTTACTAGGCATACGCACAAGGGTCTATACGGCATCAACCATGCCCGATTTAAAATTTAGCCGTGCCGAACAACCCTAAACCAAGATCTTAGACTAGAGATTAGGCGAAACAAAGCATGTTAAACACTTTAACATCTAAGAGTTTGGGATTACAACCTTTGTAGTCCGGTCCTTCACTTAATAAGCTCCGTGTTGTGGTCCCTTCGCTGCGATCATCATGTTCCGGACTCTCGAGATGCTCCACGAAGAGAAAGATGCAAGCTTGCTTCCGATCTTCGATAACAAAGATGATCTACCTTGAAGTTTCATTAACACAAGCTCTCACTCACAAAATGAAGTGAACACCCTAATATAAATGGCTAGGATAGATTAGGATGATGAAGTAGAATTTTAGCTCTCATTTGTTTTCTATTTCTCACTCATTTTCATCACCTTTGAAAAAGCTAGTAAGCTTTTCCATGAAAGAAAAAGAAGGAAGAAGAAGATCAATTTCTTTTGTGATGAATAATGAAAACCATAGTTAGGTTAGAAATGCAACCATGGGTTAAGAATAAATTCTTAACCCATGTAGAGAGTTAACTATGGTGAAGGGTTGGGTTGAGTTAAGCAAATATCTACACAAAATATCCAAAGTCAAAGTCAAAGCTTCAAGAAGCTTCTTGAAAGCTTCATGCTTGCTTAACCCTAATCCAAACCCTAACCATAATTAAACTCCACAAAACATGTTGCATTAATAACCATATCATGTTACAATATTATATATCACATATATAATATTTATTATAACAAAATAAAATAATACAATTAACATATATCGCATATATATCAATGTATTACCCGAGTGAGAAAAAGAATCTTTCAGTGAGCTTATATCAGTTAATGTAATTTAATATATCAAATATATAATTATAAATTAAATTATCGCATCAACACTTGATCCGATAATCCGGCTATTTCAAAAATAACCGACTAATATAATCTGTATCAGTTCATCGAATCAGCACTTGATCCGATGACCCGGCTATATCACATATACCCGGCTATATCGTGAGAATCTAATACGGTATCACATACGCGTATTGTTCTCGGTCCCGCACATATCACATATGTGCTCCTACTCCATTTTGCTTGAGCCAAGAAACCTCTGTGTAGGACTCTAAAGAATCGTCAATACGCCGGCAGTAGGTGATGATCATATCAAACACCCACAAACTGCAAGCGGTCAGCTAAACGTAACAGCCACCCAGGTATTGAGCGATCAGAAAATCAACAAGTAAGCCTGTACATTCTCCTGTGAATCCAATCAGTAACACTCCCGTACAGTCCGGTCTCGTCGTCTGATATGTCACATATCTCGCCTAGGCATGGCAAACGTCAGACCCTAGTAGCTTGATAAGTCATGTCGATATGAGGTCTATAACAGTTCGAGAAACTACTGATAACACTTACCAGTAAATCTCAGCAACCCTGGCCAGGAATTTCCAGTTATAGCCAATCGAACACAACGCAACATCAACTCCCTATACCGGGAGAGACGAATCCCCTCCTATCGCTCATTGCCTCCATGTGATTCGGGACTATACCCAAAACCCACCTTTTTGCATGCCCTCTTGGACATGGTATGATGGAAATCAAAGCACAGTGGGAATCACACAAGACTCTATAACGGTCTCGGGTCTACAGACTAACCTGTACCAGTGTCACAAGAGAACTGCCATCTGACGTGAGGTATAATACCATCTGGGAGTTCTCGGCGAGTCCGTCCAGTATACCCAGTCTCCACTGAGCACCCATACACCATCCTTGATGTCAAACACCAATGGATATAGGATCATCCATCGCCCATCATATGGGTCAAGATGCGTATATGCTAGTCTACTCTGGTGTATCGATGCCCTGTCTCGATACACCCTCGACTAGGAACAGTTATAGGATGTACTCGTCGACTACCATGGCCCTACTAGTATGATCTCATCATAGTCCCAGTAGTCGAGTACATATCCTAAGGGCTTTATCAACATGTAACATAGAGACAATCAGAGTACATGTTAAGATAAAGAGCAACCAGATAGCGTACTATCATGTCGAGCAAGAAAGTCCTCCCTATATATGTCCAAGCATCCACTACAATATATATCGTATGTACAGTAATGGCCTCTAAGGCATACATATAACTAACAGGCTCACCTCAGAGCCCCCGCAAATTGGCCTCCTCGGCCTCTCAACTCGCCTCCGAGCTACCACAGGACCAAGATACCTCGGCTCTCCCGCTCGTTCCTGACCTCGCTCGCCGAGGCTGTCTTCCTCGGTCCCTCCGACCGACCAACTCCATAGCTTGCAGGCATAACCGCCGCTGCGCAAATCTCGCCATGCATGGATTCTCCGCGGCAACATCCCACGTTCCACGCCATCGTGATCCCCAGTAATGGGCAATCCGCTTATTACGCGGGCGTGACATCGGGAGGGTAGCTGCTGGCGAGATTCTCACGCCTGCCACCGCGTGCCGCCGCCACTATATAAACCCCCATCACAGAGGGGTCAAGTAAGCTTTTTCGACCCCACTTAACCGTTACTCTGCTTGGATCTTGTGCTAACTTGATCGTTGGAAGGTCCTCGGTGGTACCAAACCACTCCGGGACTTCCTTGCAGGTACTCAGCGCAAACTCCTCAAACCACCAATCTCCTAAAAACCCATTGAAACCCACACGTAACAAGAGATCACCTCCAAAGTCCACCGGGAGATCGACGGAAGACAACATCTGACGGAGACCCGAAAAGGACCTCCATCAAGAAGTCTCTCTAGGGAAAGGCATTTATGAGTGGATCCGCCATGTTATCCTTTGCGTCTTCTCTCCTAACCTCGATCCCTTGGAGATCTACCATCTCCCTGATCAGGTGATACTGTCCTCAGAATATGTCTGTAATGCTGATGGGACATGCGTTCCTAGGCCAAAACCAAAACTCCATTGTTGTCTCAATAATAGTTATTAGACACTCAATGGTAGGAACCTTGTTCATCTCATGAACAAGAAATGTTCAGACAACCTCTTTGGTAGCATCGTTGGTAGCGATGTATCTAGCCTTTATCGTCTAGTATGTCATGGTATCTAGCTTGGAACTCTTCCAACATACCGTCCCTCCACTGAGGGTAAAGACAATGCCTGTGACTGAATTTCAGTCGACCTTATCACTCTGGAAGCTCGAACCAAGAACATTCTTTTAGTGCTTCTCAAGTACTTAAGAATGTCCTCCACAGCTGTCCAGTGATTCTTCCAAGATCCGATTGATTCCTGATCACTACACCTAGTGAGTTAGCTATATCTGGTCTAGTACATAACATCGCACACATGATAGAGCCTACTACCGAAGCATACGGTATCCTTTGTAAGCGAGCTCTTTCCAAATCAGTCTTTAGAGACATCTTTTTAGAGAGAGTGATCCATGAGTAAGTGGGCGAACCACACGCTTAGAATCATCCATACTAAACCCCTTTAGTATGGTGTTAATGTACCTGAATTTGGGACACTCCCAACATCCACATAGATCTATCACCATAGATCATAATCCACAAGATGTAGTAGGTATCATCCAGATCTTCTATGGAGAATCCTCGTGATAAGAGGAGCTTGACCGAGTGTAGCATAGGAAACCATTTCCTATCAAGAGTATGTCATCTGCGTACAATACATAGAGGACAACCTTACTCTCTACTACCTTCTTGTATATACAAGGTTCATCTACCATTTTGATGAAGTCAAACTCTTTGACTGTCACATCAAAACAGATGTTCCAACTCCGCGATGCGCGCATTGATCCTGATGGACTTAAGCATAGCTTTGAAAGTCTCAACTTTTCCATCTACACGAATAATCTTCTCAAGATCCATTTGCTCCCAATGAGTTTTACCCCATCAGGTGCAACATGCAAAGTCATACTTTGTTGGTGTACATGGATTCCATCTTTGATTGCATAGCATCCAGCCTATTCACAGAGTCCCCACTCGTGATGGCCTGCCTGAACCTAGTTGCGCCATCATCTACCATGATGCAATCCTCGCTCCCACTATCACCGAGAAGACTGTAGTATCTCTCAAGTGGATGAGGAACCCTACCAGATTCGCGGAAAGGCTGAGGCTCGTTGGAGACTATTGAATTCTTTGGTTTCACCAAATCATCAGCTGTTAGTTTGTCTAGCTGGAACTCCTTCCAGTTCTACCTCATGACGACTAATTTCTTCACAAGAAATTCATTTTCTAAAAAGGTGGCATGCTGGGAAACAAAACACTTTTTGCTCTTCAGTGTGGTAGAAGATATTCCTTCGCAAATATTTGGGATATCCTAACAAACTTATATAGAACTGACCTTACCTTGAGCTTGTCCGGTCTCCGCTTTTCAACATAGGCCGGACAACCCCATATCTTAACTCGTTTAAGACATGGTCTCTTCCCACACCATATCTCATATAGAGTGGTAGGCACTGATTTGGATGGAGCCCCATTCAATAGGTATGCAGCTTCTCAAGTGCATAACTCCAAAAGAAAACAGGTAACTCAGCAGTACTCATCATAGAACGCACCATATCTCATAGGGTGTGATACCTCCGCCCCGATACACCGTTGTGCTGTGGTGTACTCGAAGGAGTAAGCTGAGAGAGAATCGCATTCTCCTTTTAGAAACCCCAGGAACTCCATGCTCAAGTATTCACCTCCTCGATCACTTCAAAGGACTTAATACTTCTACCCATCTGGTTCTCAACTTCAAGCTTATATTCCTTGAATTTCTCAAAAGTTTCAGACTCGTGTTTCAACAGGAACATATGTCCGAATCTTGAGAGATCGTCGATGAATATAATGAAGTACGAAGAACCAACCTTGTCATTTATAGACATCGGACCGTATACATCATCATGTATCCGTCCCAAGAGTTCAGTAACTCTTTCTCTGTTTCCAGTAAACGGAGTATAGGTCATTTTACCTTTGAGACAAGACTGGCAAGTAGCATAAGATGAAAAATTTTGAGCAGATTCTCATATTCATCCTTATGTAACTTAACTGGTTGTGTCGCATTGATATGACCTAGTCTACAATACCACAAGAAGGATTTGTTCATTTCTGAACTACTCCTCTTGTGTGTGTTCTCTATACTTTGAGCTGTGGTTTGATTTAGAACGTATATGCTATTATATAACGTGCATGATCTAATCAACTCTTGATTCAGGAAAAATTTCACAACATTATCCTCCAATACGAAATTATATCCTTCTTTAACTTAATAATGTTGGAGATAGTGCCCTCAGAGTCAATTATTGGATCACAGGCACGTGATTGCAATGATTGAGGGAGGACCTATCCCGGTAGGACAGTCTTACTCGAGATGATAGTATGCTATCTGGTTTATCTTTATCATCGTGTACTGCTTTAGGTGACCTTACAGGTCACTATTGCACGTTGATAGAGCCCCTAGGATTCTTACTTGACCACCAGCAGTATGAGGGCGATCATATACGTGGGAGCTGGTAGTCTATAAGCATATCCTTAAAAGGTCCCTAGTCGTGAGAGTTTCGAGACAGGGCATCGATTCTCCAGAGTAGACTAGTGTATACAGTCGAGACCCCGACGAGGGGCGGTGGCCGGTCTCACAAGCCACTGGTGCCAGTTGGTTCACCTAAGCTGTGTACAGGTGCTCATTGGGTTATGAGTACACCGGACAGGACTCGCTGGGAACATGCTAGTTGGTCTTATACCTGACGTCGGATAGCAGTTCCCTGGTGACATGTGTACAGGTTAGTTCATCGACCTGAGGATCGCCATTTGTCTCGTGTGAGTTCCCACTGTACTTTGATTACTACCCTACCATGCTCAAAGGAGACGTGCAAACAGGTTTTAGTTGGGTACAGTCCCGAGCCACATGGAGGCAGTGAGCGGATCTTCAGGGGTTCGTCTCTCCCGGTATTGGGGGTGAGGTCGCGCTGTGTCTAGGAGAGCCAGAACATGAAAAGTCCTTGGCCAAGGCAGGAGATTTACTGGTAGGTATTCCAGTAGTATCACAGGGTGTTCTGGGATGATCTCTGACATGACTTGTACCGCTTTTGGGGGTCTGACTTTTACCAACCCTCTAGGCCCGCCATGCGATGCTCGTAGACGAACGGACCGGACTGTACGGATATTGTCACTGACAGGCTCAGTAGGGTGTCAGGCTGAGTTCGCTCACAGACGTCCCTTTCGGTCAATAGCTGGTGGCCCGTCACGTATGGCTAATACCTCTGACGTGCTAGTGGTTAAATCCACAGCCATAGTATTGACGAGTCTTTAGAGTCCCCCACATTCAGTTGCTCAAGTTTTCGGGCGAAACGCTGTAGAGGCCGTATGGAGATATGGCAGGGTTCGATCAGATACGTGCGGTATTGCACGAATCAGGATCGGACGGATAATACTAGCCAGCTTTAGTTTAAGCCGGATCCTAGTATAGTACAGTGTAGACTTTGTCTCATTGCATTTGTATTCGGTCGGAATACAGATGCGGGTGTGTATACACAGTATCGGGGTTTTCCTGTAATTTATTACGGGACCAGTTTTCTGGAGTTGCCAGTTTGCTTTCCGTTTCGGCCATATTTCTTTGTATCTTTCATTGGCCGAAGATTGGTGGAGAAGGGCTTATTTGCATTTGTGCAAATAAGCAATTTGGAAGGGGGTCTTTGCATATTGTTGGATTATGATGGAGGACCATCCCTTGACTTTCCATGTTTCATGATTGCTTGACTTTGTGAGCAATCATGGTTGTTGATGATGGTCGTTATGGAGTGTGGATTTGTTGGTGATCATTTTTTCTTTTCATGATCACATTTGTTTCCCTCTTGCATTATTGGCTCATACACTCCCTCATTCATTCTCTCCTCTCTCATACCAAGCCATGGCCGGCCAAGACATTGGGGGGCTGTCCAAATTTAGTGTGGGGAATTTTTGTTCATTTGATGCTACAAAAAATTCCCATGTTCATCTCCAAAAAGATTTGGATCATTTCCTCCACCAATGGCAACATCCACTACCCCAAATGAGACATGGTTCTACACACATTCTACAGCAAATCTTGGGCACGTCGACTCGCCAACTTCGTGCCCGAGTTGCCTCGGTATAGAAGTGGGAGCCCGTAAAAGAAGTCGGCGACGTGATGCCCTTCCGGCGACGAGGTGGAGACCGGAGATTCCGCGGGAGATCGGGACGATGACGAGAAGACCGGAGGACTCGGATCACTCGGTATATCTCTCTTCCCCATCTTGTAGTTAGCTAGGACTAGTATAATTGTAGGGTTCCTAGGCACACTATAGAGGTCATACAAGGCATCAACCATGCCAATTTAAAATTTTATGGGTGCCGAGAAACCCTAATACGGATCGTCGGCTAGAATTCTAGGCGAAATACGAATCTAGTTAACACTTTAACTAAAGGAGAGAGGCTACAATCTTTGTAGATCCGGTTCTCCACTTCCTTAGCTCCACGTGGGTGTCCTCTCGCTGTCCGTCATGAATCCCGAACTCAATCGTCGGCTTCATCGGAGAAACGGGCGAGCTAGGTCGTCGGCTTCGTGTCAAAGACGATCTACGTCAAGGCATCACAAGTTCAAGCTCCGACTTCACAAAGTTGTGAAACTTGTAAAGAAAACACCCAAAACAACTTGGCAAGAGGTAGAGGGTGAAGAAATAGGAGGTGGGTTCACTTTAGAATTGGATTTCTCTCACTAGAACTCAAGTTGCCATTGATGGCATCAAGGTTTCTATCTTGAAGAAGAAGGAGAAGATGAAGCTAGTATTATGATAAGTGTTTTAAAATGAAAAGAAAATTCATACTTATCATAATCTAACAAGGGTTAAGTGTAGAGAATAAACCATGGTAAGTGGATGGGTTAGGGTTAAGCATGAAGACAAAATGGTCTCTTTGGTCAAAGCTTTATGAAGCTTCAACAAGCTTCATGACAAAAACAAACCATTTTATTTTCATTTATCCAATGAAATAAATAAAGAAATGAATAAATAAATGATAAGGCAAAACCCTAATTATCATTTAACCATGGTTTAATTCTTCACACTTAACCAAATGATCAAGTATCATCAAACATGATACAAATATGTGCACAAAAGTATATCACATATACAACTTGCACATCAAGTGAGAAAAACCATATAAAGTGAACCAATACTAGTTAATGCAAAGTAATATATCAAATATATAATTATACATTTAATCATTAAATCAACATTTGATTCAATGATCCGGTCATATCGCACATAACCGACTAGTATTCAATGTATCGATTTATCGAATCAATGATTCGATAACTAGGTTATATCGAATATAACCAATCGAAACATTTATCGCGAGAATGAAATGCGGTATCACATACACGCATTATTCTCGCTCCCGCACATATCTCATATGCGCTCCTATTTCGTTTCGCTTGAGCCAGGAAACCTCTGTGTAGGACTCTAAAGACTCGTCAATACGCCGGTAGCAGATGATGATCATATCAAGCACCCACAAGCCGCAAGCGGTCTGCTAAACGTAACGGCCATCCGGGTATTGAGCGATCAGAAGATCGACGAGCTAGCCCGCTCATACTCCTGTGAATCCAACCAGTAACACTTGCCGTACAGTCCGGTCTGTTCGTCTGATACGTCGCATATCAAGTCTAGGGGTGGTATACGTCAGACCCCAATAACCGATAAGTCGTGCCGATGTGAGGCTCATAATGGGTCGAGAAACTACTGGTAACACTTACCAGCAAATCTCTGATCAGCCCGGGCCAGGGACTTCCCTGTTACGGCCAATCGAGCACAGCGCAACATCAACCCCCAATACTGGGAGAGACGAAACCCCTCCAATCGCTCATTGCCTCTATGTGACTCGGGACTGTACCCAAAGACCACCGTTTTGCACGCCCTCATGGACGTGGTAAGATGGAGATCAAAGCACAGTGGGAATCACACAAGAATCTATGATGATCTCGGGTCTACAGACTAACCTGTACAAGTGTCACCTGAGAACTGCTATTTGACGTGAGGTATAATACCATCTGGGAGTTCTCGGCGAGTTCGTCCAGTGTACCCAGTCTCCACTGAGCACCCGTATACCATCTCTGATGTCAAACACCAATGGATATGGGATCATCCATCGCCCATCACATGGGTCGAGAAGCGTATACGCTAGTCTACACTGGTATATCGATGCCCCATCTCGATACACCCACGACTAGGGACCTTGAAGGATGTACTTATGGACTACCATGTCCCCACTAGTATGATCTGCATCATAGTCCAGGTAGTCAAGTACACATCCTAAGGGCTTTACCAACATGTAACTATAAGACAGTATAAAGAGACTAGTGTACATGTTAAGATAAAGAGCAACCAGATAGCATACTATCATATCGAGCAAGAAAGTCATCTCTATATATGTCCAAGCATCCAATATAATATACATCATCTGTACAATACTGGCCTCTAGGGCATACATACAACTAACAATCTCCCACTTGCACTAGGGCCAGCTGCTGTAGTATCGCATACCGAGCATCCCGAAGAGTCTCTCAAACTGTATCTGGGGAATGGCCTTCGTGAGTGGATCCGCCGTGTTGTTCTTCGTGTCAACCCTCCTGACCTCGATCTCCCGGCGATCAACTATCTCCCGGATCAGGTGATACCGCCTCAGAATATGCCTGGATCGCTGATGGGACGCTCCATTGTTATCGCAATACAAAGGTATTGGATGCTCAATGGATGGAACCACTCCAAGTTCTGTAATGAACTTCTTGATCCAGACAGCCTCTTTGGCAGCATCGTTGGCAGCGATGTATTCAGCCTCCATCGTCGAGTCTGCCACGGTTTCCTGCTTAGAACTTTTCCAGCTAACCGCCCCTCCGTAAAGGGTAAAGACAAAGCCCGACTGCGACTTAGAGTCGTCCTTATCACTCTGGAAGCTCGAATCGGTAAAGGACTCCACTTGGAGTTCTCCGTTACCATACACCAAGAGCATCTCTTTAGTCCTTCGCAAGTACTTGAGAATGCTCTTCACAGCTGTCCAGTGACTCTCTCCAGGATCAGCTTGATACCTGCTCACTATACTTAGTGAGTATGCAACATCGGGTCTGGTACATAGCATCGCATACATGATAGAGCCTACAGCTGAAGCATAGGGTATCCCTTGCATGCGAGCTCTCTCCAAATCAGTCTTGGGAGACATCTCTTTGGAGAGAGTGACTCCAGAGATCGTGGGCAAGTTCCCACGCTTGGATTCTTCCATACTAAACCTCTTTAGTATGGTGTCAATGTACCTGGATAGGGACAATCCCAATATCCGTTTGGATCTATCTCTATAGATCCTGATTCCCGATATGCAGGAGGCATCACCAAGATCTTTCATTGAGAATCTTTGTGATAAGAAGAGCTTGACCGATTGCAGCATAGGAATATCATTTCCTATCAAGAGCATGTCATCCACGTACAATACGAGGAAGACAACCTTACTCCCTGCCACCTTCTTGTAAATACAAGGTTCATCTGGGTTTTTGACGAAATCAAACTCTTTGATAACGACATCAAAGCAGATGTTCCAACTCCGCGATGCTTGCTTTAATCCATAAATGGATTTAAGCAGCTTGCACACCTTGCCGCTGCTCCCACTGTCTACGAAGCCCTCTGGCTGAGTCATGTACACGCACACTTCTAAATCACCATTTAGAAAAGCGGTCTTAACATCCATTTGCCAGATTTTGTAATCATGATATGCAGCGATGGCAAGCATGATCCGGATGGATTTAAGCATAGCCACTGGAGAAAAGGTTTCGTCATAGTCCACACCTGGTCTTTGACGAAAACCCTTTGCTATAAGTCTAGCTTTGAAAGTCTCCACTTTCCCATCTACACCAAGTTTCTTCTTGAAGATCCACTTGCTCCCGATGGGTTTTACCCCTTCAGGAGCAACTTTCAAAGTCCATACTTTGTTGGTGTACATGGATTCCATCTCGGACCGCATAGCATCCAGCCATTTCACTGAGTCCCTACTCGTGATGGCCTGCTCGAAGCTAGTTGGGTCATCATCCTCCATGATGCAATCCTCGCTCCCACCATCCATGAGAAAACCGTAGTATCTCTCAGGTGGGCGAGGAACCCTACTAGATCGACGGAGAGGCTGAGGTTCATTGGGAACTACTGAATCCTCTGGTTCAACCAAATCTTCTGTTGTAGTCTGTATTGCTGGAACCTCTTCCAGTTTTACCTCAATGCCACTTATCTGTTTCATAAGAAAACTTTTTTCTAAGAAAGTGGCATGTCGAGAAACAAACACCTTTTGTTCCTCGGGGTGGTAGAAGATATACCCTTGTGAATTTTTGGGATATCCTACAAACTTACATAAGACAGATCTTGCCTCGAGTTTGTCCGGATTTTGTCTTTTGACATAGGCTGGACAACCCCATATCTTAATATAATTAAGATGTAGTCTCTTCCCTTTCCATATCTCATATGGAGTGGTAGGCACTGATTTGGTAGGAACTCTATTCAATAGGTCCATGGCTGTCTCAAGCGCATATCCCCAGAAGGAAATAGGTAACTCAGCTGTACTCATCATTGAGCGCACCATATCTAATAGGGTGCGGTTTCTCCGTTCAGATACACCGTTGTGCTGTGGTGTATATGGAGGAGTCAGCTGAGAGAGAATCCCATTCTCTTTTAGGAAGTCCAGGAATTCATTGCTCAAGTATTCCCCTCCTCGATCAGATCGTAGGATTTTAATACTTTTTCCGGTTTGGTTCTCGACTTCTTGTTTATATTCTCTAAATTTCTCAAAAGCTTCTGATTTGTGTTTCATCAGGAACACATATCCGAATCTAGAGAGATCGTCAGTGAATGTAATGAAGTACGAAGAACCATCCCTGGCATGTGTAGACATGGGACCGCATACATCACTATGTATCAGTCCCAAGAGTTCGGTAACTCTTTCTCCGTGTCCTATAAACGGAGCTTTGGTCATCTTGCCTTTGAAACATGACTGGCAAGTGTCATAGGATGAAAATTCAAACGGATTTAAATATCCATCCTTATGCAACTTAGCCAGTCGTGTCGCATTGATGTGACCCAGTCTACAATGCCACAAGAAGGATTCGTTCATTTCAGAACTTTTCCTCTTGTGTGTGTTAGTTATGCTCAGAACTGTTGATTGATTTAGAACATAAATGCCATTGCACAACGTGCCTGATCCAACCAACTTTTGGTTACGGAAAATGTTCATAACATTGTCCTGTAATACAAAATTATATCCCTCTTTACTTAATAAAGAAACTGATATAATGTTGCATATCAGGTTCGGCATGTAATAGCATTCGTTCAGAACCAATGTATTACCAGTTGGTAACACAAGGTGATATTCCCCGACAGTCTTAGCTGCAACAATTGCACCATTTCCAACTCTAATGTCTTTATCACCTTCTCCAAGTTCTTTACCTTTCCTAAGCCCATGTAACTGATTACATATATGGGATCCTGACCCGGTATCTAATACCCAGGACGTGGAGCAAATAGAGAAACAGTTCTCTGTAACGAACACACCCGAAGAAAATGTATCAACATGTACTTTCTTCATTCGGGTGGCATGGGAATCCTGGTATTCCCCTATTTCCTGTTCATTCCTATAACTCTTATAAGAAGGAACGGAACCAACGTTCCCCAGCACAGTATAACATGCGGGTTCGGTCAATACATCCATATTATTATCTTTATTAAGGCATGAAATGGTCACTACCTGGAGAGAGAGAGAAGAAAACACTTTAGCGTAAGCTCGTGCAAAATCAGATTGGTTATTATCTTATCTAATCAGGATGGCTCCCACTGCTTTTTATCAAATCTTCCTTCAAACCCTAAAAGGAAAGACTAGCCGGGATTAATTACACACTACAAGTTCGCCAATCTTTCAGCCAGGCCAGTGTCGGTACTTTGAGGGAGGTCCCCCGTGCTTTCGCACGAACCTAATTAATGTAAACCTCGTTTTTCCAGAGGCGTAACCTCGTTAACACCTTTCTAGACACCTACTTGATCGGCTAATTGTAATGTGTAAAACTCTCCCAGGAGTAACTCTTACTCGCAGTGGGTATCGGGATCCAACTATCTCATAGAAGGTATGCAATCTCATTGCAAATTTCAACACTTGAAATTCCCGATAATATTTTGCCCCTAGCGTGCTATGACCTTGACGCATGCCAAACAACCCATAGTCCGCTAGTCAAGTTCAACCCGTACATTTCTTGATTGAATTAAACCCACCCGCACGACCCTTGACGCATACCAAACAACGCCGTGCGAATACCCTAATCCAATCGCATCGTATGCTAGCAGATAAGCACTACTTAGCTACCGTACACAACGCCTTGACGCATGCCAAACAACCGCAGCACGAATACTAACTAGTACTTATCTGAAATGACGGAGGGCTACGACAGGTTTTTCTGAAAACCTATTGCGTAATGAACTTGATATCGTTGTAGAATCAAATGAAGTTTTGAAATGGAGTGATTTTGAGGCTTTTCTAGTTTTGCTAAAGGGGTCACTCCCGGTGAAGGGATCGTCGGCCCTTTCCTCGTCGAATGAGGTGCGGGATATATCATATATATCACTGTGCAAAGCAGAAACTATAGAAGCAATCAAAAATCAAACCGAGTGTGTAGCATCTGCCAGTTATTGCTAAAGGAGTCACTCCCGGTGAAGGGATCTCGGTCCTTTCCTCATCGAATAAGGTGCAGGGTATATCATATATACCGCTATGCAAAGCAAGAACTGTAGCTACCTGTTTTATTTAAAATTTGATTCTGCAACATCTTAGGTTTCTTTTCATTCATTAATCACATTAATGAAGTCCCATCATTTAAATACCTAAACATCACAGATAGATATGACGTACACTTATGCCATCCGCATTCGCCTCGATGTCCCCTCGTGCACCGTTAGGTTAGGTAACTAACGACAGAGAAGGGCAGGGTTAGTGCGGGTGCAAAACATAAGTAACGTCTATATAATATATCATATATACTACATACTGAATCTATCACAGAACATCACATGATCACATCACAGATATCGCAGCAGAAGAAACATATGAAACATTGGATATACTAGGACGTCCGTGTTTTCAATACGAGCCAGTATAAAACACGGATTCCACGGTCGTGATGAATAGCCAATCCCACACCCCTAGACCCCTACGAGAGCGGCAAGCAACCCTGCCAATTATAGGGTTAGGAGACCCGGACTCGACTCCTCGAGTTGGTCTCCCACTGGACCCCAGAACCTGGTTACTTGTGCTCCCCTCCTTGGGTCTATCCTAGTGCAGAAAAGTAAATAATATACAAAGGGTGACAACTTCCGCAACCTGGAAGTGCCCCAAATAAAAAGAATATTACATACAAGTTTTTACATGAATGAAAATGAAAAACACTCATCTCACATAAAACCCCCCGGCTATTCAAACACGACGATCCAATATAACATATCCAGCAACACATAACATCACATGTCATCAACGTAAGTAAGTATGCATACCCCAATTGTCGTTGACGTATAGCAACGAAACCGGCGATATGAACATACTACACTTACGGTCACAGAAAAGAAAGTGTAAAACTACAACAGTTGGAATCCGCAACCTCTTTAGGCATCGCATGCCTAATCAAATGAAATACTTAGACATCACATGCCTAACAGATATAAATCCCGCATTTTAGTCTCATTATCGAAAACTCTTTTCAATATCATATGGGACTAAATTGCTAGATTTATAACATTCATTCAGTTATCTCATAACTACTTGTGAATTCCAATTATTGTATCACATTCCAGATAAACAGAAAATGTTAAACTTTCCGATCGAACAGTCGAATACCCAAGTTTTCCTGATACAACTCAACACATGAAATAAGTCTAACAACATTCAGTTCGTGCCTCAGTACCAACGGTCCAGCCGTAGAAGGGTCAAGCCAACGCCTCACATGTGGCACGCCGTACTGCCCCAAACCCGAAGGTTTAAAGGGCAGTTCAAGACGGTCACATAATCGAGTTAAGGTTTGTTGTCTTCTAGAGGGTCCATCGCGTTACTTGCACTACTTAGAACGTCGTTAAACTACGGAAAAATCCAACACTGGGAAATTTCCCGACAGGGGAAAAGTTGGGTATTTATATCCGGTCGAACTTTTTAACATATTCTAAAGTCATCCGGAAAAACACAAAGACGAAATTTGATAATCCGGTCGAAACATCGAAGCTCCAAAACAACCTCAGAAAATGCAACTCTTGAATAAATTTTTAAAAATTCCCAGGAAAACCAGCACTGGAAAATAAGAATTACTGTGCAGAATTCATTGTTTAATGTGGCCGTACGACCGCGGAACCGCCGCATGAGCCATGCTCATGCCGCGGAACCGCGGCGACTTGGTGGATTTGAGCTGTCGAATTTCACAGTAACTCTTAGAATCATCTGCTGATTTTTCTGCATATTTTTAATTTGGAAAAATCCCAGATTTTAGAAAAAGTACAGAGAGCATTTTGTGAGTTAGGGTTTCGGTTCGTTCGGACTTCAAACTCCGTCTAGACTTCGCCTAAGGCTCTAGCTAAGCTCTGATACCACTGTAGGGTTCCTAGGCACACTATAGAGGTCATACAAGGCATCAACCATGCCAATTTAAAATTTTATGGGTGCCGAGAAACCCTAATACGGATCGTCGGCTAGAATTCTAGGCGAAATATGAATCTAGTTAACACTTTAACTAAAGGAGAGAGGCTACAACCTTTGTAGATCCGGTTCTCCACTTCCTTAGCTCCACGTGGGTGTCCTCTCGCTGTCCATCATGAATCCCGAACTCAATCGTCGGCTTCATCGGAGAAACGGGCGAGCTAGGTCGTCGGCTTCGTGTCAAAGACGATCTACGTCGAGGCATCACAAGTTCAAGCTCCGACTTCACAAAGTTGTGAAACTTGTGAAGAAAACACCCAAAACAACTTGGCAAGAGGTAGAGGGTGAAGAAATAGGAGGTGGGTTCACTTTAGAATTGGATTTCTCTCACTAGAACTCAAGTTGCCATTAATGGCATCAAGGTTTCTATCTTGAAGAAGAAGGAGAAGATGAAGCTAGTATTATGATAAGTGTTTTAAAATGAAAAGAAAATTCATACTTATCATAATCTAACAAGGGTTAAGTGTAGAGAATAAACCATGGTAAGTGGATGGGTTAGGGTTAAGCATGAAGACAAAATGGTCTCTTTGGTCAAAACTTCATGAAGCTTCAACAAGCTTCATGACAAAAACAAACCATTTTATTTTCATTTATCCAATGAAATAAATAAAGAAATGAATAAATAAATGATAAGGCAAAACCCTAATTATCATTTAACCATGGTTTAATTCTTCACACTTAACCAAATGATCAAGTATCATCAAACATGATACAAATATGTGCACAAAAGTATATCACATATACAACTTGCACATCAAGTGAGAAAATCCATATAAAGTGAACCAATACTAGTTAATGCAAAGTAATATATCAAATATATAATTATACATTAAATCATTAAATCAACATTTGATTCAATGATCCGGTCATGTCGCACATAACCGACTAGTATTCAATGTATCGATTTATCGAATCAATGATTTGATAACTAGGTTATATCGAATATAACCAATCGACACATTTATCGCGAGAATGAAATGCGGTATCACATACACGCATTATTCTCGCTCCCACACATATCTCATATGCGCTCCTATTTCGTTTCGCTTGAGCCAGGAAACCTCTGTGTAGGACTCTAAAGACTCGTCAATACGCCGGTAGCAGATGATGATCATATCAAGCACCCACAAGCCGCAAGCGGTCTGCTAAACGTAACGGCCATCCGGGTATTGAGCGATCAGAAGATCGACGAGCTAGCCCGCTCACACTCCTGTGAATCCAACCAGTAACACTTGCCGTACAGTCCGGTCTGTTCGTCTGATACGTCGCATATCAAGTCTAGGGGTGGTATACGTCAGACCCCAATAACCGATAAGTCGTGCCGATGTGAGGCTCATAACGGGTCGAGAAACTACTGGTAACACTTACCAGCAAATCTCTGATCAGCCCTGGCCAGGGACTTCCCTGTTACGGCCAATCGAGCACAGCGCAACATCAACCCCCAATACTGGGAGAGACGAAACCCCTCCTATCGCTCATTGCCTCCATGTGACTCGGGACTGTACCCAAAGACCACCGTTTTGCATGCCCTCATGGACGTGGTAAGGTGGAGATCAAAGCACAGTGGGAATCACACAAGACTCTATGACGATCTCGGGTCTACAGACTAACCTGTACAAGTGTCACCTGAGAACTGCTATCTGACGTGAGGTATAATACCATCTGGGAGTTCTCGGCGAGTCCGTCCAGTGTACCCAGTCTCCACTGAGCACCCGTATACCATCTCTGATGTCAAACACCAATGGATACGGGATCATCCATCGCCCATCACATGGGTCGAGAAGCGTATACGCTAGTCTACACTGGTATATCGATGCCCCGTCTCGATACACCCACGACTAGGGACCTTGAAGGATGTACTTATGGACTACCATGTCCCCACTAGTATGATCTGCATCATAGTCCAGGTAGTCAAGTACACATCCTAAGGGCTTTACCAACATGTAACTATAAGACAGTATAAAGAGACTAGTGTACATGTTAAGATAAAGAGCAACCAGATAGCATACTATCATATCGAGCAAGAAAGTCATCTCTATATATGTCCAAGCATCCAATATAATATACATCATCTGTACAATACTGGCCTCTAGGGCATACATACAACTAACAATAATGGCCCGATCCGGGTTATAGTGTGCGGTGGTGCCAGTTTGAAAAATTAAAGTTAAGCATCGCTTCCGCATTCCGGCGTCGGATTGACGGCCGGGGCGCCGCCGTGCATTTACAGTGGTATCAGAGCCTCGCCATTAATATTGTCTAGCTTTGTCTAATGTGTTTTACACTTCCGATCGAACAAATGTTCCGAAAACCCCATAACACATGCATCAGTTTTCTGTCGATTTTTTTCTGGCTCGAAAATTTTTTCAGGTTGTTGAAAAGTGATGTACTGGAAGTTCTAAGCCTTCTGGAGAAATTTCATACGGTGAGTCGATTATGGAGGCGCGGAACCGCGGCCAAACCCCTCTCTGGGCCGCGGTTCCGCCGCTCTATTGTCTCTTTGATGTATCAAATTTCTGCAGTTGCTTTCTGGGTTAAAAATAGGGTTTTTGGAATGTTAATTTTTGGGCCCAGTTTTCTTCATGTGCTACAGTAGTAATTGGGGGCCCACTTGGTAATATTTGATCGATCGGATATTTTAAACACATTAGTTCACAGTATTTATATTATATCTGCGACCGTGAATGTCACTTGATCGGTAAATCCAGTCTAACTGCTATAGACCGGTTAGACGGATTTGCGAACGTGATTTTCACGTTGATGTTCTGTGATTTTGCTGTGATGTTGCGGATTGGTCATGGGGGATAGCCTGGTTGCAGTGGTAGTACAGTTTTTGTTGTATTATGTACATTTGATATTGCGGGACGAGCGTCCGACATGTGGACTGCCGTCACTGCCTGATTGTATTATTATTTTGGGGCAAGACCAGGTTGCGGTCGATGTACCCGTTGTATGTATATTTTACTTTCTGTACTAGGATTACCCCGCGGAGGGGTGCACGGATAGCCGGGTTTTAGAGGGCAACGGGCCCGCATCTCATGGCATTGAGACGGAGGGGGCTTCACTCTAGAATTGGCGGGCTATTCGCCGCACTCGTAGGGGGTACAGGTTGACCCAGGAAGGGTGCCCAAGTTACCGGATTCCATGAAGTGCTGGGTGGTCCATTCACAGTGCTGAAGGGGGCTGCCTCGCTTCAGGTTTTGGCGGGTAACTTGCCGCGCCCGTAGGGGTCTAGGATTTCATTGCACAGGCTATCCACACGACCAGGGGAACGTCGGGTTTCAGTAGTGGCTCTGTGAAACCCGGGGATCCCAGATATCTGTATTGTTCTGTGATGCTGTACATTTCTGTGATGTTGCATTTTTATCACGCCTTGAGCGAAATATTATATATTGATATATATATTAGTAGATGTTGTATATGTTTTGCATCCGCGCTAATCTAGTCCCCGCTCTGTCGTTAGTTAGCTAACCAAACGGGTAATGACGGGACCCAGTGGCGAATGCGGATGGCATATACGTACATCAGTATATTTTCGTTCTTTGTGGTGTGATCAATTGATGGGACTGCATTGATTCGGATCAATGCAAGTTAAAAACAAACCTAATCTGATGTTGTTGGAACACTTTTCAAAAAGCTGTTATTGCAAGGACGTTCACTTTTGTTTTGCATCGTGGTATTCAGTTGGAATATCCTGCTCCTCAGTCGACGAGGCAAGGGCCGAGATCCCTTCAACGGGAGTGACCCCTTGAACAAAAGGTTTGCGTCAGGGCAATAACTTCACTATAGCCGATTACTTTTGCTTTGCACCGTTTGTATTCAGTTGGAATATCCTGCACCTCAATCTACAGGGAAAGAGCCGAGATCCCTTCACCGGGAGTGACCTCTTTAGCAAAGGTTTTCGTCACTATATTTTTATAAAGCTATCCGTTCCTTCAACGATATCAAGTTCATTACGTTAAAGGTTTTCGCCAGAAACCATTCGTAGCCCTCCATCATTTCAGTTAAATATTCGGTAGTATTCAAGCTATGTATTTTGACCTCACGCCAAGGCATAGTGTTTGGTATCTGCCGGGTATTTATCTGTTGCATAGATAGATGCGTTGGTTTGGGACAGTCGTACTACTATTTTGGCCTACGTCAAGGGTATGTACGGGTGGGTTCAAATTAACCTGGACAATGATGGGTAGAACTTGACATGTGACTTATGATATTTTGACCTCACGCCAAGGTCATAAGAGCATGGGGCAAAAATCACATCGGCGTTTCTAAAGAAACTGAAACTTGCCAGATATGCGCATACCTTCTGGAGTGTGATAACGTGAGCGGATTCCGTCACTTTATCATGCGATGATAGTTGGATCCCGATTCCCACTGATGAGTTAGTTTACTCCTCGGGTGACCCCGACTAATTCTTCTTTCAGGTTTGGAGGAGAATTTGAGGTGACAGTGGGAGGTTTCCAGATTAGATAAATTGGTAACCATTCTGATCTAGGTTAGAGTGCACGCTGAGTGTTTCTTTTCTCTCTCTCTGGCAGCGACCATTGACCCGACCCTAAGTGTTAGTTATATGTATGCCCTAGAGGCCATTACTGTACATAGGATGTATATTGTAGTGGATGCTGGGACATATATAGGGAGGACTTTCTTGCTCGACATGATAGTATGCTATCTGGTTGAACTTTACCTTAACGTGTATACTGATTGTCTCTCTGTTACATGTTGGTAAAGCCCTTAGGATCTGTACTTGACTACCTAGACTATGATGCGGATCATACTAGTGGGGACATGGTAGTCCATAAGTACATCCTTCAAAGTCCCTAGTCGAGGGTGTATCGAGACGGGGCATCGATATACCAGAGTAGACTAGCGTATGCCTTCTCGACCCATACAGATGGGCGATGGATGATCCCATATCCATTGGTGTTTGACATCAGAGATGATATACGGGTGCTCAGTAGAGACTGGGTACACTGGACGGACTCGCCGAGAACTCCCAGATGGTATTATACCTCACGTCAGATGGCAGTTCTCTGGTGACACTGGTACAGAGTAGTCTGTTGACCCGAGATCGTCATAGAGTCTTGTGTGGTTCCCACTGTGCTTTGATTTCCATCTTACCACGTCCAAGAGGGCGTGCAAAACGGTGGTTTTTGGGTACAGTCCCGAGTCACATGGAGGCAATGAGCGATAGGAGGGGATTCGTCTCTCCCGGTATATGGGGTTGATGTTGCGCTGTGTTCGATTGGCTATAACAGGAAATCCCTGGCCAGGGTTGCTGAGATTTACTGGTAAGTGTTACCAGTAGTTTCTCGAACAGTTATAGACCTCATATCGACACGACTTATTGAGCTATTGGGGTCTGACGTTTACCACCCCTAGGCGAGATATGCGACATATCAGACGATCAGACCGGACTGTACGGTAGTGTTACTGGTCGGATTCACTGGAGTGTGAGCGGGCTTGCTCGTCGATCTTCAGATCGCTCAATACCCGGGTGGCCGTTATGTTTGGCAGACCGCTTGCGGCTTGTGGATGTTTGATATGATCATCATCTGCTGCCGGCGTATTGACGAGTCTTTAGAGTCCTACACAGAGGTTTCCTGGCTCAAGCGAAACGAAATAGGAGCGCATATGAGATATGTGCGGGACCGAGAATAATGCGTGTATGTGATACCGTATTCTATTCTCGTGATAAATATATCGAATGGTTGTATGCGATATAACCTAGTTATCGATTCAAGCGTTGATTCGATAAGCCGATATATTGTATACTAGTCGGTTGTGTGCGTCATAACCGGGTCATTGAATCAAGTGTTGATTTAATGATTTAATGCATATTTATATATTTGATATATTACTTTGCATCAACTAGTATCGGTTTACTTTAAATGGATTTTCTCACTCGGATGTGCGCATTACATATGCGATATGATTTTGTGCATTTGATTGTATCATGTTTGATGATACAAGTTTACTTGGTTAAGTGCAAAGAATAAACCATGGTTAAAAGAATGGTTAGGGTTTCATTTCCTTTATTTATTCATTTATCTATTTATTTATTCATTTTGGAAAAGAAGAGAAAAGAATGGTTGCTAAATTTGGAGTTTAGTTGAAGCTTCATGAAGCTTTGATAAAGTCAACCATACTTATCTCATCCTTAACCCTAACCATTCCCACTAACCATGATTGATTCTCTACACTTGACCATGGTTAATATTATGATAAGAATTCATTTTCTTTTCATTTTCTAATAACTTATCATAACATTTTCCTTCTTCTTCTTCATTCTTCAAGTGAAGAAAAGCAAGGTCCATCAATGGTGATTGTTGGAAAAGAGTGAGAAATCCAAAACTAAAGTCTACCCACTTCCTATTTCTTCATCCTCTACCTCTTGCCAAGTAGTAGAGTGTGTTTACTTCACAAGTTTCATGACTTGGTGAAGTTGAGAGCTTGATCTTGCGATGCTTCGACGTAGATCATCTTCGGCATGGACATCGACGACCTAGCTTGCCCATTCTCCGACGAAGCCGACTCTAGAGCCCGGATTTGATTTGGACAGCGGAGACGACATCGTTGCGGAGCCGTGGAGGTGGAGGACCGGATCTACAAAGGTTGTATTTCCGTATTCCCAATAGTTAAGTGTTAACTAGTTCTTTTTCGCCTAGACATCTAGTTATCGATCCGTAGTTTAGGGTTTGTAGGCACCATAATTTTTGAAATTGCCATGGTTGATGGCTTGGGAGACCTCACTAGAGTGCCTAGGAACCCTACACTAAGACTATGACTCAGAGACCAAAATTAACCGAACCTTCTTAAACACTGGCTTTTGGATTGTCAGAGTTGCAAACCTCATTACCACTCCTACTTTTACCCTTTTCTCCAGGACACCCCGTATTACTTTGAACGTCCACTTCCATTGGACAAAACCATCGTATGGTTATATACGAACTCGAAGGAATTTATTCGAGGATGGTTTCCGGTTCTGGAGAAAACGGATATGACTATTCAGTTGTCTTTTCATTTTACCTTCTCTCAGGTTACGAGTACTCCTTGGTTTAGGAGATAGTACACCTATTACGCAAATTGGATAGTCTTCTTCCAAACCATAGGCAGGTGCCGACCGGTAGAGAATGAAGAAAACCAATTAGCCTAACGATGGTGTACAGAAGGTATTAAGTTAAGACAAAGCAAGGGATTAGTAAGAGGGCAAAGTAAATTACAACTGATATTCACGACCAAACCAGGTATTTCATTACCACTCCCACTTCACCTTTGTATTTCTCTAGGACGCTCCGTATCACTACGAAGATCCACAGTTTATTGGATACTCCATCGTATGGTTATATACGAACTCGAAAGGAACTTGTTCCAGTTCGGGGATGGATTCTGGTTCAGGAGAAATAGGAATAAGGTTTATTCGGTTGTCTTTTATCTTCACCTTCTCTCGCATTACGAGTGCTTCTAGGATTAGGACAGTACACCCATTAAGCTTATTGGATAGTCTTCTTCCAAACCATAGGCTGGTGCCGAACGGTAGGGAAGGAAGAAAACCATTTGGCCTAAAGGGGTATGCAGAAGGTAATGACTAAATACATATAAAGGGATTTGGAGAGGTGGCAAAGAAATATGCGGTTACAGTTGTGAATCTGGATAATGGAAGAGGCATTACTAAGAATACCGGGATACCCCATCGAAATATTTCAATGTTTCAGTTTCACTGTGTACTGTTAAAGGAAAACTGATTTCCCAATCAGATCTTGCTCCAGGGTATGTATTTACCAGGTATGATTCTCACATCTGTATGGTTTTACAGATGATGAGTGGGAGTAAGTTATTGGGAATTAGGTGATCATCCTCATTATATCGGGATTCGTTGTAATCGGTGATATTTGAGGACGTCACCTGGACTGTTTGCCGGTTGGCAAATATTTGGTTTTGAATATCAGCTATTATGCACCAATTTCAAATTGATATATCTGTACGTCTATTTTTATAGAGTGAGACATATCTTTTTGAAATTATGTCTGTGACATTTACCTATATCAGTGGATGGTTAGGTAAAGAGCATTAAACAGCGGTGTAATTCTTCTTAACCATAAGTACAGTTTTCAACCTACGACACACAGTGAATGAGTTATCAGACTCAAGGGACTTATACAGAGTATTGTATGTTGTTCAGGGTCCATCAGGACAGAGGGGTTGGTCCTCGTACTATATTCAGTTTACTTATGACTTCTCTAGTTTTTAGACAGGTGTTTCGTGGAAACACAGGGTCCGAATTTTGAGAAGTTATAGGTATTTGAATAAAGTGGAGAACCAGGTATTGCAAGTATCGGGATTCTTCAAAGTGATCGAAGATGTAGATACTTGTGTATGATGTTCAGTTGATAGTAATGATTAAGAGAACTTGCTTCTCTTTCAGGTTACTCATAATTGGAAGCATTCCTAAGTTGAATAACGCTGATCGGCCTCTTTCCATTTAGTTGACATGCACTGAAGACAGCTGCATGATTTGAATCTGGTTCAATTAAATCAGTGCCTCTGGTTCTATATTGGATATAGAACAGTTCATATCTTAACGATGTTAAGGTACGGGGAGTTGTCCGGATTATAGACTCTGGATAACTCAAGGCATGTTTCTGTAATGGCTGTTTGTGGGTTGACCCAGGCTATGACGAGGGTTGACTTTCTACCATCTGGAAGATCAATAGTGATATTGTTCTTGACTCGCCACAGTTTTATTAAATAAAATGGATTTTTTCATAAAACAGTAGTGGGAGTATGGTAGAACTGGAAGTGATTCCAGAACCGCAAACGATTACTGAAGATTTGATAAGGAACCTAAAGATTCAATCTGGTTTGACATTCCATTGGCCACTCCGCAGATAAGGTGGGTAACTTCAGGCACCCGAGAGGTACTCCGGTAGCCTCAAGGATGGTGACAGGGAAGTTCTTGTTTACCCAGACTTGCCATTGCTGTTGTTCCAGACTGTGAGACCCGGCAGGAGGATGAGTATAGCGTCGTTCTGAACTAGTTTTAAAAGTGTACGTCTATATGACTCTGCCAGAGGGTTGTCGTAGTCAGTGGGAGCAGCGGAAGCATGGTGGACATGTGGCTTATTTCTATTTATAGACTAAAGCAGATAAAGCGGAGATAGATCATCTATTTCTGATGTGACAGTCATAGGTTTGGCTTCATCAGAATAGAGGATGGATCTGTTGAGAAGGTAGTAGGGTATGATGTCATGGTATTTGGATGACATACACAGAGTAGGAAGTGATATTCCTATACTACGATCGGTTGTACTTTGGCCATCACACAGTGGTTTCTCCACATGAGACTTGGACATTATATCAAACATACTGGTTACTAGATCTATGGTTTTAGATCTAGATTTGGGTGGTTTCCCAATCAGGGTACTTAGACAGCATTCTAAGAGTATTTAGAATGGACGACTCCTGGCACGGTAGTGTACCTGCAGGTAATGGAGTCACCCTCTCTAAAGGAGTCTTACAGACTAAAGGGGAGAGGGATGTGCATGATTGGCAGATCACTTGCTCAGGCAATTGAGTCGATCATGAGATGTCTAGTACCACACCAGATGTTGTTCTTGCACTACATGCAATAAGTTGACATTGATCCAATCCTGGAGAAACAGTCGGAAGCAGTTTTAGAACATAAGTGGATGTTCTAGGGATATGATAACGACAGCCTCATTCGGGAGACAGTTATCATTCCAGGCTTCCAAGGTGACCTGGACGACAAGGAGGTTGTCGGAGTTATAGTTTTTCCTTCTGACGAGGGGCAGTTTTTTGGACAAGTGGTCCAAGGCAATACTGAGGGAGGCATGGCGCAGGATACTGATTAAGTTCAGTTGACGATACAGTCTAAGAAGTTTGGATTTGGAGTTCATTTATGAGCTAGGTCCCATCAGACATCCAGACACATTCTAAGACAGGTATTGCTCATTTCGGGAGATGGGTTTCTCCGCGAACTTGAGATTATAGAGAGACATAGAAAGAAACATCAAGGCGGATCCACTCACTGAGGCTATTCCTCGAACGCAATAGATTTGCAAATCAGCTTTGTGAGACTGACTAGTAGAGAAGTTGGGTGTTCGGTATCACACGGGCTGTGAGTATGCGACATCGCAATAATTAGCCTTGAGTGCAAGTGGGAGATTATTGGAGATAGTGCCCTCAGAGTCAATTATTGGATCACAGGCACGTGATTGCAATGATTGAGGGAGGACCTATCCCGGTAGGAGAGTCTTACTCGAGATGATAGTATGCTATCTGGTTTATCTTTATCATCGTGTACTGCTTTAGGTGACCTTACAGGTCACTATTGCACGTTGATAGAGCCCCTAGGATTCTTGCTTGACCACCAGCAGTATGAGGGCGATCATATACATGGGAGCTGGTAGTCTATAAGCACATCCTTAAAAAGTCTCTAGTCGTGAGAGTTTCGAGACAGGGCATCGATTCTCCAGAGTAGACTAGTGTATACAGTCGAGACCCCGACGAGGGGCGGTGGCCGGTCTCACAAGCCACTGGTGTCAGTTGGTTCACCTAAGCTGTGTACAGGTGCTCATTGGGTTATGAGTACACCGGACAGGACTCACCGGGAACATGCTAGTTGGTCTTATACCTGACGTCAGATAGCAGTTCCCTGGTGACATGTGTACAGGTTAGTTCATCGACCTGAGGATCGCCATTTGTCTCGTGTGAGTTCCAACTGTACTTTGATTACTACCCTACCACGCTCAAAGGAGACGTGCAAACAGGTTTTAGTTGGGTACAGTCCCGAGCCACATGGAGGCAGTGAGCGGATCTTCAGGGGTTCGTCTCTCCCGGTATTGGGGGTGAGGTCGCGCTGTGTCTAGGAGAGCCAGAACATGAAAAGTCCTTGGCCAAGGCAGGAGATTTACTGGTAGGTATTCCAGTAGTATCACAGGGTGTTCTGGGATGATCTCTGACATGACTTGTACCGCTTTTGGGGGTCTGACTTTTACCAACCCCCTAGGCCCGCCATGCGATGCTCATAGACGAACGGACCGGACTGTACAGATATTGTCACTGACAGGCTCAGTAGGGTGTCAGGCTGAGTTCGCTCACAGACGTCCCTTTCGGTCAATAGCTGGTGGCCCGTCACGTATGGCTAATACCTCTGACGTGCTAGTGGTTAAATCCACAGCCATAGTATTGACGAGTCTTTAGAGTCCCCCACATTCAGTTGCTCAAGTTTTCGGGCGAAACGCTGTAGAGGCCGTATGGAGATATGGCAGGGTTCAATCAGATACGTACGGTATTGCACGAATCAGGATCGGACGGATAATACTAGCCAGCTTTGGTTTAAGCCGTATCCTAGTATAGTACAGTGTAGACTTTGTCTCATTGCATTTGTATTCGGTCGGAATACAGATGCGGGTGTGTATACACAGTATCGGGGTTTTCCTGTAATTTATTACGGGACCAGTTTTCTGAAGTTGCCAGTTTGCTTTCCGTTTCGACCATATTTCTTTGTATCTTTCATTGGCCGAAGATTGGTGGAGGAGGGCTTATTTGCATTTGTGCAAATAAGCAATTTGGAAGGGGGTCTTTGCATATTGTTGGATTATGATGGAGGACCATCCCTTGACTTTCCATGTTTCATGATTGCTTGACTTTGTGAGCAATCATGGTTGTTGATGATGGTTGTTATGGAGTGTGGATTTGTTGGTGATCATTTTTTCTTTTCATGATCACATTTGTTTCCCTCTTGCATTATTGGCTCATACACTCCCTCATTCATTCTCTCCTCTCTCATACCAAGCCATGGCCGGCCAAGCCATTAGGGGGCTGTCCAAATTTAGTGTGGGGAATTTTTGTTCATTTGATGCTACAAAAAATTCCCATGTTCATCTCCAAAAAGACTTGGATCATTTCCTCCACCAATGGCAACATCCACTACCCCAAATGAGACATGGTTCTACACACATTCTACAGCAAATCTTGGGCACGTCGACTCGCCAACTTCATGCCCGAGTTGCCTCGGTATAGAGGTGGGAGCCCGTAAAAGAAGCCGGCGACGTGGTGCCCTTCCGGCGACGAGGTGGAGACCGGAGATTCCGCGGGAGATCGGGACGACGACGAGAAGACCGGAGGACTCGGATCACTCAGTATATCTCTCTTCCCCATCTTGTAGTTAGCTAGGACTAGTATAATGGCCTAATCCAGGTTATAGTGCGCGGTGGTGCCAGTTTAAAAAATTAAAGTTAAGCATCGCTTCCGCATTCCGGCGTCGGATTGACGACCGGGGCGCCGCCGTGCACTTACAAATAAAGAATCTGACGTAATGTTGTATATGTCACGACCCGCAGGGTACGGAACGTGACTGGCACTTAAGTTTACGAAACGTCTAAAGGCGTTCGTAAAATAAGTAAGCCAAAGCCCAGAAAACAAAACCAGTTAAGCAAAAGAGTGAAGAAAACCCAATCAATTGAAAGCGAGTTATCAAATAAGTCATGTAAAACACTTTTTAAAAACAATACAAATTTTTCCCGAAAATTTCGGCAGAGTCTCCTTTGTAAATACTGACCCCCAAAAATGGGTACAACAAATATATACATGAATCCACAAAATAGGGCATCCCCAAGCGGGAGCTAGCTCTTCGCCATACGGCGGTCACAAATCCCACGCAATGTAAATGACAATAAGCATAATAAAGCATAAGGAAGCATGAAAAAGTAGCATGTCGGCTCAAGTGAGCTCGACCCAAATACAGTATAAAGTCCACAAACCTCACAGTCTCATCTCTAGGTCAATATACAAATATCTGGTAGAACAGTAGATGGAGTACACTAGATACAAGAATATACAAGGTGGTACAAAAAAATAACATAACCCACCTATGAGCAAAACTCGAGCTCAGGCAAAAGAGGCAAAAGACAAGTGCGCCCGCCGCTACTGAACTGACGGAGCGGACCTGCAAAAGACTGTGGCACAACGGGGGTGAGTTGCCAACTCGTGAGTAATAAATAACATCTACAAAGGCTATCGTATGCATGCACACAAGCATCCTAGTATCTAAAATACAGGTATGACTGGATACACTAGCAGGTGTGTATATAACATCAGTGTAATAATATGCATGCAACATGAAAATCTGAGGTCTCAATAGGTATATATATAAGAAATATTTTATCTCTTTTTGTTTTTGAAACTCTTTTAGAATGCCAGCATAATGCCAATGAATCGACGAAAATCGGTGTCCAGCAACGACACCCAAAAGCTGTCTCAAATCTCATAAATGTATCTCTGGCCTCAGCCGTCCGGCTGACCCATCTCAAATATCAATATCTCATCATCTAGCGGCCACGGTCGGTATCCTCTGGATATCCGCCGTCCCAAACAGTCACCGGTAGGTAATCCGTCCCCTGCCAGGCTCAACGTCATCACCACATTCCTCTTGCCCCGGGGTACCTTACCGGGCCCACCATGTACCCGTGCCGGTTCCTCCACTCCTCGACACGGATTTCCAAAGCCACAGCAAACTCATGGTGGACGACACTTACATCACTAGAAAACCGCAATTTTACATATTTTTAAAAAATATAATAAGTTTAGAAATTTTGCGGCTTTCCCCCGGAATCCAGCAATATCATAAAATCTCCAGAAATCCACATAAGTGCATATATCAATGATAATGAATGCGTATGATATCAATAACCAAGTTGCGATGTGTGATAAATGGATTAAGCATGAACAATGAATATGATGAAGTACATGCACATGAATAGCAATCCTAGGGTTTCATTTTAAGGGAATAACACAATTTAAGTATCAATTAATAAAAGGTTTAATTTAAAGGTTATCTAGTGTGGTGGCATGGCAATTACCAGGGTGTGTGTGTAACATGAATAGTGCTCGTGCTGCATATAAAACCTGGTAATGGTGCATGTGTCCTACAATTGAGTTTGCATATATGGGTATAACCTATTGACCTAATTGCAGCAACTATCATGCCAGTATTATTATTCTAATGTCACAAGTGATTAGCCATTTTACTATTTTCCAGTTTACTAATCTATCGGGCGACTTGCGCCATCCAGACGATCGTCCCCCGTAGATGTTAAATCTACTCACTGGGATTCCTGGCTAGCTGTGTCCGATCACCGCCTTTCCCTTTCGCGCCGCGTCAGACGTCTCCGCGACCGAACCTGTAATTTATATCAAATATAAGGTTACATATCAAGAACGACGCAAAACCCCAACGAAACTACTAAAGTTCTCTAGCTGGGTACAACGTGCACAAAGTGCGCGGACACACGCGAAAATCGCAAAAACTGCCGAAAACGCCGATTTGGGTCACCCGGCAAAACTAAAACCCGACTACCCAAAAACCGCACTCACGCATCCTAAAAGTCGTAGGACAAGCCAACAAAATCATCAAGATACCACAATTAACCCATCACATAACTTCTATAAAAATCTAGTAAGCAGAAATTGCAATTTGATGCAAACATCGACAATAAAGCGACAAAGTCAACCCACCCAACGCCAACATTCAAAACTAACCAAAAAGTTAGCCAATACACCAATGCTAAACCATTAACTAAGCTTAAAAAACCTAATTTACATAACAAAACCTTCTCTTGATTTTTTTTATAAATAGCAATTGCAAATCAAAATCCACACTTGAAAAACTTAATTAACACTAATTTCAACCCTAATTAGCAAGTTCACCTCTTAGATTTAGGTTAGCAAAATACTAGTTAACAAATTAGGTTTAATCAACTAAATAAGGGTTTCTAAACCCTAATCAACTCACTAATCAAGTTTCAAATACCAATTTCATACAAAAACCTTTTCTTGAAATCCTAAAACAACAAATTTCACATTTCAAAAGTTAACTAATTTAGCAAAGTTGAAACTACAACAACAAGGTAACTATATAGATTAGTCATTAACAACTAGATTAACAAAATAACAACTTAATTAAATTATCATGGTTCAAAACCTAGTTAGAATTTTCAAACAAAAATCTAAGAAAACTAGATTAACTACACTAAATTATCACTAAACCATATAATATATAAGCACTTAAACAAAGAATTTAACAAGATAGAATTTATACCTCTTGATCAATAGATCAAGCAAGAAAGTTTCCTCCAAATGATGGTCTCAAACACCAAGATCCAAGCAAGAATGGCTAAGGAAAATGATAGCATATGGATTTTGTATTGAAAAAGAGAAGGATTTGTGGATATTTGTTGAATTTTCTTGCAATTTTTGAAGAAAATGAGAGAGAAAGAGAAGAAAAATAATGGAGATGGAAAGGGTGCAGGTTTCGGCCAGAGGAGGGGAATGGGGGAGGGTATGGGCAAGTGGGGAAAGTCATGGTCAAGTTTCTAAAGTCAAATGTATCATATATTAACCATTTTATTAAAATAAATACCATAAACTATCAATTAACTCAAGAAACAACTCAAGAAAGAGAGAGGTCAGAATTTTCTGGTCTAGGCCAAGGATTGGGCTGTTCTTGGGCTGAGGGAAAAGATAGAGGGGTTTTACAAAAGAAATTTTATGCAAAAAGGCCCCCTACAACTCAAAAATTGCAAGTTTTAGCCCAAAAATCAATAATTTCGTTTCAATTTATAAAAATTGGTTAAAAATCAAAATAAATTACTAAAAATTCATGTTATCACTAGAATATAATTATCATAATTTTTGAGATTAAAATTAGCCCGGAAAAATTTGTATTTATCGCTTATTTAAAGTATTTTCTTACCGGCTTAAAATAATATAAAAAAATTGAAAAATAGGGAAAAATTTTTAAATGACCAAAATTTCATAATTAACTCATTAGTCACTAAAAACAAGTAATTACCTATCCACTTTAAGTATAATTAGCCCTAAACTGCAAAATATCGAGAAAGACGGTTTTCGGAAAAATACCGAATTTTCACCGAATTTCAGGAAAACACCAAAACGACTTTTCAAGACGCTACAATCTTCCCCCCTTAAAGAAATTCGGTCCCCGAATTTAAGAATATAGCTACGCGTACCTTCAAAGAGATGGGGATATTTCTTCCTCATCTCGCCCTCGGTCTCCCAGGTAACCTCCTCGCTGCTCGGGCTACGCCAAAGGACCTTGACGGTTGGTATAATCTTCGATCTCAACTTCTTCACCTGCCGATCTAGGATGGCCACCGGCTGCTCTGCAAAAGAAAGGTCGCGCTCTAGCTGGACTGTCGGGTGCTGAATCGCATGCGAAGGGTCGTGAAGGTACTTGCGGAGCATCGAAACATGAAAAACGGGGTGAACATCGGGAAAGCTGGGTGGAAGAGCCAAACGATATGCAACAGCGCCGACACGCTCGAGGATCTCGAAGGGGCCTACGAATCTAGGGCTAAGCTTCCCCTTTCGCCCAAAACGCATCACGCCCTTCATCGGTGAGACCTTCAGAAAAACATGGTCGCCAACTGCGAACTCTAATCTGCGACGGCGCCTGTCTGCATACGATTTCTGCCTGCTCTGAGCCGCTCTCATCCGGTCTCGGATCAACTGGATCTTCGATGTCGTCTCCTCAACAAGCTGCGGCCCCAAAATGCTGCTCTCGCTGAGCTCTGTCCAACAAACGGGCGATCTGCATCTCCTCCCATACAATGCCTCGAAAGGTGCCATCTGAATAGTATCCTGGAAGCTGTTGTTGTAGGAGAACTCCACTAGAGGTAAATGACGATCCCAGCTACCACCAAAGTCTAAAACGCACGCTCTGAGCATGTCCTCGAGAGTCTGAATGGTCCGCTCTGACTGTCCATCTGTCTGCGGATGAAACGCTGTGCTGAAGCTCAAACGAGTGCCCAAAGCCTCCTGAAGTCTCTGCCAAAGTCGGCTGGTGAACTGAGTGCCTCGATCTGACACGATACAAGTCGGTACGCCATGTAGTCGCACGATCTCGTCAATATAGAGCTGAGCATACTGAGCGAAGCTGAAAGTCGTCTTCACTGGAAGGAAGTGAGCCGCTTTCGTCAATCTATCCACGATCACCCAGATGGAGTCGTACCCTCGACTGGTCCTGGGTAGACCCACAACGAAGTCCATCGAAATCTGCTCCCATTTCCACTCTGGAATGGGTAACGGCTGTAGCTCTCCTGCGGGCCTCTGGTGCTCGGCCTTGACTTGCTGACAAGTCAGGCATCTCGAAACGAACTCCGCAATGTCCCTCTTCATCCCGTCCCACCAGTAGGTCTCTCTCATATCATGGTACATCTTGGTGGAACCGGGGTGGACACTATACACTGATCGGTGTGCCTCCTCGAGAATGTCGCGCCGCAATCCATCAGCATCTGGTACGCACAGTCTAGATCCATATCGTAAAATCCCCTGATCGTCAACCATGAACTCGGAAAATCTGCCCTGTCCCATCTGTGCCATGATCTCTGAGCAACGGTCGTCACTGCGCTGCGCCTCATATATACGGTCAAGCAACTGTGGGCGTGCACGAACATGCGCGAGCTGTCCCCCTGTCTGAGTGAACTCGAACTCAACTCGGCTGTCGCATAACATCTGCCAATCTGCTGACGACTGCCTCTGCACTGCGCGCAAAAAGGATAGACTACCCCCGGGCCTCCTACTCAACGCATCTGCCACCACATTCGCCTTGCCGGGGTGATATAAGATCTCGCAGTCGTAGTCTTTCACCAACTCCATCCAACGACGCTGTCTGAGGTTCAGGTCTCGCTGCTGAAATATGTACTTTAAGCTCTTGTGATCGGTGAATATCTGACACGACTCGCCGTAAAGGTAATGTCGCCAAATCTTCAGTGCAAAGACCACTGCAGCCATCTCCAAATCATGAGTGGGGTAGTTCTGTTCATGCTTCTTCAACTGCCGAGAAGCATAAGCGATCACCCGGCCATGCTGCATCAAAACGCATCCTAATCCCACTCGCGAAGCATCACAGTAGACAACAAATCCGCCTGATCCTGAAGGTAGAGATAATACCGGCGCCGTAGTCAAACATGTCCGCAGCTGCTGAAAACTGCGCTCGCACTCCTCTGTCCAAACGAAAGGAACTCCCTTCCGGGTCAAACTGGTCAACGGTGCAGCTATACGGGAGAAGTCCTGAACAAAACGCCTGTAGTAGCCCGCCAAGCCTAGAAAACTACGGATCTCAGTAACCGATGTAGGTCGGGGCCACTGCTGAACAGCCTCAATCTTCTTCGGGTCCACACAAATGCCGTCTCTCGTAACCACGTGACCCAAGAATCCGACGCTGTCCAGCCAGAAAGCACACTTGGAGAACTTCGCGAACAGCTGATGCTCCCTCAGAGTCTGTAACGTAATCCGCAAGTGCTGCTCGTGCTCCTCTCTGCTCCGGGAGTACACCAAGATATCGTCGATAAACACGATGATGAACAAGTCAAGATACGGCCTGAATGTACGGTTCATCAAATCCATGAATGCTGCTGGGGCGTTGGTGAGTCCGAACGACATCACCAAAAACTCGTAGTGGCCGTAGCGCGTGCGGAAAGCTGTCCTCGGTATATCCTCCTGTCGAACTCGCAGCTGATGGTATCATGATCGCAAATCGATCCTCGAAAAATACCCCGCACCCTGAAGCTGGTCGAACAAATCATCAATGCGCGGCAACGGATATCTGTTCCGAACGGTAACTTTGTTCAGCTGGCGGTAGTCGATACATAAGCGCAAACTTCCATCCTTCTTCTTGACAAACAGGACCGGAGCACCCCACGGAGAAACACTCGGTCGAATAAGCCCCTTATCCAACAAATCCTGCAACTGCTCCTTCAGCTCTCGAAGCTCTGCCGGGGCCATCCGATACGGTGGTATAGAAATAGGCCCCGAACCGGGAATCAAATCAATGCAGAACTCAACATCGCGCTCAGGCGGTAGCCCAGGTAGCTCATCAGGGAAAACATCAGGGAACTCACAAACTACCGGGACCTGGTCCAACGGAACCTCTGCAGCTCGAGTATCACAAATACACGCTAAGAATCCCTTACATCCCTTCCGCAAGAGCTGACCAGCGCGAAGAGAAGAAATTAAGCTGGGAAGGGCGACACTGCGGTCTCCCTGAATAACAAGGACTGGCTCTCCCGGAAAGCTAAATCTGACTGCCTTCTCACGGCAGTCCACCGAAGCATAACAAGTGGCTAGCCAATCCATGCCCAGAAGCACATCAAAGTCCAACGTATCGAGGAGTATCAAATCAACTGATGAATCCCTCTCCCCGATACGAACGGAACACAAACGAAATACAAAACGAGCGACAAACGACTCGCCTACCGGAGTAACAACAACAAGCGGCTGATCTAACGACGACGACTCACGGCCCAACATCGGTGCAAAGTGTGTAGATACGTACGAATGTGTGGAACCTGGGTCGAATAACACCCGTGCATCGAAAGAACAAACTGGCAAAGTACCTGTCACAACGGCATTGGATGCCTGCGCATCCTGCGGTGTCAAAGCAAAAACTCGGGCCTGTCCTCCACCGATAGCGGGCTGACCTCGACCTCGGCCTCTGCCTCCTCGTCCTCTCTGAACAGGACCGCCGCGTCCACGGCCTCTCGGTGCACCTAACTGGCGTGGAGCATCGCCTGGGGTAGGAAGTAGGGCTCTCTGAGGAGGGGGTGGTGATGGTGGTAGGGTCACGTGCGGAACTGTCGCTGCTCCCTGTCGTCTCACCGGACAGTCTCTGACAAGATGATGCAGACTCCCGCACCCAAAACATCCTGGTGACGGCTGCTGCCTCTGGGGATAAGAACCATATAACTGTCCCCGCCCAAATCCTCTGCCAGGCCTATCTCTCGGAAAGAATCTGGCGCGCTGTCTCTGAGACGGTACATCGGTGCGCATCCTCTTCGGCCCAGAAACGGCCGGAGTCTGTGATATGCGTGCCTCCATCCGCAATGCCGTATCCATAGCCGCTGAATAAGTGTCATAGTGCTGGGCGCCAATGGCAAGGTATAGCTGGGCATCAAGTCCCTGTACGAACCTCTTCACCATCTTCTCCTCGGTATCCACCAAATACTGAGCATATCGGGACAACTGAGTAAACTGGATGTCATACTCAGACACCGTCATCCCAGGTGTCTTGACTAAGGCCTCGAAACTGCGAGCTCTGGCGTCACGAACGCTCTCGGGAAGGAAACGGGCTAGAAAGACCGCTGTAAACTCGGCCCAAGTCATAGGCGGTAGATCCGCAGCTCGACCTCTCAAGACTGACTCCCACCATGTCTGCGCGAGACCCTCTAGCCGGAAACTGGCAAGCTCTACCCATCGATCATCCGAACATCTCAGCGAACGGCAGATCCTGGCTAAACTATCAAGGAACGTCTGTGGGTCCTCCGCTGCCTCGGTGCCGGTGAATACTGGAGGTCTCAGCCTCATGAAGTCCTGTAGTGAAACCGGAATGGACACGATGGTAGTAGTAGGAGCAGGTATCATGGTCGTCTGTGATGTAGTAGGTACGTCATCCTGCCTCGGTGTACGACTGGCTGCAACTAGGGATCCTACCATCTGACGCAGCTCCTGCATGCCTCCCATCATCTGTCGCAACTCCTCCATACCCGTCTCGAGCCTATCCATACGGCCTGGGGAAAGTGGATCGGTCTGTCCCTGCGGCGTAGGCATACCACCCTGCTCAGTCCTAGCCTCGGACGAGCCAGCTCGAATCTCGTCTCTGGCGGCAGCCCTCTGTGCCCTCGTAGCCTTCGGCGGCATAGTGGCTGTCACAAGAAAACGGATAGTAAGAACAGTGCAATAGGATCATAGGATACACGGAATTGAAGAAGGAATTTTTCAAGCAAGTATATCCTAAAGTCACTTAGGCGGAGTACCGTATCGTAAGTATGCCGCGGACATACGCACGCTACGTTACCCTGCTTAAGTCACTTACTCCATCTACCAAGGGTCATCCTACACTCGCAAAGGTAAAACCTATCGCTCTGATACCAACTTTGTCACGACCCGCAGGGTACGGAACGTGACTGGCACTTAAGTTTACGAAACGTCTAAAGGCGTTCGTAAAATAAGTAAGCCAAAGCCCAGAAAACAAAACCAGTTAAGCAAAAGAGTGAAGAAAACCCAATCAATTGAAAGCGAGTTATCAAATAAGTCATGTAAAACACTTTTTAAAAACAATACAAATTTTTCCCGAAAATTTCGGCAGAGTCTCCTTTGTAAATACTGACCCCCAAAAATGGGTACAACAAATATATACATGAATCCACAAAATAGGGCATCCCCAAGCGGGAGCTAGCTCTTCGCCATACGGCGGTCACAAATCCCACGCAATGTAAATGACAATAAGCATAATAAAGCATAAGGAAGCATGAAAAAGTAGCATGTCGGCTCAAGTGAGCTCGACCCAAATACAGTATAAAGTCCACAAACCTCACAGTCTCATCTCTAGGTCAATATACAAATATCTGGTAGAACAGTAGATGGAGTACACTAGATACAAGAATATACAAGGTGGTACAAAAAAATAACATAACCCACCTATGAGCAAAACTCGAGCTCAGGCAAAAGAGGCAAAAGACAAGTGCGCCCGCCGCTACTGAACTGACGGAGCGGACCTGCAAAAGACTGTGGCACAACGGGGGTGAGTTGCCAACTCGTGAGTAATAAATAACATCTACAAAGGCTATCGTATGCATGCACACAAGCATCCTAGTATCTAAAATACAGGTATGACTGGATACACTAGCAGGTGTGTATATAACATCAGTGTAATAATATGCATGCAACATGAAAATCTGAGGTCTCAATAGGTATATATATAAGAAATATTTTATCTCTTTTTGTTTTTGAAACTCTTTTAGAATGCCAGCATAATGCCAATGAATCGACGAAAATCGGTGTCCAGCAACGACACCCAAAAGCTGTCTCAAATCTCATAAATGTATCTCTGGCCTCAGCCGTCCGGCTGACCCATCTCAAATATCAATATCTCATCATCTAGCGGCCACGGTCGGTATCCTCTGGATATCCGCCGTCCCAAACAGTCACCGGTAGGTAATCCGTCCCCTGCCAGGCTCAACGTCATCACCACATTCCTCTTGCCCCGGGGTACCTTACCGGGCCCACCATGTACCCGTGCCGGTTCCTCCACTCCTCGACACGGATTTCCAAAGCCACAGCAAACTCATGGTGGACGACACTTACATCACTAGAAAACCGCAATTTTACATATTTTTAAAAAATATAATAAGTTTAGAAATTTTGCGGCTTTCCCCCGGAATCCAGCAATATCATAAAATCTCCAGAAATCCACATAAGTGCATATATCAATGATAATGAATGCGTATGATATCAATAACCAAGTTGCGATGTGTGATAAATGGATTAAGCATGAACAATGAATATGATGAAGTACATGCACATGAATAGCAATCCTAGGGTTTCATTTTAAGGGAATAACACAATTTAAGTATCAATTAATAAAAGGTTTAATTTAAAGGTTATCTAGTGTGGTGGCATGGCAATTACCAGGGTGTGTGTGTAACATGAATAGTGCTCGTGCTGCATATAAAACCTGGTAATGGTGCATGTGTCCTACAATTGAGTTTGCATATATGGGTATAACCTATTGACCTAATTGCAGCAACTATCATGCCAGTATTATTATTCTAATGTCACAAGTGATTAGCCATTTTACTATTTTCCAGTTTACTAATCTATCGGGCGACTTGCGCCATCCAGACGATCGTCCCCCGTAGATGTTAAATCTACTCACTGGGATTCCTGGCTAGCTGTGTCCGATCACCGCCTTTCCCTTTCGCGCCGCGTCAGACGTCTCCGCGACCGAACCTGTAATTTATATCAAATATAAGGTTACATATCAAGAACGACGCAAAACCCCAACGAAACTACTAAAGTTCTCTAGCTGGGTACAACGTGCACAAAGTGCGCGGACACACGCGAAAATCGCAAAAACTGCCGAAAACGCCGATTTGGGTCACCCGGCAAAACTAAAACCCGACTACCCAAAAACCGCACTCACGCATCCTAAAAGTCGTAGGACAAGCCAACAAAATCATCAAGATACCACAATTAACCCATCACATAACTTCTATAAAAATCTAGTAAGCAGAAATTGCAATTTGATGCAAACATCGACAATAAAGCGACAAAGTCAACCCACCCAACGCCAACATTCAAAACTAACCAAAAAGTTAGCCAATACACCAATGCTAAACCATTAACTAAGCTTAAAAAACCTAATTTACATAACAAAACCTTCTCTTGATTTTTTTTATAAATAGCAATTGCAAATCAAAATCCACACTTGAAAAACTTAATTAACACTAATTTCAACCCTAATTAGCAAGTTCACCTCTTAGATTTAGGTTAGCAAAATACTAGTTAACAAATTAGGTTTAATCAACTAAATAAGGGTTTCTAAACCCTAATCAACTCACTAATCAAGTTTCAAATACCAATTTCATACAAAAACCTTTTCTTGAAATCCTAAAACAACAAATTTCACATTTCAAAAGTTAACTAATTTAGCAAAGTTGAAACTACAACAACAAGGTAACTATATAGATTAGTCATTAACAACTAGATTAACAAAATAACAACTTAATTAAATTATCATGGTTCAAAACCTAGTTAGAATTTTCAAACAAAAATCTAAGAAAACTAGATTAACTACACTAAATTATCACTAAACCATATAATATATAAGCACTTAAACAAAGAATTTAACAAGATAGAATTTATACCTCTTGATCAATAGATCAAGCAAGAAAGTTTCCTCCAAATGATGGTCTCAAACACCAAGATCCAAGCAAGAATGGCTAAGGAAAATGATAGCATATGGATTTTGTATTGAAAAAGAGAAGGATTTGTGGATATTTGTTGAATTTTCTTGCAATTTTTGAAGAAAATGAGAGAGAAAGAGAAGAAAAATAATGGAGATGGAAAGGGTGCAGGTTTCGGCCAGAGGAGGGGAATGGGGGAGGGTATGGGCAAGTGGGGAAAGTCATGGTCAAGTTTCTAAAGTCAAATGTATCATATATTAACCATTTTATTAAAATAAATACCATAAACTATCAATTAACTCAAGAAACAACTCAAGAAAGAGAGAGGTCAGAATTTTCTGGTCTAGGCCAAGGATTGGGCTGTTCTTGGGCTGAGGGAAAAGATAGAGGGGTTTTACAAAAGAAATTTTATGCAAAAAGGCCCCCTACAACTCAAAAATTGCAAGTTTTAGCCCAAAAATCAATAATTTCGTTTCAATTTATAAAAATTGGTTAAAAATCAAAATAAATTACTAAAAATTCATGTTATCACTAGAATATAATTATCATAATTTTTGAGATTAAAATTAGCCCGGAAAAATTTGTATTTATCGCTTATTTAAAGTATTTTCTTACCGGCTTAAAATAATATAAAAAAATTGAAAAATAGGGAAAAATTTTTAAATGACCAAAATTTCATAATTAACTCATTAGTCACTAAAAACAAGTAATTACCTATCCACTTTAAGTATAATTAGCCCTAAACTGCAAAATATCGAGAAAGACGGTTTTCGGAAAAATACCGAATTTTCACCGAATTTCAGGAAAACACCAAAACGACTTTTCAAGACGCTACAGTATATCAGGTTCGGTATCTAATAACATTTGTTCAGAATCAATGTATTAATATAAGGTGATATTTGCCAACTGACTTGGCTGCAACAATTGCACCATTCTCTAACACTTAGAGACATATCACCCAATCTCAGTTCTCTACCTTTCTGTAGCCCATGTAACAAATTACATATATGGGATCCTGACCCGGGATCTCATACCTATGACGTAGAGGATACTGAGAAACAGTTCTCGGTAATGAACGCACCCGAAGAATATGCATCAACATGGTTATTCCTCGATTCGGTGGCATAGAAATCCGGATATTCCCCTATTTCCTGCTCGGACTTATAACAATTATAAGATAGAGCGGAACCAACGTTCCCCAGCTCAGTATAATAAGCAGGTTCAGTCAATGCATCCATATTATTATCTTGATTAAGGCGTGATATGGTCGCTACCAGGAGAGAGAGAGAGAAGAAAACACTCTGCGTGCGTTCTTGCAAGATCAGATTGGTTATTATTTTATGTAATCAGGATGGCTCCCACTGTTTTTATCAAATCTTCCTTCAAACCCTAAAAGGTAAGACTAGCCGGGATTAATTACACCCTACAAGTTCGCCAATCTTTCGGCCAGGTTAGTGTCGGTACTTTGAGGGAGGTTTCACGTGCTTTCACACGGACCTAATTAAAATAAACCTTGTTTTTTCAGGGGCGTAACCCCGTTAACACCTTTCTAGACACCTACTTGAGCGGCTAATTGTAATGTGTAAAACTCTCCCAGGAGTAACTCTTACTCGCAGTGGGTATCGGGATCCAACTATCTCATAGAAGGTATAAATCTCATTGCAAATTTCAATACTTGAAATTCCCGATAATATTCTGCCCCTAACCTCCTATGATCTTGACAAAGGCCAACAAACCATAAGATGCTAGTCAAGTTCAACCCGTCATTTCCTGATTGAATTAAACCCGCCCGCACGACCCTTGACAGAGGCCAACAAGGTCGCACGATTAACCTAATCCAATCGCATCATATGCTTAAGCAGATAAGCACTAATTATCTACCGCACACTACGCCTTGACAAAGGCCAATAAACGCAGCACGAATACTAAAAATACTTATCTGAAATGACTGAGGGCTACGACAGGTTTTTATGAAAACCTTTTGCGTAATGAACTTGATATCGTTGTAGAATCGAGTGAATTTTAAAAGGAGTGTTTTTTTAGGCTTTTACTAGTTTTGCTAAAGAGGTCACTCCCGGTAAAGGGATCTCAGCTCTTTCCTTATCGAATAAGGTGCGGGATATTTCATAAATACCACTATGCAAAGCAAAAACTATAGAAGCAATCAAAAGACAAACCGAGTAGGTTGTAGCATATGCTAGTTTCGCTAAAGAGGTCACTCCCGGTGAAGGGATCTCGGCTCTTTCCTTATCGAATAAGGTGCTGGATATTCTACAAGGAATACCGCTATGCAAAGCAAGAACTGGAGCTACCAGTTATTAAACAAGTTTCTACAACATCTTTAGCTTTCTTTTATTTTATTAATCTCATTAATGAAGTCCCATCAAATTATACTTCCTAAGCATCACAGAAGAAACGAAAGCAGCAATAGTTATTATATATCATATATATAATATAGGCATTCGTCTCAGAACATATAAAGTGATCACATCACAGAATATCATCAGCAGAAGAACACATATGAAATATTGGATATACTAGGAATTCCGTGTTTTAAATTAAGCCAGTATAAAACACGGATTCCACGGTCGCGATAAATAGCCAAACCCACATCCCTAGACCCCTACAAGAGCGGCAAGCAACCCTCCCAATTCTAGAGTTAGGAGACCCGGTCTCGACTCCTCAAGATGGTCTCCCACTGGACCCTAGAACCCGGTTACTTGTGCTCTCCTTCTTGGGTCTATCCTAATGCGGAAAAGTAAATAATATACATCAATGGTGACATCATCCTCAACCCGGAAGTGCCCCAATAAAAGAATATTACATACAAGTTTTGACATGAATGAAAATGAAAAACTCTCATCTCACATAAAAAAAACCCGGCTATTCAAAACACGACGATCCAATATAATATATCACAGCAACACATAACATCACATGTCATCAACGTAAGTAAATATGCGTATCCCAATTGTCGTTGACATATAGCACCGAACCCGGCGATACACCACATATTACACTTACGGTCGCAGAAAAGAAAGTGAAAAACTACAACAATTGGAATCCGCAACCACCTTAGACATCATAAACCTAATGTATCACATACTTTGAATTTCATGCCCAACCAAATGAATTTCTTAGACATCCCATGACTAACAATTATAAACCCCGCATTTTAGTCTCGATATTGAAAACACTTTCCAATAAACAGTCGGGTAATTCAACAAGATTCCCGATAACCTGATCGAATACTCATCGGAAACTTTAGTAGATGGCCGCACCCCCGATGCCGTCGACGAAGTGCACTAAGGCGGAACACCGCGGCTGCGAGCACCCGAACGGATGCTTTTGGCGACGGGGTTCTCCTACAGTCACTTGGTCGGGGCTATGGGGAGTGACTATCTAGTAAGGTTATCTGGCGAGTATCCGCGTCCACTACGTAATTGCGACGGACTTTTGATCCACATCAAAATTCCGTGGCAACCGATCAAATGAGACTAAACTGCTAGATTTAACAAAATTCAAACTATTTATCACATAACCAATTATGTGGATTCCAAATTTTGTATCACAATCACAGATAGCTAGACGATGTTAAACTTTTCGATCGAATAAACAAACACCCAAACTTTCCCAAAGAGCTCAACACTTGAGCGGAGTTCAAAAAGTACCCAGAACATGCCACAGCTCCTATGAACCATCCGTAGAAGGGCCGACCCATGCCTCACTCATGTCGCCACGGAATCGCTTGCATGACTTTCTGAAGATTTTAAACTAGGAAAAAATCCAACTCTTGGAAAATTTCCAGCGAGGAAAAATATGGGTTATTGATATCCGTTCGAACTTTTTAACGTCGTCTAAATAACCTGAATACATGTTAGAATTACGACTACGAAACACTCCGATTGCCTTTGCAGAAAATTAACATCACATGCAAATTTAGCAAAATCTAGCAACACCTGAAACACCAAAACCCAAACACTGGAACACCATGAAAATTTGAAGCCAAAACCAGCCAGTAGACCCGGTGAGCTCGGTTTTTATACCTATGTGGCCGGCTAAAAACTTGCAAAATTGCTTTAAATTTGATGGTGTTCATGTTATATCACATACAACATTCTGCAGTTGCTTAAAAAAATATTGACACCTCTAAAAATTCGACAGAAACCAAATTTAGTGTTTCAAGTTTCGAAGTAGTTTCGGTTTCGTAATCTAACAAATATCGTTTAAATCTCTAGCTTGGTTCTAATACCACTGTAAGGTTATGTAGCGCGGCAGCAAGGTTTCAGTAGGTATCGTCCATACCTTTTTCAAATTTTTGCCGTTCTAAAGAACCCTAACCCTAGAATCTTAACTAGAGTTTTAAACGAAACATCTTGTAAACAACTTTACATGCTAAGTGAAAGAGGAATACAACCTTTATAGACCGGTCCTTCACTTCAAATGCTCCGTGTAGAAGTCCCTTCGCTGCGAGTAATGATCTCCCAAACTCTTGAGAGGCTCCACAGGGTGAAAGATGCAAACTTGCTCGAAGTCTTCGAAGCCGAAGATGATCTACGTCGAGGAGACTCAAGCTCATTCTACCTTTTCACTAAATTAAGGTTTAGTGAGAAAACGCCCTAAACTAAATGGCTAATAGTAGAGGATGATGAAATAGGAAATAGGCTCTCTTTAGTTTTATTTTTCTCACAATATTTTCTCACCTTGAGAAAAGCTAGTGAGCTTTCTCATAAGGAAGAAGAAGCTCAAGTGAAGAATAGAATGAACTCATGTGAGGTGAGAATGTGAACCATGGGTGAGTTAGTTTCATACACTAACTCATCTAGAGACTTAACTAAGGTTGAGGATAATGGTTAGGTTAGTCAATATCTATAGCAAAACAAAAAGAGTGGACTTGGTCAATGGTTTTCCACAAGCTTTCTCAAACTTCTAGCCATGACAAAATCCACCATTTTTGAATTACTTTGATAAATAAAACCCTAGGATTATCCTAACTGTAGTGTAAGTCTCATACACCCATGTTTCATGTATCATCAAGCAAGACACAAATAAATGTACATTAATATATATCGCATATATACTATATGCACACAAGTGAGAAAAAGAATATGTTTCCCCCAATCAGAGCAAAGCTCTGTTCAAATTCCAAGATTTGAAATGAAGCGACGCTTCTGCTTTCCCCAATCAGAGCAAAGCTCTGTTTTAAAATTCAAAATTCGAAAAAGTTGAAGCAACCCTTCAGATCCATTGCTCTGTGTTGCGCGCCACGTGTCGAACACAAGTGCTCTAGTGCAGGCTGTGCTGTGCGCCACGTGTCAAACGTAGGTGCGCCCTGCGCAAGGTGCGCCAGCGCTAGAATTAAGAATTCCCCACCGTTAGATCAAAAGATCTAATAATAATAAATCACAAATTAATTAGAATTAAAATTCTAATATGGAAAGATCTTTCCAATCTTGTTAAAAATAAGAAGATTGCCTTCTGTAAAACAGAAGCTCTACGATCAAAGATCCAACGGTGGGGAAACGTCCCCAAATCAATCAGAAAAAGATCTCTTTAACTGATTTAACAAATCAGCTTGCCCTAAATAAAGTCCTCAAGACTTCAAGTCTGATATAGAGAGACCCCCCTACAAGCTTTGAAAAAACTCAAAGAGAAAGAAAAACAAGTTTTTAGCAAAAGGAAGATCAATTTCTTCAAGGTAAAGAACATGATTCTTGAACACAGAGATGAAATCATCTCCTGAAAAGAAGAACTATCTTCTAAAAAAGATCATAGATCTTCAAAAGACCAAGGTTTTTTGATAAAAAAAAAGAGAGATCAAAAGATCTCATTATAAAAACAAAAGAAGTATTTACTTCATTAACAGATCATTGATCTACAAAGGCAGCGCCTTTTAATAAATAAGAACTTTGTTCTTGAATCTGAGGCAAAGCCTCCATTAAAAGAACATAAACTTGTTCTCTGATCATAAATTTGATCAAATGCGCTTTACGCTATTGGAAAGTGCCTCGCACTCATGAACTGTGCATTTGCGCTCCTTGGACCGGCGCTCGACGCCAAAACGTGCCACGTGTCAACCACAGACACAATTTGTGCTTTGCACTTCTGAAACAGCGTACTGCGCCCATGGGCCGGCGCTCAGCGCCAAGCGCGCCACGTGTCACCCACTGGTGCACCATTAAACCAGCGCAAAGCACTCATAAATTGAAAGCACAATGCACTTATAAACTGGCATTTAGCGCTAAGCGCGACACGTGTCATTTTCGTGCGTGCTACTTGGCAGAAGCGCAATGCGCTCTTTAATTGGCGCAAAGCGCCTGGCGCGTCACGTGGCGCACTGTCAGAACACACATTGTTCTGATGAATGTTATGCATTCAATACAAGACAAAAATTTTCAGGATCCAATGCTCAGCATTTTTAAAAGGGCCAAGCCTAAGTAAAGGCTCAATAGCCAGAGCAATAAAATGTTAAATATTTTAATTGGACTCAGCCCAACATTGGCCGTAAGTCCTTAACTTATATTGAACTGAGCCCATCTGCTCACGAATATTTCAACAGATCTTAGTCCCAAACCGGACTACGAATCTTTTAACCAATTTACACCCGGTTCGAGGGTACATCTCTTTACTCCTCTGATATCTGTCGTTGTAATCCTTCAACGTCTGCAGAGAGGTGACGGGTCCCGACAACCACATATTTCACGGATTGTGGGGTCCTTAAACTCATGGACTACGATGTCCTTAAACCTTCATAGACTATGATGTCTCTAAACTGGACTACGATGTCCTTAAACCTTATAGACTACGATGTCTCTAAACTGGACTACGATGTCCTTAAACCTTATAGACTACGATGTCTCTAAACTGGACTACGATGTCCTTAAACCTTCATAGACTACGATATCTCTAAACTGGACTACGATGTTCTTAAACCTTATAGACTACGATGTCTATAAACTGGACTACGATGTACTTAAACTTTATAGACTACAATGTCTCTAAATCGGACTGTGGGGTCCTTAAGCCTATGGACTATGATGTCCTTAACCTGGACTGTGGGGTCCATTTAAACCCACGGAGTACAATGTCCTTAACCTTGACTGTGATGTCTTTAAACTCACGGACTACGATGTCCTTAACCTCAGACCGAGATATCCTTAAACTAACATTGGACCACCTTGTCCTTAAACTGGTAATCAACCGCAATGTCCCTAAACTAAACAATAGAGTCCAAATGCTCTCTTGTTGGATCTAAAAGATCCCGTTAAGTTGATCTTAGTCTAAAATTAGACTAATATATCCTTAACAAACATTTAAGTTGATCTTAGTCTCAAATGTGACTAACGTATCCTTAAACCCAACCCCCAAACCCAAATCTAAGAAAATATGGATTTGGACTAATCCACGTCCTACGGGCGACAACATAAATTAGGCTCCGTATACAATCCACGGGCAACCAAAAACAAAACAAACACACACGACACGAAGTGACCATCTGGAGAAGGAGAAAGTGGTTACCGTGATGCGGTAGCATAATTAACTGCAGGGGCTTGCGCCTACAGGGAAGAGTGTCCCCGCAATCAAAAACCCCTCAAATGAGGGGGAATCTGACGAAGTCTGCTACATCGGCCGCATCCGTTTAAACCTTCGATACATGGTGTCATAAATCAACTTGGCATCTTCGAAGAGGTGGACGGATAGCACCAATTAGCATCTGCCCTCGGAATTCAAGCCCCGACGTCCCAACGTCCCGGTCGCGTCTTTCGGCGGGGAACAGATTCTGGCACGCCGTTGGGACCTTTTCCTCTTTCCACTCCACACTTCATGTGTCGCGTTCACGAACGAATCGCGGTTTGATATGGTTGCCCTTGGGTTCGAGGTACTAAGATTTGGTGTTTTGCTGGGTGCAGAAAACAATGGCGCCTACTTGTGCGAAGTGTTCCAGATGCAATTGCAACTCGCATTCCACCTCATCTGGAGGCATATAGCTTACGGGCCCCAAGCGGCCTCCCTGTTCACGATACTGGTAGAACAGGTCACTCAGACCACCACTGGATTTTTTTTCGGGGCCATGCTCCCGCCAACGAGCTTCAGCGCTCCTATACCAACACGAGAAGCTCCTAAGAAGTCAGTTTTTGATCGACTTGCAACTACAACGACCCCCCTCAACGGGTCGTCCAGCTCCAGCGCCTCAGTCTTCGCTGGATTAGGCCAAAGTTCATATGGGCCCATGATGAAGCCTGCAGTTCCAGAAAAGGTTATTCCGAAGAGGATAGCCATCCCTGCTCCCGAAGTTGTCAAGACGGCTTCTCCTGCCAAAGGGTCGGTCTTCACAATACTGACTGTTCCGGCTCCCACTCCGGCTCTCGTTCCTGCTCAAAAGTCTGTCTTTGACAGACTGGATACCGCTACTCAACGGACGTCGGTCTTCAAGAGGCTGGTACCCGGCAGCGCCTCACCTGAACAGGGGACAAGAAGAAGTCACCCCTCAAGTTGAAACTATCCCAACAGCTCGACGCGCTCAACGTCGCCACTGGCGCCGAGTAAGGAAGGCTGGGGGCAACTCCCCCTCTGGGCTAACTCCACCAGCCCTAACGGTGGAAGTCAATATTGTTGTTCCAACCAGGAACAGCTTTGAACTGCTGAACAAGGTGCGCAGGAACTCTCCTACCGCCGTACTGAAAAATCTCCTCCACCGGTGGAGAATGTTACAGAAATAAAGCCGGATCAGCCCCCTCAACGGCTATCCTCCAAAGTGTACAAAGTCTGGCGACGAGTCCAGGAGTCGGTGATTGATCAAGACTATCCCCGTCGACAGAAGAAGCTGAAGGTTCAGCAGGAAGAGAACCGTCCTGGCAAGCCACAAAGGGCAACAGCTGTTTAGGTGCCCACTGCAACGGCCCCCTCGACTTCAACTGCTCAAAAGAGAAGGAGGCCAGAGAAAGCCCTTGTGACTATGGCCGACCACAAAGACACTGAGCCCAAACGCCCCAAGTCTGGGGGCATAATGGTGCATACCGTTTATATGGCTTCCAGAAAAGAGGAAAGCCGCGCTTCGATGGGTCACCGACCGCTCACCCGATCCGTGATGAAAGCTCAAGAACAACAACAACAAAAGCTTCAGGAAATGCTGACGCAAATGGCCGCACTCACGGGGCCAAAAGAAAGCCCGGAGGCATCATCAGAGCAGCGTCACGAACAAGAAACCGATGCCGACATCCTACGCAGAGTCCTTGAAAAGAAGGACAGAGAAGTAGCAGAACAAGCTGCAAACATAAGACGAATGGCGCTTCTCTTCCAAGACATGGTAGGGATGATGTTACAATCGGATCCTCCAGCTAAAGACCCTCCGGTCATTATTGAAGACGACAGAGGGGAGACATCGAACCCTCCTCCGGCTCTTTCAGCAGCCAAAGAAGAAACCATTTCCAAGGCCGCCCTAGATGACTATATAGCTCAGCAAATACGAGCTCACCAGGTGAATGAAGCGGGCGGCCAAGTCGTTAAAACTGGGCGACCGTATCCAGGCTGGTATGACCAAATAAAGTACCCACCGGGATACACGATCCCCAAATTCTATGTGTACAAAAGGACAGGCAATCCCCATCAACATGTAGCTCAGTTCAGGGCTCTTTGCGGCAACACCGGGGGTGATGATAAACTTTTGCTCCGCCAGTTCGTCGGCAGCTTGTCGGAGACAGTGTTCGAATGGTACTCTGAACTTCCAAACGACTCCTTCAAGACTTTCGCAGAAATGGAGCTATTATTCACCCAGCGATTCGAGAGTGCTAGTGAACGCACCCCGATTTCTGCATTGATCAATGCCAGGGTGAAGCCAGGCGAGACGTGGGTTCAATACGCAATCCGATGGCGGAACCTGTGGTCAAAATGCGAACAGCGCATTGAAGAAGCATCGGCGGTGGGCATGTTCGTGGGCACTCTGGACCCTCATGCAACTATTTCCCAATTCATGATGTTCTTTAAGCCGACCACATTCCAAGCCTTGATCGACAAACTGGTCCAAATGGACCAGATGGGTCATAGACCGTCTCCTCCAAAGTCGGACTCTCGAAATGAGAAGGGAAAGGGGAAAGCGATCGTCGTCGCCAATGCTCAACAACAGCCCGGTGGCCCGAGGCCAGTTGATCGCCAAAATAACAGAACTCGATCTCTTGAAGATAAAATGAGATGCCCTTACTCGTTCTTTCGGGACAAGACGAAGAGGTTATTCGAGCTTGCATTGCGCAACAGGCTCATCAATCTTCTAGAGCCAAGACGCCCAGTGCAACCCGGCAACATTAGCAATCCTAACTATTGCCCTTATCACCGAATGTTGGGCCATCCGATCGAGGATTGTTACATCTTCAAAAGCTGGATAGAAGATCAATACCAGCAGGGCAAATTCGTATTATCTGAGAATTAGAAGGTGAATCCGCCTCGGCCACACGGATACACCGGGGGCATCATGCTCTTTTGTAGAAGAAGCTCCATGGGAGGTCGCTCTTTCAGCCAAGACAAAAAGAATGCTGAAGGATCTACACACATGTCCGGCAATTAGGTGGAAGAATCCACTGGAGCCCGAAATCATCGAGAGGATGCTGAAGCCACGACCAACTCCAAAAATCAGTGGTGATAGCCAAAGCGCTCATACCCAGCCGTCAAAATCTTCGAAGAAGAAGAAGAAGACCAAAAAGCCCGTGAAGCATGGCGACAAGCGCACGGGCCTACAAAAACAGATTGACATGCTGGAAGAGTATAATCAGAAGGTGGGGACTCCAATCACACTCCAAGAGTTTCTCAGCCACGTCCTTGAGGACGGAGATGACGATAATAGAGAAGACTCGTCGGGTGAATCTGAGGATTATGTGGCAAGTTGCCATATGATCTCTCACTCGTCGATAGACGATGAAGAAGCTCCCTGCACCGAGAAACTGGGGGAAAACCCTGAACCAGAACTTCTAGGACCATCGGACGAAATAATCGATGCATTCCTAAACGAGGCTCTTTTAAAAAGTAAAGCTGATCGGGAGCGCGAGACGGTCATATTTGAAAAGGCCAAACGCTGGCGACTAGACGAAAGGGTTGAAACACTCCCGCCAGATCAAAATACCTCCGTCGCGAATAAAAACAGGTTCAAGATAAGGAAGACGTTCACCAAAGCCATATCAATGGGAATGAAGCTGCCACCTTCCGAAGGAAATATTCTTGGTAAAGCGAAAACACATCCTAGCTACTGCTTATATCATCGAAAGATTGCGCATCCCACCGAAGAGTGCAATGCTTTTGCAAGATGGTGGCAGGGATATGTTGCTCACCGGCAAAATTTCAAGTGAATGAAACGCAAGACTCGTCGGGAGCAAAGAAATACGACCGAGGAGCACAAAAGAACTGCCGGCAACTGTTGCAAGGTCAACACCGGGAGATCACAGGTTCTCACCTTCAGGAGCGACTCTGATGAAGAAATGACCCTTGGCCCTCTCTTTAAAGAGTCCACCTTGGGAAAAGAGGAAGAACCAAGGACCTGTGAAAATATTCAGCTGCACAACGTTACGCTGCCCGAAAAGAATCTTGGGCCCTCAAACAGCGGGTCAAATAGAAAAGATAAGGGAAAAGAAAAAGTCCCTGAGGATATCATCCTTGATGACCAAGCCGTCGAAAAGCTGACAGCCAAGGACCCACAAAAGAAAAGTAAAGTAGACTACAACGTTCTGGCACACTTGAGGAAGATACCCTCACAGCTCAGTATTCTCGATGCCCTTCTGCTATCCAAAGAGGCGAGAGATTCTTTAATCAAGGAACTGCAAAAGCCCGAGCAATTCCAAGCTTTCCTTGCCGAAGAAAAGATGAAGGATGAGCTGGAAGAAGTACACACAGCCGACATCACCTACGGCGATGAAGATCTCCTCCTTGGGACGTGCGAGCACAACCGTTCTCTATATGTCTCTGGATACTATCATAACATCAAGATAGGCAAAATCCTGGTTAACAATGGGTCTTCCGTCAATCTCCTCAATGTGAGAGTGTTGAAGGAAATCTGCATGAGCGTTCAGCACCTCGCTCGTGATAAAATCACCATTTCTGGGTTTGACTCCCAGTCATCACGGACGCTCGGGTCTGTGATACTGACGCTGCGCTTCGGGCTACTCGTCACGGATATTAAATTTCACGTCATTGACGCCAAGACCTGCTATAACGCTTTGCTCGGCCGACCTTGGTTACACGAGTACAACATCATCCTTTCTACACAACATCCGCGTATGAAGTATTTCAAGGATGGTCTCGAGTATACCGTAACAGGAGAGCTGAACCCATTCTCCGTGAACGAAGTCCGAAAATACGAAGATGCAAAATACTTCTTACCAGATTTTGAGGATACAGAAAGATGTCACAAACCGGAGAACAAACCTATCACTACTATTCCGGTCTTCGGGAGTGATACCGAGGAGGAAGAAGAGATAGTCTACTCAGGTCCGCCCCAGTGCAACAAGCCAAGACCGTCCACTCCTATGTTGATCTTCGGCAGCGACTCGGAAGATGAGGTCCATGCCATATTCTCTACTCAGCCATCCATACAAACCTTCGCTGATGAAGAGCAAAGTTTGCAAGTTGCCATGGTTCCACCCAAGCATCATAAAGAACTAGACGCGCTTGATACCTATGAGGTGGAAGAGCTGCAGACATTCTATGTCCTTCCCAGGTGTGAAGGCGAAAAGGCGATCCTATTCTACCGATCCGTGGAAACCAAAGTGGAGAAAGAGATCTGGCATGGTGTGGATTCTACACTTGACCGGATCTAGCCCATCCGTTTGCCCAGATATTACACAGACGGACTAAAGAGAATCTTGAGACGCCAAGGTCCACCCCTTAAGCAAACTGCACGACAAGCACGATTCTATAACAGGATCTGGAACGTTCCCGGAACTCAACAAAAGTTGCTCAACGGAAGAATGGAAACGACCGGGCTTGGGTATGTTCAATCCAAGAAACGGGAGCTACTCCGCGACTGCTACATCATACATGACTTTGATGAAGAAGAAGATGCTATGTGGGAAGATGCTAACCCTAAACCAGAAAGAGCTCCCGCCATGAAAATGCCCAGTCCGTCGTTCGAAGAACAAATGGACAAGCTTATAAGGGAAGCAGGTCAAAAGGTTCGAGACGACCATAATCACGAAATGGCCATCTACGAGAAAGCCAGGACGCAATGCCTCCTTCAACAGGCTGCGGAAAATGAAAATGCTCCTCCTTGTCAACCCGTTATACAAAAAGCCCGATGCGGAAGCAAAAATAAACCAAAGAACGGGAAAAGCATTCGACAGTGACAAAGCGGGTCCAAGAAGCCACGCAATCAGAAATCGAGCAGCCAGGATTCGTCTCTTATAAAGAAGATGGGTCGAGCATACTCTTTTTCCCAAGACAAGACAAAGAAGATACTTGATCTTACTATAAAACATCAAATGATTATCCTCCCGGAGTCCAAGCACCCCGAGCAAGCAGGCGAAGTCTCTCACCCAGACTATTGCTCCTATCACAGGGCTATAGGACATCCTCTCGAAGACTGATTCACCTTCAAGAACTGGGTCGAAGATCAATATCAGCAAGGCAGGTTCGCCCTATCTGGCAGATAGAAGGTAACCCCGCCGCAGAAGCATGAACCCAAAGCAGCGAGAGTAGAACCAGATCAACATCGGTCTTGTAAGCGAGCTCGTACCTGTCACGTGATAACGCTGTCAGAAGAAGAGCCCGAGAATATGGATGACCTCCCCTGGTGCTTCGAAAATGATGATGACGAGATAATCTCAGAGTTTCCACCGGTGCCGAAAGAGCTGGAAAATGCAATACATACTACTGCTGATAACCTCAAGAAAATTGATTTGGGGACGGCAAGTGACCCGCCGCCGACGTTCGTCAGTAAGCTGCTATCTGAAGAAAGGGTGGCTACGCTAGAGGACGTACTCATGCAGCATAAAGATTGCTTCGCATGGAACTATTCCGAGATGCCAGGATTAGATCCAGAGATTGCTGTGCACAAATTGGCGATATCCCCGGACGCAAGCCAATCAAACAAGCACCGAGGAGAATGCGGCTCGAGCTTGAGATGAACATCAACGCCGAGGTCAAAAAGCTAATCGACTCCGGCTTCATCCAAGAGGTTCAATATCCTGATTGGATCGCCAACATCGTACCAGTGATGAAGAAAAATGGAACGGTGCGCATATGTGTGGACTTTCGGGATCTCAATAAAGCTTGCCCAAAGGACGACTTTCCAGTACCGGTTACCGAGCTGATGATAGACAATACGTCCACTCATGAAGTTTTCTCCTTCATGGACGGCTCGTCAGGATACAATCAGATAAAGATGCATCCCGAAGACCAAAAGCATACCGCTTTCCAGACCCCTTTGGGCATATTCTGTTACAAGGTGATGCCGTTCGGTCTGAAGAACGCCGGTGCCACCTATCAGAGGGCCATGACGAGGATTTTCGATGACCTCATACATGAAATCGTCGAATGCTATATCGATGACCTCGTAGTTAAAAGCAAATCATACGAGGAACATCTAGAGCATCTAAAGGTCGTATTTCAACGCCTTCGGCAATACAACTTGAAGATTAACCCCCTTAAATGTGCGTTCGGAGTTTCCTCGGGCAAATTCCTAGGATTTATCGTACAACACCGAGGCATCGAGATAGATCCGTCAAAGATCAAGGCGGTTATGGAAATGCCTTCGCCAAAGACTCTCAAACAGCTACGGTCTCTCCAAGGGAAGCTCGCATATATCCAGCGATTTATAGCCAATCTTTCCGGCAAATGTCACTCCTACAGTCACCTGATGAAAAAAGGAACCCCGTTCATCTGGGATCATAAATGCCAAAGTGCACTGGATGAAATCAAACAGTACCTGCAGAATCCGCCAGTGCTGGCTGCTCCGGTCAAGGGAAAGCCTCTCATTCTGTATACAACAGCCCTCGAAGGTTCTTTAGCGCGCTGTGGGCACAAGAGAACGACCAAGGGAAGGAGAGAGCTCTTTACTATCTGATTCGAGTTCTCCTGGGGGCAGAAAGCAATTATTCTCCCATCAAAAAACACTGCCTAGCATTGATCTTCGCGATAACGAAGCTCAGACACTATGCGTTGGCACATGAGCTCCATCTCATATCAAAGGTGGATCCTCTCAAATACTTGATTTCAAAGGCCATATTAACAGGACGACTCGCTAAATGGGCCCTACTCTTGATGGAATTCTCGATAACTTATCGGCCTCTTAAAGCGGTGAAAGGCAAGGCCATCGCCGACTTCCTCGCTGAGCATCCGATACCTGTCGATTCTTCTTTGAATTGTGAACTGCCAGACAAACATACGTTTGACACGATCGACAGTGGTGATACCCAATAGGAACTCTATTTCGATGGGGCGTCTTCCATAAAGAAGCACAAACAAAGCACCCCCATAATCAAATCAGGGGTAGGCCTCATCTTCGTGACTCCATAAGGAGGGATAGTGCATTTCGCTTTCTCCTTAACAGAGCCAAGGACGAACAATAAAGCCGAGTATGAAGCTTTGAAAGCAGGTCTTGACATCGCCATTGACATGGGAATTGAAAACCTCCTCATATACGGAGACTCCCAACTGATCGTCAGTCAAGTAAACGGCGACTATCAGACAAGCAAGCCTGAGTTGGTAAAATACGGCGAAAGAGTACAACAACTGTTGACCCAAATTCCTTCCTACACCTTGGAAAGCATACCGCGCACGGAAAATAGCAAAGCGGATGCATTAGCCAAGCTCGCTAAAGAACTGGCCGACGAAAACCTCGATGACGTAAGGATCGTTGTGCAAAGCCGTCGGGTTCTTGCACCGGCAGCAATATCTCCGGAGCTGTCTGAAGAAAAGGGAGCGACCAAGCAAACGACTCTGCAAATAACGGACCAGGAAAAGGTTGCGGATTGGAGAGAAGTCTTTATAGATTATTTCAAATCCCATCGAACACCTGAAGATGCGTCCTCAAGACATCAGCTCATGAAACGAGCTCTGTCTTTTGCCTTCGTCAATGATCCTCTGTATAAGAGATCATTCGATTCTTTATGGCTAAGATGCCTGGGACCTGAAGAGGCAAAGAGGGTCGTCCAAGAAATTGACGGGCTTTGCGGTTCTCACCAAGCCAGGCCAAAGATGAAGCTGAAGATCAAACGGATGGGTTATTATTGGCCCACGATGATCCAAGACTGCCTCGACTACGCAAAGCAGTGCCACCCATGCCAGATTCATGGGGACTTTATCCATCAGCATCCAAATCCGCTACATCCGACAGTGGCTAGCTGGCCGTTCGAAATGTGGGGAACCGACATAATCGGGCCCATCAAACCAGCATCGTCCAGAGGACATCGGTTCATTTTGGCGACAACTGATTACTTTTCCAAATGGGCAGAAGAAGTACCGATGAGGGAAGTGAAGACGGAGAACATCCTCCATTTCTTCAAGACGCACGTCATTTATCGGTTTAGAACTCCGCGACGGATCATCTTCGATAACGGGCTAGCCTACAGAAGCCATAAGATCAGCCGCTTCGCACAACAGCATAACATAGACTGGAGATACTCCTCAGTCTATAATCCTCGAGCTAATGGTTTAGCTGAGGCTTTTAACAAGACCTTGACAAAGATCGTGAAAAAGACGGTGTCTCGAAATAAGAGGGACTGGAACGAGAGACTGCATGAAGCTCTCTAGACGTATTGAACTATGTTCAAAACGGCCACTAACACAACGCCGTACGTGTTGGTATTCGGTACAAAAGCGGTAATCCCCCTCGAGATAGAGTTACCCTCTCTACGAGTGGCAGTTCATTACGAGCTAACGGACGAAGAGAATGCTCACCTTCGGTTTGAGGAGCTCGATGCCCTTAATGAAACCAGGCTCATAACGCAACAAAATCTGGAGGCTTATAAAGCAAAGATGACGCGCTCATATGAGAGATTGACTAGGCCGAGGACATTCCGCCAAGGCGAACTCGTGCTGGTGGTCAAAAGACATATGATCCCCAATCGTGCCAAACGGGGGAAATTCGAGCCGAACTATGAAGGCCTGTATATCATAGACAAAGTTTACCAGGGTGGAACCTATTTACTCATGGACATGCATGGCGAAAGGCCCTTCAGGCCAATAAATGGTCGCTTCCTGAAAAAATACCATGCCTGACGAGTCACGGCTTAGGTTAACGATAGATGACGACGCCTATTGTTAGTGTATATGCCCTAGAGGCCATTACTGTATCATACTGGTTTGTATATTACTTAATGGATGCTTGGGATATTCACCTTGTATATACAATCTTGCTCAAAATAGTAGTATGCTACTTGGTTTGTTTCTACTTCAATGTGTACATGTGTTTATTTTTGTATATCGCCTATACACATTAGTAGAGCCCTTAGGATCTTTGCTTGATTACCAGCGATGTGATGGCCGTCACACTAGTGGGGCTGGGTAATCTATAAGCACATCCTTATGCAGGTCCCTGGTCGCAGGACTATCGAGACAGGGCATCGATACTCCGGAGTAGACCAGCGCATGCGCTTCTCATCCCAGTGTGGGAGACGGTCTGTCCCACAGCCGTCAGTACGTCGTACTTGAGATAGTATGCGGGTGCTCGTTAGGTTACGGGTACACTGGACAGGACTCGTCGGGAACTGACTAGTTGGTATTATACCTATCGTCAGTTATCAGTTCCCAGGTGACATGAGTACAGCTTAGTCCGCTGACTTGACACTGTCACTTCGCCTCGGGTGTGTTCCCACTGTACTTTGATCACTACCCTACCACGGCTCAAAGGAGTCGTGCAAACAGGCGGTGGTTGGGTGCAGTCCCGAAGCACTTGGAGGCAGTGACGGTTAGACAGGATTCGTCTCTCCCGGTATTGGGGGTTGACATCGCGCTGTGTCTAGGAGAGCCATTACACGAGTAGTCCCTGGCCAGGGCAAACGAGATATACTGGTAGGTTTCCAGTGTTATCTCAGGGTGTATTGGGCTTCACTCCGGCACGACTTGTACCGCTATTGGGGGACTGACGTTTACCGCCCCCTAGGCCCGCCATGCGATGTATCAGACGAACAGACCGGACTGTACGGAGAATGTCACGCTCAGGCTCAGTAGGAGTTCAGATGGGTTTCGCCTCGTCGGTCTTCTTGTCGGCATTACCTGGGGACCGTTACGCACAGCTAGTGCCGCTTGCGGTCTGTGGTTAAACCCACTGCCAGCGTAGTGTCGAGTCTTTAGAGTCCCACACAGAAAGCTTTTCGCCTTTAGGCAAAAGAGTAGAGGTCGCATGGTATTGCGACAGGTCGCATGGTTTTGCGACAGGGTTCGGTCACATCCGTGCACTTGTGCACGTACAGTGTCCGGACAGTTTACACTAGCGGGCTTTGGTTTAAGCCAGATCCTAGTGTACCTTATGGGATTGGATTTATCCAGTTTGCATTCGTGTTCCTCGGAACGCGGATGCGGGTGTGTATGCACAGTTGACAGGGAGGCACAGACAGCGGATTCTCATTAGGGTTGTTGACAGTTGACCGTTGACTTTTTGACTTTTTGCTCAACCCTAATGAGAATATGATATGTGATTAACTATTATATTAATTAAGTATTATGGTGATATGGTTGTTGACTTGTTGACTTTTGTTGACTTGTTGACTTTGGTGACTTGTTGACTTTTGTTGACTTGTTGACCGGTTGACTAGGCTTGACTAGTTGACCATCATGATAACCATGGTTATCATTTCATGCCAAAGACTTTTTCTTGCTTGTTCATTTGAGTAAAATGAGTGCATGACATGATAAGGTTATGGTTACTTCAACCATCACATAAGACTTTTGTTGATATGATGAGTTATCATTGCTTTGGATTATGAGAGGGTGAGAGAGAAAAGAGAGCCTCATTCTTTCTTGCTCATTCTCTCTCTTGTTCTTGAGCTCTCCTCTTGCTCTCACCCTCAACCTCTTCCTCCCTCTCTTGATCTATGGTTCTCTTGTCTCATGAGTTGAGAATCAAGAACCATAGATAAAATCCCATTCTAAATCATCTCTACTCATTCTAGTTCACTAGGTTTAGCAAACCAAGTGAACTAGTTTCTTCAAAGAACGAAGAAGGAGCTAAAGGTTGGAGCTTTCAAGTGGATCTATCTTCGGCGTACGGAGACAACGAGAAGGAGCCATCGAACCACCATCGGAGCTTGAAGAGAAGGAGTTCAAGTTTAGGTATAACCATCTTCATCCGAGTAGCTAAATATCTTTAGCTTAGTTTGCTAGTTTTAGTTTAGACAACGATCCCGACCATAGTTTAGTCCATGTTGCCTCTTGCGATAAAAATTCGTTTTTTATACCGTTTCCGCCTCCCCGTAAGAACCGGGGGTCGCAACGTGGACTTACAGTGGTATCAGAGCCTAACTAAACTTAAACTAGCTTGGTAGTGAAGTGTAACGAAGTTCGGAACCGAAAAAAATCACAAAACCGGATAATCACAAAAACTGAGTTTCTGTTGAAATTTTTTCTGCTCAAAATGAAAAACTTTATACTCCTAAATTCGGCTCAGGGTTTTGTGTGAACACCCAAGAAAAACGATACAGTGATTCGCCTAAAGTGCCGCGCTTCCGCCGCGTGATCCTTCTTAGACGCCGCGGAACCGCCGCGACTTGGTGTCTTCTCTGCATCGTTTTTCGTGCAGTGTGTTTGTGTGTTGGTTTTGGGATTTTTAAAATATATTATATGTGCCCAGATTTTCCAGAAAAGAAATTTCCTTTTGGGGTCCTATAATTCCGTATTTTTTCCGAACTTCACTGCACTTTGACTATGATGGTTATATCTGTGATGCTTGCATGTATTGAACGTCGGCTAATCGCTATAAGTCGATTAGTCGGGGTTATACATGATCTGTAATGTGCTGGAATGTGTATATGAATGTGTTGGACTGTCGCGGGTGAATAGCCGGGGTGGATGTGAGATGAGCTTTTGTTTTTCTTTCATTCATTGTAAATATAAATTGATGTAATAATTATTATTTGTTTGACCGCACAACCGGGTCGGGGTTGTAGCCGTCATTGTATAATTCTTTTTACTGTTTTTGCTCCTAGGATAGACCCATGGAGGGGTGCACAAACTACCGAGTACTTGGCGGGTAGTTTGCCGCACCCGTAGGGGTCTTGGGTGGGGTATTTGGCTATTCACCGCGACCGTGTTATCCGCTTTTCGTTTCAGGCTCGAAAGGATTGCGGATTGCTAGTATATCCAATGCATTCATCTGTGATCTGTAATGTCTATCATTGCTTATTATTTAGGCGTTGCTTATGTTTTACAGACGCGCTAGCCCAGCCCCCGCTCTGTCGTTAGTTAAGTAACCTAACGGGTAATGACGGGGCCCAGTGGCGAATGCGAATGGCATAAGCGTACGTCATATTTTGGTTGTTTTCTGCAATGGTAGGGTTAAATGATGGGACGCATTAAAAGAACTAATGCAAGAATATCACGCATTAAAAGAACTAATGCAAGATAATAAACCAAGTTAAAGTCGTTGGAACACTTTCGAAAAACCACTCGGTTCTTTTCAAAACAAACTTTTAAAATACGGAGTTTGAGCCACTCCATTTAAAAGCTATCTCGTTCCATCGACCATATCAAGTTCACTACGTTCACGGTTTTGCCAAAACCATCCGTAGCCCTCCGTCGTTTCACATGAATAGTCAATAGTATTCAAGCTGTGTATGTTGGCCAAAGTCAAGGCACAGTGATTGGTAGCTATTGGGTGTTCATGTGTAGCATAGATAGATGCGTTGGTTTGGGACAGTCGTACTGCCATTTTGGCCAAAGTCAAGGGTAGGTACGGATGGATCCAAATTAACCTGGATAATGACGGGTAGAACTTGACATGTGACTTATGATATTTTGGCCAAAGTCAAGGTCATAAGAGCATGGGGCAAAAATCCACATCGGGAGTTTCATAAGTACTGAAACTTGCTAGATTTGCATACCATTTGGAGTGTGATGATTCTGGTAGGATTCCTTCAGTTTCGTCACGCAATGATATTTGGATCCCGATCCTACTGTGAGTATATGCTACTCCTCGGGAAATTTCTCACTTAACGATCAATGCTATAAACCTAGTAGGTGCCTAGAAAGGTGTTAGCGGGGCTACGCCCCCAGGGAAAAGAGGTTCTCTAATTAAGGAACTTCGCGAAAGCGTTGGAAAACCTCCCTCGAAGTACCGACACCGGCCTGGCTGAACGGTTAAGCAAGTATTGTACGGTGGGATTGATCCTGACTAATTCTTCCTTTATGGTTTGAGGAGGGATTCGAGAAACAGTGGGAGCCATCCTGTTTAGACAAACTAAAAACCACTCTAAACTTGCAAGAGCATCATGCTGAGTGTTTCTTCTTCTCTCTCCTAATTGCAGCGATCAATCAACATGACTGGACTTAAGTTACTCCTAGATAAAAACAAACTGACAGGGCCAAACTACAAAGATTGGCTCAGGAATGTCAAGATAGCAATCACTTATGACAAGCTGGGGTATCTTCTTACCACCAAAGCTCCCCCTGTCCCTGGTCCAACTTCCAGCGTCGCGGATAAGGAAATCCGCAAGACTTGGGAGATTGATAGCGCGAAGGCCAAGTGCCTCCTGCTTGCCTCGATGGACAACGAACATCAGAGGAGGCATGAGAATATGGACATGGAGTCCATATTGCTCCATACAAAAGAACTGTATGGAGAGCAATCACGTATCGCAAGATACGAAGCGTCGAAAAAGTTATTTTCGACAAGAATGGCCGTCGGATCATCAGTAGCCGAGCATGTGCTAAAGATGATCGGCTTCATTGAGGAGCTCGCTGACCTAGGGATCACATTGGAGAGTGAGCTATATACGGATATAGTTCTCCAGTCCCTTCCTTCCACTTACGCCCAGTTTATACTGAACTTCAACCTACAAGAAAAAGAGGTTGAACTATCAGAGCTCCTCAACATGCTGAGGAGCGCAGAGGGCACCCTACAGAAAGGTAGGGAAACATCCACTTTGTTTGTAGGAGGATCATCTTCTTCTAGGTCCAAGGCGAAAGCCAAGGGAAAGAAGAAGAAGGCCCCCGCCAAACCAAGGGGCGGTGTTGGTAAAGTGGATACGAAGGGAAAAGGCAAAGCAACAAAGTTAGCGGGAAAGCTTGTGGATAAGGAAGAATGCTTCTATTGTCATAAGAAAGGACACTGGAAGAATGATTGCAGGGCCTGGAAGGCCAGAACACAGGAATTGAAGCAGGTTGCAGCTTCAGCTTCAGGTGTGTATGTTATTGAAAACTGTCTTTCAATAAACTCTACTTCCTGGGTATTGGATACCGGATCAGGATCTCATATCTGTAATTCTTTGCAGGCGTTGAGAAACCGTAGTGTTTTGAAAGCAGGTGACATGACCCTCAGAGTTGTAAACGGAGCTAGCATGGATGCTAAAGCCGTGGGGACTATCACCTGGGAATGTCAGATGGACATGTTTTGGTTTTGCGTAATTGCTTTTTTGTACCCAACGCAACTTGTAATATCATTTCTGTATCTTTAGTTTCTAAAGAAGGTTATGAATTTGCGTTTGTAAGTAATGTTGTAAACATTCATCTTAATCAAGTTTTGATTGGGTCAGGTACATTGAGTAATGGTATATACGTGTTAAACCAACCACAGATTTTCAACGTCCAGAATACACACAAAAGAAAGTCTCCAGAAATAAATCAGACTTTCTTATGGCATTGTAGATTGGGTCACATCAATGAGAGAAGGTTGACTAAGTTACATACAGAAGGATATTTGAATGCGTTCGAATATCAATCGTATGCCACTTGTCAATCTTGTCTCAAAGGAAAGATGACAAAGACTCCGTTTACTGGACAAGGAGTAAGAGCGAGCGAGCTCTTGGGACTCGTACACAGTGACGTGTGCGGTCCAATGTCTACACATGCCCGAAGCGGACATTCTTACTTCATTACTTTTACGGATGACTTCTCAAGGTACGGTTATGTCTTCTTAATGAAACATAAGTCCGAGGCCTTTGGAAAATTCCAGGAGTATAAGAATGAAGTAGAGAAACAGACCGGCAAAAGTATTAAGATTCTAAGATCGGATCGAGGTGGAGAATACTTAAGTGCCGAGTTCCTGGACTATTTAAAAGAGAACGGAATTCTCTCTCAGCTTACTCCTCCATACACCCCGCAACATAACGGTGTATCGGAGAGACGGAACCGCACCCTATTGGATATGGTGCGGTCCATGATGAGTAACGCTGAGTTACCGCGATCATTCTGGGGGTATGCGCTAGAATCAGCCGCATACCTTTTGAACCGAGTTCCCACTAAGACTGTGCCTACCACGCCATTTGAGATGTGGTGTGGGAAGAGACCCCATCTTAATCACATTAAGATATGGGGAAGTCCAGCTTTTGTCAAAAAGCAGCATACGGACAAGCTCGAGGCACGCTCAGTACTGTGCAAGTTTGTGGGATATCCAAAGAATTCCAAGGGATATTTCTTCTACTGTGAAGAGGAACAAAAAGTTCTTGTTTCTCGACATGCCCACTTTCTAGAACACCAGTTCATAGAAAAAGAAATAAGTGGGAGCGCAGTAGAACTGGAAGAAATTCCAGAACCACAGACTATTACTGAAAGCTTGATGGAACCAGAGGGTTCAACAGAACAGGACATTCCTACGCCGCTCCGCAGGAGTAGTAGGCAGTCTCATCCGCCCGAGAGATACTACGGTTTTCTCATAGACGGGGATAGAGAGGATTGCATCATAGATTATGATGAGCCTACTAGCTTCCAGCAGGCCGTTCAGAGCGTTGACTCAGTGAAATGGCTGGATGCAATGCGGACCGAAATGGAGTCCATGTACACCAACAAGGTATGGACGTTGGACATTGCTCCAGACGGGGTAAAACCCGTAGGATGCAAGTGGATCTTCAAAAGGAAGATTGGTGTAGATGGACAGGTTGAGACCTATAAAGCTAGGCTGGTAGCAAAGGGTTTTCGTCAAAGACCTGGCTTGGACTACGACGAAACCTTTTCTCCAGTAGCCATGCTGAAATCCATTCGGATCCTTCTTGCCATTGCTGCCTTCCACGATTATGAGATCTGGCAAATGGACGTAAAGACAGCTTTTCTAAATGGAAATTTAGAGGAGTGTGTCTATATGGACCAGCCAGAGGGTTTCATTCAGAGTGGGAGCAGCGGAAAGGTGTGCAAGTTGCTTAAGTCCATCTATGGACTAAAGCAGGCATCGCGGAGTTGGAACATCTGCTTTGATGAGACGGTCAAAGAATTTGGCTTTATCAAAAATCCAGATGAACCATGCATCTATAGTAGATTTGTAGCGAGAACTGTAGTATTCCTCGTTTTATACGTGGATGACATTCTCTTAATAGGAAATGACATTCCTATGCTACAATCTGTCAAGGGGTTCTTGTCACACAGGTTCTCCATGAAAGACCTGGGTGATGCCTCATACATTCTGGGTATCCGGATCTACCGTGACAGATCCAAGAGGATATTAGGACTTTCACAGTCCAGGTACATCGACACCATACTGAAGAGATTCAGTATGGAAGATTCCAAGCGCGGTAACCTACCGGCTTGTCACGGGATCACCCTCTCTAAAGAGATGTCTCCCAAGACTGATTTGGAGAGGGATCGCATGTCTATTATACCCTACGCTTCTGCGGTAGGCTCTATAATGTATGCGATGTTGTGTACCAGGCCGGATGTAGCTTATGCACTGAGTGTGGTAAGCCGGTATCAGTCTAACCCTGGGGAGAAACACTGGATAGCGGTAAAGAACATTCTCAAGTACCTGAGAAGGACTAAGGAGATGTTCTTGGTGTATGGCGGAAAAGACCTCCAGATCGAGGCCTTTGCTGACTCCAGCTTCCAGAGTGACAAGGATGATTCCAAGTCCATGTCGGGTTTTGTCTTTACCCTCAATGGAGGGGCGGTGTGTTGGAAGAGTTCCAAACAGGAAACCGTTGCAGACTCGACGATGGAAGCGGAATACATCGCTGCATCTGATGCCGCAAAAGAAGCTGTCTGGATAAGGAAGTTCTTGAAAGAACTTCAGGTGGTTCCGTCCATTGTTGATCCAATACCTCTGTATTGCGACAACAACGGGGCTATAGCTTTAGCGAAGGAACCCAGGTCCCATCAAAGATCCAGGCACATCTTAAGGCGGTATCACTTGATCAGGGAGATCGTAGATCGCCAGGAGATCGAGGTTCGGAGAGTCGCTTCAGAAGATAACACTGCTGATCCATTCACCAAGGCCCTGCCCCAGACTCAGTTCGAGCGGCTGATCGAGATGATAGGTCTTCGATACGCCAGTACATGGCCTTAGTGCAAGTGGGAGATTGTTAGTGTATATGTCCTAGAGGCCATTACTGTATCATACTGGTTTGTATATTACTTAATGGATGCTTGGGATATTCACCTTGTATATACAATCTTGCTCAAAATAGTAGTATGCTACTTGGTTTGTTTCTACTTCAATGTGTACATGTGTTTATTTTTGTATATCGCCTATACACATTAGTAGAGCCCTTAGGATCTTTGCTTGATTACCAGCGATGTGATGGCCGTCACACTAGTGGGGCTGGGTAATCTATAAGCACATCCTTATGCAGGTCCCTGGTCGCAGGACTATCGAGACAGGGCATCGATACTCCGGAGTAGACCAGCGCATGCGCTTCTCATCCCAGTGTGGGAGACGGTCTGTCCCACAGCCGTCAGTACGTCGTACTTGAGATAGTATGCGGGTGCTCGTTAGGTTACGGGTACACTGGACAGGACTCGTCGGGAACTGACTAGTTGGTATTATACCTATCGTCAGTTATCAGTTCCCAGGTGACATGAGTACAGCTTAGTCCGCTGACTTGACACTGTCACTTCGCCTCGGGTGTGTTCCCACTGTACTTTGATCACTACCCTACCACGGCTCAAAGGAGTCGTGCAAACAGGCGGTGGTTGGGTGCAGTCCCGAAGCACTTGGAGGCAGTGATGGTTAGACAGGATTCGTCTCTCCCGGTATTGGGGGTTGACATCGCGCTGTGTCTAGGAGAGCCATTACACGAGTAGTCCCTGGCCAGGGCAAACGAGATATACTGGTAGGTTTCCAGTGTTATCTCAGGGTGTATTGGGCTTCACTCCGGCACGACTTGTACCGCTATTGGGGGACTGACGTTTACCGCCCCCTAGGCCCGCCATGCGATGTATCAGACGAACAGATCGGACTGTACGGAGAATGTCACGCTCAGGCTCAGTAGGAGTTCAGATGGGTTTCGCCTCGTCGGTCTTCTTGTCGGCATTACCTGGGGACCGTTACGCACAGCTAGTGCCGCTTGCGGTCTGTGGTTAAACCCACTGCCAGCGTAGTGTCGAGTCTTTAGAGTCCCACACAGAAAGCTTTTCGCCTTTAGGCAAAAGAGTAGAGGTCGCATGGTATTGCGACAGGTCGCATGGTTTTGCGACAGGGTTCGGTCACATCCGTGCACTTGTGCACGTACAGTGTCCGGACAGTTTACACTAGCGGGCTTTGGTTTAAGCCAGATCCTAGTGTACCTTATGGGATTGGATTTATCCAGTTTGCATTCGTGTTCCTCGGAACGCGGATGCGGGTGTGTATGCACAGTTGACAGGGAGGCACAGACAGCGGATTCTCATTAGGGTTGTTGACAGTTGACCGTTGACTTTTTGACTTTTTGCTCAACCCTAATGAGAATATGATATGTGATTAACTATTATATTAATTAAGTATTATGGTGATATGGTTGTTGACTTGTTGACTTTTGTTGACTTGTTGACTTTGGTGACTTATTGACTTTTGTTGACTTGTTGACCGGTTGACTAGGCTTGACTAGTTGACCATCATGATAACCATGGTTATCATTTCATGCCAAAGACTTTTTCTTGCTTGTTCATTTGAGTAAAATGAGTGCATGACATGATAAGGTTATGGTTACTTCAACCATCACATAAGACTTTTGTTGATATGATGAGTTATCATTGCTTTGGATTATGAGAGGGTGAGAGAGAAAAGAGAGCCTCATTCTTTCTTGCTCATTCTCTCTCTTGTTCTTGAGCTCTCCTCTTGCTCTCACCCTCAACCTCTTCCTCCCTCTCTTGATCTATGGTTCTCTTGTCTCATGAGTTGAGAATCAAGAACCATAGATAAAATCCCATTCTAAATCATCTCTACTCATTCTAGTTCACTAGGTTTAGCAAACCAAGTGAACTAGTTTCTTCAAAGAACGAAGAAGGAGCTAAAGGTTGGAGCTTTCAAGTGGATCTATCTTCGGCGTACGGAGACAACGAGAAGGAGCCATCGAACCACCATCGGAGCTTGAAGAGAAGGAGTTCAAGTTTAGGTATAACCATCTTCATCCGAGTAGCTAAATATCTTTAGCTTAGTTTGCTAGTTTTAGTTTAGACAACGATCCCGACCATAGTTTAGTCCATGTTGCCTCTTGCGATAAAAATTCGTTTTTTATACCGTTTCCGCCTCCCCGTAAGAACCGGGGGTCGCAACGTGGACTTACACCTATGTCCGCTCGCTATCTTCCTAAGCCCAAACTCTATAAGTAGTAGTCAACAACGACCGAGATGTCCCTAAACTAACAACGGACCGAAACGTCTTTAAACTAACAACGGACCGAAATGTCCTTAAACTAACAATGGACCACTATGTCCTAAAACTGGCATTGGACCGAAACGTTCTTAAACTAACGATGGACCACTATGTCCTAAAACCAGCTGTTGACCGAGACGTCGATAAACTACTGTGGACTGCAGCATCCCATGACTGACATAAAAATATATATATATATATATAAACAGTATGTCCATAAGCAAAAAGGGCACGGATGAAAACCCGAAAGGGCTCCATGAGTAAAAATAGCAGGGCTACCGGCGAGTTTTGTGAAAACCCGAAAGGGCGCAATCTCGTTAAAAGACACTTGCAAGGTCCTCTCGACCTTGTAAGGAGAAACCACCTGCGTGAGATCCTTACGACTCACAAGGGAGCAACACACTTAGGGATCCCCACGATTCCTAAGGAGAAATTACACTTGCGAGATCCTCACGACTCGTAAGGAGAACCCTCTTATGAGACCCTCACGGCTCATAAGATTCAAAAGTCTTAAGCTACAGGGATCTGAACCTGTTCTTAAGCGGCCTCCACCACCTCCAATATGCCCTACAAGCGGTTAGGTGCTGACCCTTGTATACAATCTACGGGCGCGAGTAAACATTTCCCTAACAAAGTCCCATCCGTGACTAGGGATATGTTTGCACGGTGAACAGCCCTCGTAAGTCCTCTCGACTTATAAGGAGAAAATTCTCTCATAAGATCCTTACGACTTACGAGAAGCCATTGTTAGGTCCACGTTACCTCTCCCGGTACTTTCGGGGTTGCGGAAACGGTAAAACAAAAATTTTTCTAGACTTGGTAACATGGACCGTAAAAGCCGGATCTTTGCTAAACAACACACTAGCATCCTAACTAGAGATTTATCTACTCGGTTAGGGGTTATACCTCAACTTGAACTCCTTCTCTTCTTGTTGTTCTTCTCCTTGCTTGCTCCGAGGGTTGATCCGAACTTTGGTCACCTTCGCGGCCTCCTTGAGTCGAAGACGATCCACCCGAGAGATGTACACCGAGCTCCACCTCGAGCCGAGGTAACTAGGGCAAAGAGATTGCTAATCTAGAAGCCCTAGGTTGTGTAGAAGTGGTAGAGGGATGGTTTTGTCTTTGTGGGATCTTTATCTCTCAACACATGAGATCAAAAGATGAATCAAGAGGAGGAAGAAGGAGGAGCTAGCAACCATGGTGCATTTCTTTTCTTCTCATGAGAAAAAGCAAGAGAGAGAATGAGAAAAGAATTATAAGCACAAGAAAAATGAACCATGGTTCAATAATGCAAAAACATTATCATTACTAATCCCATCAAGATAAAGTTTGATGGCTACATTGAAATGACCATTATCATAATCAAAATAGAAAAAGAAAATGAAAAGAAGAGTGTAGATCTCTCTTGAAAGTCAATGGTCAACACGGTCAACCGGTCAACAAAGTCAAGAGAGGTCAATGTGGTCAAATGGTCAATGCAATTAGCCATCATAAAATTATCACTAAAAGAATTAGTAAATGATGTCCGCGGCTCATAATGGTTTTAACCAAATGAATTGTCAAAACCCTAATGAGTCCGCCTCAAAATGGTTTTGACCGAATCAACTGTCAAAATCCTAATGAGCCTGCCACATAACGGTTTTGGCCGAACCAACTGCCAAAACCATGATGAGGCACCTCCTCCTTCATCGCTCCGGAAAACTGTGCATACAAACCTGCATCCGCATTCCGTAGAATGCGGATGCGCAGAAGACAAAACAAATCCATCCGTGCAATACTAGGATCCGGCTTAAACCAAAGCCCACTAGTATTGCCTGCCCGAACACCACACGCACACAAGTGTACGTAAGTGATCGCAGCCCTGCCGTAAAACCATACGGCCTCTACACGTTTCGCTCAGTATAGGGAAACTCTCTGTGTGGGACTCTAAAGACTCGACACTACGCTGGCAGTGGGTTTAACCACAGACCGCAAGAGGCACTAGCTGTACGTAACGGTCCCCAGGTAGATGTCGATAAGAAGGCCGATGAAGTAAACCCATCCGAACTCCTACTAAGCCTGTATGTGACAATCTCCGTACAGTCCGGTCTGTTCGTCTGATACATCGCATGGCGGGCCTAGGGGGCAGTAAACGTCAGTCCCCTAATAGCGGTACAAGTCATGTCGGAGTGAAGCCCAGAATACCCTAAGATAACACTGGAAACCTACCAGTATATCTCGCTTTCCCTGGCCAGGGACTACTCGTGTAATGGCTCTCCTAGACACAGCGTGATGTCAACCCCCAATACCGGGAGAGACGAATCCTGTCTAACCGTCACTGCCTCCAAGTGCTTCGAGATTGCACCCAACTACTACCTGTTTGCACGACTCAGTAGAGCCGTGGTAGGGTAGTAATCAAAGAACAATGGGAACACACTCGAGGCGAAGTGACAGTATCAAGTCAGCGGACTAAGCTATACTCATGTCACCTGGGAACTGATAACTGACGATAGGTATAATACCAACCATCAGTTCCCGACGAGTCCTGTCCAGTGTACTCGTAACCTAACGAGCACCCGCATACTATCTCAAGTACGACGTACTGACGGCTGTGGGACAGACCGTCTCCCGTGCTGGGATGAGAAGCGCATACGCTAGTCTACTCCGGAGTATCGATGCCCTATCTCGATAATCCCATAACTAGGGACGTTTATAAGGATGTGCTTATGGATTACCCAGCCCCCACGAGTGTGATCGCCATCACAACGCCGGTAATCAAGCAAAGATCCTAAGGGCTCTACTAATGCGTATAGGTGATATAATAAAGAAACACACATGTACACATTAAAGCAGAGACAAACCAAGTAGCATACTACTATATCGAGCAAGATTGTCTATACAACTGTGAATATCCCAACCTTCCATCAAGTAATATACATACTAGTATGATACAGTAATGGCCTCTAGGGCATATACACTAACAATCTCCCACTTGCACTAAGGCCATGTACTGGCGTATCGAAGACCTATCATCTCGATCAGCCACTCGAACTGAGCCTGGGGTAAGGCCTTCGTGAATGGGTCCGCTGTGTTGTCCTTTGTGTCCACTCTCCACACCTCGATCTCCTGGCGATCAATGATCTCCCTGATCAGGTGATACCGCCTTAAGATGTGCCTGGATTTCTGATGGGACCTTGGTTCCTTCGCTAAAGCTATAGCCCCATTGTTATCGCAATACAAAGGTATTGGGTCAACAATGGACGGAACCACCTGAAGTTCACTAATGAACTTCATAATCCAGACCGCCTCTTTTGCAGGCATCGCTTGTAGCAATGTATTCAGCCTCCATCGTCGAGTCTGCGACGGTATCCTGTTTGGAACTCCTCCAACATACCGCCCCTCCGTTGAGGGTAAACACAAAACCGAGACAGACTTGTTGTCATCTTTGTCACTCTGGAAGCTTGAATCAGTAAAGGACTCGACCCTGATGTCTCCATTACCGTAAACCAGGAACATCTCCTTAATCCTTCTCAGGTACTTGAGAATGTTCTTCACTGCTGTCCAGTGGTCCTCACCTGGGTCTGACTGATACCGGCTTACCGCGCTCAGCGCGTAAGCTACATCCGGTCTTGTACATAGCATCGCATACATTACAGATCCTACCGCCGAAGCGTAGGGTATAGTGCTCATGCGAACCCTCTCCTCGTCAGTCTTAGGAGACATCTTCTTGGAGAGGGTAATTCCGTGCAATGCGGGTATGTTACCGCGCTTGGAATCCTCCATACTAAATCTCTTTAGTACGGTCTCTATGTACCTGGACTGCGAAAGTCCCAGTAGTCTCTTGGATCTATCTCTATAGATCTTGATCCCCATAATGTACGAGGCATCACCCAGGTCCTTCATGGAGAACACGTTTTGACAAAAATAGCTTGACCGATTGTAGCATAGGAATGTCATTTCCTATCAAAAGAATGTCATCCACGTACAAGACTAGGAATACGACAGTTCGTCCTGCAAATCTTCTTATAGACACAAGATTCATCTTCTTTCTTGATGAATCAAATTCCTGATTGCCTCATCAAAACAGATGTTCCAGCTCCGCGATGCCTGCTTTAATCCATAAATGGATTTAAGCAACTTGCACACCTTCCCTCTGCTCCCACTGTCTATGAAACCTTCTGGCTGATCCATGTAAACGCACTCTTCCAAACAACCGTTTAGGAAAGACGTTTTAAACATCCATCTGCCAGATTTCATAGTCATGGAAGGCAGCAATGGCAAGTAGGATCCGAATGGATTTGAGCATAGCCACCGGAGAAAAAGTTTCGTCATAGTCCAAACCAGGTCTTTGACGAAAACCTTTTGCAACGAGTCTAGCCTTATAGGTTTCCACCTGCCCATCTACACCAAGTTTCCTTTTGTAGATCCATTTGCATCCAACGGGTTTTACCCCAGGTGGAGCAATATCCAAGGTCCACACTTTATTGGCGTACATGGACTCCATTTCGAATTGCATTGCTTCCTGCCACTTATCAGAGTCCCTACTGATAATGGCCTACCTGAAACTGGTAGGGTCATCTTCTTCCAAGATGCAATCCTCTCGATCCCCGTCTATGAGAAAACCGTAGTATCTCTCGGGCGGATGAGAAATCCTACCAGATCTGCGGAAGTGGCTGAGGTTCGTATTCTGGGGTTATTGAATTCTGAGGTTCTGTCAAATCTTCAGTTTCATTTTGTGGTCGCTGAATTTCTTCCAATTCTACCGAACTCCCACTTGTTTCTTTTGCAAGAAATTGCCACTCTAAAAAGGTGGCATGGCGAGATACAAACACCTTCTGTTCCTCGGTGTGGTAGAACAGATATCCTGTGGAGTTCTTAGGATATCCCACAAATTTACATAGAACTGAACGTGCCTGAAGTTTGTCCAGATTTTGTACTTTTACATAGGCCGGAAAACCCCATATCTTAATACGTTTAAGATATAGCCTTTTACCATTCCATATCTCGAACGGTGTCTTAGGCACAGATTTAGACGGAACATCGTTCAATAGATATGCTGTTGCAACAGCGCATGTCCCCAAAATGAAAGAGGTAACTCGACATTACTCATCATGGAGCGAACCATATCCAGTAGGGTACGATTCGTCCGCTCCGATACACCGTTGTGCTGTGGTTGTATAAGGAGGAGTAAGCTGAGAGAGAATACCATTCTCTTTTAAGTAATCTAGGAATTCCGTGCTTAAGTACTCCCCCTCCTCTATCAGACCGGAGGATCTTGATACTTTTTCCAATCTGGTTCTCTACTTCGTTTCCTGAATTCCTTGAATTTCTCAAAAGCTTCAGATTTGTGTTTCATCAGATACACATATCCGAACCTAGAGAGATCGTCAGTGACATGTGATGAAGTACGAGAACCCACCCCTTGCATGTATAGACATCGGACCATATACATCACTATGTACGAGTCCCAAGAGCTCTGCTGCTCTTTCTCCATGTCCGGTGAACGGAGATTTGGTCATCTTCCCTTTGAGACAAGACTGACAAGTTTCATAAGATGAAAACTCGAACGCATCCAAGAGTCCATCTTTATGCAACTTACTCAGTCTTTTCTCTCCGATATGACCAAGTCTACAATGCCACAAGTAGGATTCATTCATATCTGCTTCCTTTTGCGTGTGTTTTGTACATTGAGAACTGTATTCTGATTTAGAACGTAGATACCATTACACAGTGTACCTTCTGCAACCAGTACCTTATGAAGGTAAATGTTCATGATATTTCTATCAAGAACAAAGTTATATCCATCTTTATCGAGTAAAGAAACTGATATGATGTTGCAAAACCATGGAAGGTACATAGTAGCAATCGTTCAAAATCATAGTCATGCCATTTGGCAATACTAGGTGATATTCACCGACGGCTGTCGCATTAACTTGTGCTCCGTTCGCTACTCTGAACGACATATCACCCGGTGCAACTTCCTACTTTTTCTCAATCCCTACAATAAATTACAGATATGAGATCCTGATCCGGTATCAAGTACCCAGGAGGTAGGGCTGACCGTAAAACAGTTCTCAATTACAAGAACACCTGAAGTAGATGCAAAACCATGCTTCTTCTTCAACTGGGTATCCTGGGAATCAATACAATCCCCTTTCCCTTGCTCATACTTATGACTGTTGTCACAAGTTAGAGCCGAACCAACGTTCCCCAGCCCCGAATAAGAATTCGGATCGGTCAAGCGATACATTTTATTATCTTGATTAGGGCGTGAAATGGTTGCTACCTGGAGAGAGAGAAAAGAAACACTTAGCGTGCGCTCTTGCAAGTTTAGATTGTTTTTTAATTTATCTAAACAGGATGGCTCCCACTGTCTCTCGAATCTCTCCTCAAACCATAAAGGAAGAATTAGTCGGGGATCAATCTCACCGTACAATACTTGCTTAACTGTTCATCCAGGCCAGTGTCGGTACTTCGAGGGAGGTTTTCCAACGCTTTCGCGAAGTTCCTTAATTAAGTAACCTCTTTTCCCTGTGGGCGTAGCCCCGTTAACACCTTTCTAGACACCTACTTGGTTTATAGCATTGATCGTTAAGCGAGAAAGTTCCTGAGGAGTAGCATATACTCACAGTAGGATCGGGATCCAAATATCATTGCATGACAAAACTGAAGGAATCCTACCAGAATCATCACCCTCCAAATGGTATGCAACACTAGCAAGTTTCAGTACTTTTGAAACTCCCGATGTGGTTTTTTGCCCCTAGGACCCAAGTGACCTTAACTGAGCCAACATATCAAAGGATCCTAGTCAAGTTCAACCCGTCATTATCTTGACTGCATTAGACCCACCCGTACGAGTCCTTGACTGAGCCAAAATGGACCGCACGACTGTCCTAACCAATCACTTTGTATCCTACGGAAAAATATTACATAGCTACCGTACACAACGCCTCGACTGAGCACGAAATACGTAGCACGAATACTAAGCAATATCAATCCGAAACGACGGAGGGCTACGACTGGGTTTTAGCGAAAACCCGTTAACATAATGAACTTGATATCGTTGAAGGAACGTGATACTTTTTGAAAATATAGTGACAAAAACTTTTGCTAAAGAGGTCACTCCCTGTGAAGGGATCTCGACTCTTTCCTCGTCGAGTGAGGTGCTGGGCATTCATAAGATGAATACCTCGATGCAAAGCAACATTAATCGACTATAGTGAAGTTATCACCCTGACGCAAACTTTTGTCCAAGGGGTCACTCCCGATGAGGGGATCTCGGCCCTTGCCTCGTCGAATGAGGTGCTGGGCATTCATAACCGAATACCTCGATGCAAAACAAAAGTGAACGTCCTTATAATAACAGCTTTTTGAAAAATTGTTTCAACAACGTCTTTTAGGTTTATTTTCTTGCATTAGTTCTTTTAATGCGTCCCATCATTTAAATCCTACCATTGCAGAAAACAACCAAAATATGACGTACGCTTATGCCATTCGCATTCGCCATGGGGCCCCATCATCACCCATTAGGTTACTTAACTAACGACAGAGCGGGGGCTGGGCTAGCGCGGCTGAAAAACATAAGCAACGCCTAAATAGTTATTACATATAGATATATAGCAATGATAGCCAATCCAGTTCACAGATGAACACTTTGGATATACTAGGAACCCGCGATTCGTTTGAGCCTGCAACGAAAAGCGGATTACACTGTCGCGATGAATAGCCAATACCCCACCCAAGACCCCTACGGGTGCGGCAAACTACCCGCCAAGTACCCGAAGCGAAGCAACCTCCCTCAACACCGTGAGTAGGCCACTCGGCACTTCAAGATACCCGGTAGTTTGTGCACCCCCTCCATGGGTCTATCCTAGGAGCAAAAACAGTAAAAAGAATTATACAATGACGGATACAACCCCGACCCGGTTGTGCGGCCATATAAATAATATTACATCAATTTACAAATTTATTACATGAATGAAAGAAAAAGAAACTCTCATCTCACATCCACCCCCGGCTATTCATCCGCGACAATCCAACGAGTTCATATACACAAAACCATCAACAACACAGATCACAGATATGTATAACCCCCACTAATCGACGTATAGCGATTAGCAGACGTTCAATACACATATGACATTACAGATATAACCATTAGCCAAAGTCATCAGAATATCGACCAAAAATACGGATTTTTAAGCCCCAAAAACAAATTTTGCTTTCTGAAAAATCTGGGCAGAAAAAATCATATTTCAAAAATCCCAAAATACCCATATAAGAACACTGCAGCAAACAGGATCCCCAACCGAGTTAACTCGGCCGCGGTTCCGCGGCATAAGCAAGCTTATGCCGCGGAACCGTGGCGCTTTAACCGAGTTGGGTGATCATTTTTCTTCAGTATTCTATAAAAAGCCTGAGCCGATTTTTAGTGTATGATTTATTAATTTTGAAACAGTTCTAAAAATCGGTAGAAACTTGAAATTCCGGGGTGTTTTGCGGTTTTTCGTCCGGTCGAAATTCTAGATACATTGCTAATATGCTAGGGTGTGTTTAGTTAGGCTCTGATACCACTGTTAGGTCCACGTTACCTCTCCCGGTACTTTCGGGGTTGCAGAAACGGTAAAAAAAAAAATTCTAGGCGTGGTAACATGGACCGTAAAAGCCGGATCTTTGCTAAACAACACACTAGCATCCTAACTAGAGATTTATCAACTCGGTTAGGGGTTATACCTCAACTTCTACTCCTTCTCTTCTTGTTGTTCTTCTCCTTGCTTGCTCCGAGGGTTGATCCGAACTTTGGTCACCTCCGCAGCCTCCTTGAGTCGAAGACGATCCACCCGAGAGATGTACACCGAGCTCCACCTCGAGCCGAGGTAAATAGGGCAAAGAGATTGCTAATCTAGAAGCCCTAGGTTGTGTAGAAGTGGTAGAGGGATGGTTTTGTCTTTGTGGGATCTTTATCTCTCAACACATGAGATCAAAAGATGAATCAAGAGGAGGAAGAAGGAGGAGCTAGCAACCATGGAGCATTTCTTTTCTTCTCATGAGAAAAAGCAAGAGAGATAATGAGAAAAGAATTATAAGCACAAGAAAAATGAACCATGGTTCAATAATGCAAAAACATTATCATTACTAATCCCATCAAGATAAAGTTTGATGGCTACATTGAAATGACCGTTTGATGGCTACATTGAAATGACCATTATCATAATCAAAATAGAAAAAGAAAATGAAAAGAAGAGTGTAGATCTCTCTTGAAAGTCAATGGTCAACACGGTCAACCGGTCAACAAAGTCAAGAGAGGTCAATGTGGTCAAATGGTCAATGCAATTAGCCATCATAAAATTATCACTAAAAGGATTAGTAAATGATGTCCGCGGCTCATAATGGTTTTGACCAAACGAATTGTCAAAACCCTAATGAGTCCGCCTCAAAATGGTTTTGACCGAATCAACTGTCAAAACCCTAATGAGCCTGCCACATAACGGTTTTGGCCGAACCAACTGCCAAAACCCTGATGAGGCACCTCCTCCTTCATCGCTCCGGAAAACTATGCATACACACCTGCATCCGCATTCCGTAGAATGGGGATGCGCAGAAGACAAAACAAATCCATCCGTGCAATACTAGGATCCGGCTTAAACCAAAGCCCACTAATATTGCCTGCCCGAACACCACACGCACACAAGTGTACATAAGTGATTGCAGCCCTGCCGTAAAACCATACGGCCTCTACACGTTTCGCTCAGTGCAGGGAAACTCTCTGTGTGGGACTCTAAACACTCGACACTACGCTGGCAGTGGGTTTAACCACAGACCGCAAGCGGCACTAGCTGTACGTAACGGTCCCCAGGTAGATATCGATAAGAAGGCCGATGAGGTAAACCCATCCGAACTCCTACTGAGCCTGTATGTGACAATCTCCGTACAGTCCGGTCTGTTCGTCTGATACATCGCATGGCGGGCCTAGGGGGCGGTAAACGTCAGTCCCCTAATAGCGGTATAAGTCGTGTCGGAGTGAAGCCCAGAACACCCTGAGATAACACTGGAAACCTACCAGTATATCTCGCTTGCCCTGGCCAGGGACTACTCATGTAATGGCTCTCCTAGACAAAGCGCGATGTCAACCCCCAATACCGGGAGAGACGAATCCTGTCTAACCGTCACTGCCTCCAAGTGCTTCGAGACTGCACCCAACTACTACCTGTTTGCACGACTCAGTAGAGCCGTGGTAGGGTAGTAATCAAAGAACGGTGGGAACACACTCGAGGCGAAGTAACAGTGTCAAGTCAGCGGACTAAGCTGTACTCATGTCACCTGGGAACTGATAACTGACGATAGGTATAATACCAACCATCAGTTCCCGACGAGTCCTATCCAGTGTACTCGTAACCTAACGAGCACCCGCATACTATCTCAAGTACGACGTACTGACGACTGTGGGACAGACCGTCTCCCGTGCTGGGATGAGAAGCGCATACGCTAGTCTACTCCGGAGTATCGATGCCCTATCTCGATAATCCTACGACTAGGGACGTGTATGAGGATGTGCTTGTGGATTATCCAGCCCCCACGAGTGTGATCGCCATCACAACGCGGGTAATCAAGCAAAGATCCTATGGGCTCTACTAATGCGTATAGGTAATATAATAAAGAAACACACATGTACACATTAAAGCAGAGACAAACCAAGTAGCATACTACTATATCGAGCAAGATTGTCTATACAACTGTGAATATCCCAAGCTTCCATCAAGTAATATACATACTAGTATGATACAGTAATGGCCTCTAGGGCATATACACTAACAGCCATACACTTAAGACTCGTCACGATTCTTAAGAAGAAAATGCACCTATGAGATCCTCACGACTCGTAGAGAGAAATACCTTTATGAGACCCTTACAGCTCATGAAGTCAAAAGCCTTAATCGACAGGATCCTAACCCTGTTCGCTAAGCCACCTTTGTTCAACATCGACAGAGGCAAATGATGACTCACTCCTGGCAACATCCCAGTCGTAGCGGTGCTGATGCCGAAATCGGTGTCTAATTCCAAGTTTGCAGCAAAAAGCTAGCAAGCCACACATGCATACGAAATAGCCAAAATGATGGGGCAACTTGCAACAAAATCAGCAAGTAAAAATGTATGCATGCAAAATAGCCGAAATGATTGGGCAACTCGCAATAAAATGCAGCGAGTAAAAATAAAACAAATAGCCGAAATGATTGGGCACCGCGAAAAATAGCCGAAATGATTGGGCAATCGCGACCTTCGCGATATAAAAGCTGAAATGATAGAGCATCGCGGAAAGAAATAAAAAAAACTATGCCCTACAGGTGATATTACATCAATCCCTGTACACAATCCAGGGGTGCAAACGAAGAAGGAACCACACCTTCCCTCCTCAGGCTTCATCAGAAGAAGAAACCAAATCTCAACGGCTCACAGACAACCTGGAGACCACTTCGATATTCGTCTCATTACACCAGACACTATGTCATCCACATGACCCTGTTCGGAAATACGTCATCCACATGACCCCGTTTGAAAATACGTCATCCACATGACCCCGCTTGGAAATACGTCATAAACATGACCCCGTCTCGGAAATACGTCATCAACATGACCCCGTCTCGAAAATACGTCATCAACATGACCCCATTCGGAAACATGTCATTAACATGACCCCGTTCGGAAATACGTCATCCACATGACCCCGTTCGGAAATACGTCATCAACATGACCCCGTTCGGAAACACGTCATCCGCATGACCCCGCTCGGAAATACGCCATCCACATGACCCCGCTCGGAAATATGTCATCCATATGACCCCGTCACGGAAATACGTCATCCATATGACCCCGTTTCGGAAATACGTCATTTACATACCAATCCCACTAAACACTTACGGATCCTCTCGATTCGTAAGGAAGAAAACTCTCTTATAAGATCCTTACGACTTATAAGGGAAAACGCACTTAAGAATCCTCACGATTCCTAAAGAGAAAATACACCTACGAGATCCTCACGACTCGTAGGGAGAAAAATCTTTATGAGACCCTCACGGCTCATAAGATTGAAAAGTCTTAGGTGACAGATCCTAATCCTGTTCGCTAAGCCATCACCACCCTATAAAGAGTCCAAGATGGACAGCTATATGCTATCTATGGGCCACACTTACTAAAATCGCAGGGCAACAACACAGCAAGGAGAAGAAAGCGACAAGGAGAACATTTGATTCGCAGTTGATTAAGCGTGCGAAGCATACCCGTTCATGCATGCACAAAAGATTTAGTACATAAAATAAAACACGCTGAAATGAGGAATCTGCCATTCATACTTCAAAAAAAAAAGTTCTTACAATTATGAAAGTAATAACGAAAATATCATCAAAATGATTACAATGGTAAAACCTCAAATCCAGGGCATAGATTGAGGAATTCAAAAGTGGGGCCGTCTAGGATCTTTCTGGTATTTCTGACCATTCTCGTGTGCATCCTCTCGCACTCACGAGTGTCGAAATCCTCAGCAATGTCCCCCTCCCTTCGATAAGAAGCGATTATCGTCGTCTGTTGGAAAACCTGATACAGTATATCAATGAGGTTATTTCGCCGATTCTTCGAGATCAGCCCCGACAGGTATACTGAATGCACCTTGTCTTCGGCATCATCCAGCGCATTAAGCGGCATGGCCTCGTGAAACCCAGGAAGTGCTCTCCAAATTGCTCTCACTATGATTTTCAAGAGAGCGGAACGGTGAGGAAGCAGCCAACCGACGCGTGCATGCTGACAATCCATAACCTCCGCATATTGGGCATCTGTAAACTCTTGGTTTTGGCAACGGCCCTGAACTCGTGCAGACTATACAAATGAACAGCCATGGTGCCTGAAAAGAAACATTATTAGAAGATCAGTAATGAAGAAAAACAGATACGGAATTTAAACGACTCTTGATATCCCCATGGAGAAAACGAATTCTAATTACGACACCTAATAAATTCGAATGTGTGAGAAATCTTAAAAAGGGAATATCATTTAATAAGCGACCCTTCGGGTCAAAGAGTTAAAACTCCTCGAGGGCAATAAACAGGAATGACACCTGTCAAAGTCAATTATGAAGGAAATTTAAAGAGATTTCCCGAGAAGGTTAAGAGCCTGGCTCTGTAATGATGATGGAAAAACCCATCAGAAAAGAAAATTGAAATCAATTAATTTTTATGAATAAAAATTCTGGGATCTTCAAGATCCATAAAAAAACTCTTAAGAGTTTTTCATCAAGGATTAAGAAATCCAAAGAGCAAGGCTCTGTTAAATGGGTAAAACCTTAATTGATCAAAAAAATTCTTAACTTTACCTAAGTTTTGACAGAATTTTACTCTTAAGAAAGAGAGCTATACTCTGTGGGAGAATAAAATTCTCAGAAAACAAGAAGGAGATGATCAATGGTCATCTCAGAGGGCCAAATGCCCTATTTATAGGCATTGGGATCCGTTTCAACTTCCAAAAAGTTGATCCAACGGCTAAAATGCTACCCCCGCCGCACTCACGTATGGGCCACGTAAACGCAACGGTGGGGGGGCATTTGTTTCCCCCAATCAGAGTAAAGCTCTGTTCAAATTCTAAGATTTGAAATGAAGCGACGCTTCTGCTTTCCCCAATCAGAGCAAACCTCTGTTTTAAAATTCAAAATTCGAAAAAGTTGAAGTAACGCTTCAGATCCAGTGCTCTGCGCTGCGCGCCACGTGTCGAACACAGGTGATCTAGCACAGGCTGTGCCGCGCTCTGCACTGCGCGCCACGTGTCAAACGTAGGTGCACGAGCACAGTTGCGCTGCGCTCTGCGCTGCGCACCACGTGTCAAACGTAGGTGCGCCAGCGCTGAAATTAAGAATTCCCCACCGTTAGATCAAAAGATCTAATAATAATAAATCACTAATTAATTAGAATTAAAATTCTAATATGGAAAGATCTTTCCAATCTTATTAAAAACAAGAAGATTGCTTTCTGTAAAACAAAAGCCCTAGGATCAAAGATCCAACGGTAGGGAAACATCCACAAATCGATCAGAGAAAGATCTCTTTAACTAATTCAACAAATCAGCTTACCCTAAATGAAAGCCTCAAGACTTCAAGTCTGATATAGAGAGACCCCCCTACAAGCTTTGAAAAAACTCAAAGAGAAAGAAAAGCAAGCTTTTAGCAAAAGGAAGATCATTTCTTCAAGGTAAAGAACATGATTCTTGAACACAGAGATGAAATCATCTCCTGAAAAGAAGAACTATCTTCTAAAAAGATCATAGATCTTCAAAAAACCAAGGTTTTTTGATAAAAAAAAGAGAGAGATCAAAAGATCTCATTATAAAAACAAAAGAAGTATTTACTTCATTCACAGATCATTGATCTACAAAGGCAGCGCCTTTTCATAAATAAGAACTTTGTTCTTGAATCTTGAAACAAAGCCTCCATTAAAAGAACATAAACTTGTTCTCTGATCATAAATTTGATCAAATGCGCTTTGCGCTATTGGAAAGTGTCTCGCACTCATGAACTGCGCCTTTGCGCTCCTTGGAGCGCCAAAAACGTGCCACGTGTCAACCACAGACACAACTTGCGATTTACGCTTCTGCAAACAGCGCACTGCGCCCATGGGCCGGCGTTCAGCGCCAAGCGCGCCACATGTCACCCACTGGTGTGCCATTAAACCAGCGCAAAGCGCTCATAAATTGAAAGTGCAATGCGCTTATAAACTGGTGCTTAGCGCTAAGCATGACACGTGTCATTTTCGTGCGTGCTACCTGGCAGAAAGCGCAATGCGCTCTTTAATTGGCGCAAAGTGCCTGGCGCGCCACATGGCGCACTGTCAGAACACACATTGTTCTGATGAATGCTATGTATTCAATACAAGACAAAAATTGTCAAGATCCAATGCTCAGCATTTTTAAAAAGGGCCCAAGTCCAAGTAAAGGCTCAATAGCCAGAGCAATAAAATGTTAAACATTTTAATTGGACTCAGCCCAACATTGGCCGTAAATCCTCAACTTATATTGAACTGAGCCCATCTGCTCACGAATATTTCAACAGATCTTAGTCCCAAACCGGACTACGAATCTTTTAAACCAATTTACACCCGGTTCGAGGGTACATCTCTTTACTCCTCTGATATCTGTCGTTGTAAATCCTTCAACGTTTTCAGAGAGGTGACGGGTCCCCGACAACCACATATTTTCATGGACTGTGGGGTCCTTAAACTCATGGACTACGATGTCCTTAAACCTTCATAGACTACGATGTCTCTAAACTGGACTACGATGTCCTTAAACCTTATAGACTACGATATCTCTAAACTGGACTACGATGTCCTTAAACCTTATAGACTACGATGTCTTTAAACTAGACTACGATGTCTTTAAATCGGACTGTGGGGTTCTTAAGCCCATGGACTATGATGTCCTTAACCTGGACTGTGGGGTCCCTTTAAAACCCACGGACTACGATGTCCTTAACCTTGATTGTGATGTCTTTAAACTCATGGACTACAATGTCCTTAACCTCGAACCGATATGTCCTTAAAACTAACATTGGACCACCATGTCCTTAAACTGGTAATCGACCGCAATGTCCCTAAACTAAATAATAGAGTCCAAATGCTCTCTTGTTGGATCTAAATGATCCCGTTAAGTTGATCTTAGTCTAAAATTAGACTAACGTATCCTTAACAAACGTTTAAGTTGATTTTAGTCTCAAATGTGACTAACATATCCTTAAACCCAACCCCCAAACCCAAATCTAAGAAAATACGGATTTGGACTAATCCACGTCCTACGGGCGACAACATAAATTAGTCTCTGTATACAATCCACGGGCAACCAAAAACAAAACAAACACACACGACACAAAGTGACCATCTGGAGAAGGAGAAAGTGGTTTACCGCGATGCGGTAGCGTAATTAACTGCAAGGGCTTGCGCCTGCAGGGAAGAGCGTCCCCACAATCAAAAACCCCTCAAATGAGGGGGAATCTGACGAGGTCTGCTATATCGGCCGCATCCGTTTAAACCTTCGATACATGGTATCATAAATCAACTTGGCATCTTTGGAGAGGTGGATAGATAGCACCAATTAGCATCTGCCCTCGGAATTCAGGCCCCGACGTCCCAACGTCCCGGTCGTGTCTTTCGGCGGGGAACAGAATACTTAGTGAGCAAATATTAGTTGATGTAAATTAATATATCAATTATATAATTATACATTAAATTATCAAATCAACACTTGATTTAATAATCCGGCTATATCACATACAACCGACTAATATCATATGAATCAACTTATCGAATCAAACACTTGATCCGATAACCCGGGTATATCACATATAACCGGCCGATATCACATATTGCGAGAATAGAATGTGGTATCACATACGTGCATTAATCTCGGTCCCGCACATATCACATATGTGCTCCTACTTCGTTTCGCATGAACCAGGAAACCTCTGTGTAGGACTCTAAAGACTTGTCAATACGCCGGCAGTAGGTGATGATCATATCAAACACCCACAAGCCACAAGCGGTCTGCTAAACGTAACGGCCACCCGGGTATTGAGCGATCAGAAGATCAACAAGCAAGCATGCCCATACTCCTGCGAATCCAATCAGTAACACTACCGTACAGTCCGGTCTCTTCGTCAGATATGTCGCATATCACAGCCTGGGGGTGGTATAACATCAGACCCCAATAGCCCGATAAGTCATACCGATGCAAGGTCCATAATGGTTCGAGAAACTACTGGTAACACTTACCAGTAAATCTCAGCAACCCTGGCCAGGGATTTCCTGTTATGGCCAATCGAGCATAGCGTAACATCAACTCCCAATACCGGGAGAGACGAATCCTCTCCTATCTCTCATTGCCTTCATGTGACTCGGGACTGTACCCAAAAACCACCTTTTTGCACGATCTCTTGACCGTGGTATGGTGGAAATCAAAGCACAGTGGGAATCACACAAGACTCTATAACGATCTCGGGTCAACAGACTAACCTGTACCAGTGTCACCAAAGAACTGCTATTCGACGATAAGTATAATACCAGCTAGGAGTTCTCGGCGAGTCCGTCCAGTGTACCCAGTCTCCACTGAGCACCCGTATACCTTCTCTGATGTCAAACACCAATGGATATGGGATCATCCATCGCCCATCATATGGGTCGAGAAGCGTATACGCTAGTCTATTCTGAAGTATCGATACCCTGTCTCGATACTCCCACGACTAGGAACATTTGAAGGATGTACTTGCCGACTACCTCTGCCCCATTAGTATGATCTGCATCATAATCCTGGTAGTCAAGTACTCATCCTAAGGGCTTTATCAACATGTAATAGAAAGATAATAAGTGTACATGTTAAGATAAAGAGCAACCAGATAGCATACTATCATGTCGAGCAAGAAAGTCCTCCCTATATATGTCCAAGCATCCATTACAATATACATCACATGTACAGTAATGGCCTCTAGGGCATACATATAACTAACAACTCGGGACTGTACCCAACTAAAACCTGTTTGGACGACTCTTTTGAGCCGTTGTAGGGTAGTAATCAAAGCACGGTAGAAACTCATACGAGACAAATGACAATCTCAGGTCGACAGACTAACATGTACACATGTCACCTGGGAACTGCTATCTGAAAATAGGTATAATACCAACTAGTATGTTCCCGGCGAGTCCGTCCAGTACACTTATAACCCAATGAGCACCTACATACTATCTTAGGTGACATGCAGACACCAATGGCTTGTGAGACCGGCCACTGCCCTATGTCGGGGCCTCGATTAGTATATACTAGTCTACTCTGGAGTATCGATACCCAGTCTCGAAACTCTCACGACTAGGGACATTTAAGGATGTGCTTATAGACCACCCATCTCTCACGTATATGATCGCCATCATAATACTGGTAGTCAAGCATGAATCCTATGGGCTCTATCAACATGTAATAGTGATCTGTAATATCACATAAAGCATGTACATGATGATAAAGACAAACCATATTGCATACTATTATCTCGAGTAAGACTGTTCTATCCGTATAGGTCCTCCCTCAATCATCATAATCACCTGCCTGCGATTACGATAATTGACTTGAGGGCACTATAGCCAATAGCCCGAATAGGACAAACTTTTTATATAGCATCATCGGCATAGAAAATCCCACGCTTCCTGTTTAGACCCTGTTACCTGAAGGTGATATCTACCGTGACTTATCTATGCTTTAAAATCATGTTGCACGTATGGTTGATCACGTTGCAATACTATCATGCTTGTTTCATGCGATCGATATATACAATCGGGATCTTGCAAGAGTAATCATGGGGCATTTCATGTTTCTGGTTATCACAATTCATGGTTCACGTTTCAATGCGTGGCGTGTGGACTCTTGCATACAATTATTGGTTATATAAATGGTTGTTTAAGCACGGGATTGTGGCAGTTTAGTAAAGGAAGGGAATAAGGTTTCTGGAGTCCCGTATCATGTTCACCGTGGTTTCTGGGTGGTTTTACGGCACGCCTATATATATATATATATATATATATATATATATATATGAGAATAATGGAGGAAAGAGGCCATAGGAGGGAATTTCCTCCTATTGCGTCAAAAAAAACACATCCTCCATCGTGTTTTCCGACGATCGGAATGTATCATCTTCATCGTAATCATCTAAGATATGGGTACACCAAATTTCATATGATTCTACAACTTTTTCACCGTTGATTTAGCAATGTAAAAAGTTCTATTGTCGGTAAACCATTAATTTTGGACCCACTAATTCAACGGTGAAAAAGTTGTAGAATCATATAAAATTTGGTGTGCCCATATCTTAGATGATAACGATGAAGATGATGCATTCCTAACGTCGGAAAACACGATGGAGGGTGTGTTTTTTCGATGCCATAGAAGGAAATTCCCTCCTATGGCATCTATATATATATATATATATATATATATATATATATATAATCATTCATGTTGATATTGTTCCGTGGGACAAAAGGAACACTCACTGAAACCCAGTACGACGCTCTTACTATACTAATATGAACAATAGATATGTAATGCCATGCAAATGTTTCTCAATATATCTCACCTTATACGCTTCTTTATTATTATATGTTTGTATACTATCTATACATCCTCTCGGGAGACTTACATGAGCTTCAGTTCTCTGACAGACATTTCTGTTTCATTGAAATGTTCGTCGGGGATTGAGACAAGATCAAGATCCGTGGGGAGAGGGGGACCTCACCCCGGTAGACTTGGAGCTCTTCTTAGGCTAGGCCAACTATTAGCTGTTTCTGAGATGTCCGTTTTATCTCTTCATGCCTTTCCTTAACTGTTTAATAAAATGCATTACTTGTTCAAGACCATTTGATATAAAGTTTATTTGCTGAACTTTTTGAGATGTGATAATTGTTTGATGTAATTTATTTGTTATGAAAATTTTAAATTCTTGTCATATTATTGCATACTAGACGTTTGGCGTGTCTGTGTCGGAAATGTGTACTTCTCGGCATAGATGCACCGCTGGCCTCGTCTCGACAACGTCCCGTGGTTTGGGAAGCGGGTTGTGGCAGCACGTGCAAAACACTAATAAAATTCAACTCAAGTTTCAAGAATTGTTTATTTGAACATGGGCTTAGTTAGTCCAAACCACATGAATCCAGTAATGATGGGCTGATTCAAAAAATCTACCGACAAATACAAACAACCTTTTGATGTGAGGACAAAAAACTCGAACGAGAATCTTTGATAACCCTTTGACCAAGTCTCTTATGCCTTTCCAACGTGGCACCTCCAATCGAAGCCCTAACGCGTGCTCGCGTGTGCCATGCACGAGCGGCATCGTGCCATGCAAGCATTTTGCGTGAGCTTCCCCTACTCTCTGCTACGTGGGCCCCACATGCCACGCTGGCAATCCAGCATCACACGATTTCTTCCTTCTGAGCCCTAAATTAAGGAAAATGAATCCCTTCCTATATCAGGTGTTGCATATAAATTCAAGGTTAGTGTTAGCTTCGCTTAGAAACTAAAATTATAGAGAAACTAAAATTATACAGCTTCATTATTACTCTGCAAACTACAATGGTTGTTGCTGATATCTGCAGTAGGAAGTATAAAAATATTTTGGTTTGTATTGTGAGCAACAGCGTCGCGGTTAGCAATGATACTCGCGGTCGAGAAAATGAAGGTGATGGAGACGACGACGACGACGATGATGATACTTCAAGCATTGCTCCTGCAGCTTGATAAGTTAAATAAGGTTTGAACATAGAAATTATAAGGTAAATAAGGCCAATGTATTATATGGAGTAAGACATATTGATGTCTCCCTATAGCTATTTTTGTTGAGATGTTAGTAAGTATATATATTAAGAGAGGTTAAAGACAGTTTTTTATCGTATGTAGTACACAGGAGCAATATGTATATGTATCCATGTTGATATTATGTATAGTATAAATATACATGCACAACAAAAATATTGCTCCATAGCGGCTGAAAGGACTGCAGCTATAGACCTAATTGAATGCCACTATATACCCAGTGGCCTTCTTGCGACACTTTTTAAAGAGTGCTGCAACAAGTCCAGTTGTTATAGCTAGCATAGCTATACACTACAGGAATACATACCTTAATTCGACGGGTAATTCCCGTCGAATTAGGTCTATTTTGACGGGAGCTTCTAAATTGCGATGGAAGACCGATGTCGCTTTTAATTTCGTCGCAGTAGACCTAATTCGATGGATAATACATGTCAAATTAGACGTATTTAATTCGACGTGAGATACCCGTCGAATTTGGTCTTATTTCGACGCGTCAATCGTGTCGAATTAGACTTGATTTTATACCAATAGAATATTATTAAAAAAATATAATAATACTTTTTTAAATCTAATTCGACGGGTATATGCCATCGAATTAGACTTAACCTCGACGGGAAATATCCGTCGAATTAGATGTGAACAGCAGAAAAAAATAAATTTCAAAACAGAAAATCTGGAATTTCAATTCCCAATTCTACTTCAATCCAAGATTTCAATATTAATTCAATTCCATTTTAAATTCCAATCAAAATAGCACAATTTTCCAATATCAATTCCAATCAACAAACAACAACAACAATATAAATTTCAATCGAAATCAAAATATATTCCAATATCAATTCCAATACAATCCAAACTAATCTTAAAATCATTTGACAATCGAATCAAACAACAAATACAAACACATAATTAATAACTCAAATATATATATATATATATATATATATATATATATATACACATGAAAGAAGTTTAGACGATACTAAATTATGAGGAGGTCGATCATAGGAAGAGAGAAAGTCGATCACAAAAGAGGCACATCATCTTCATTTTCGTCTGGGGGTAAATCCTCTGCGATTAAAGATTTAAAATATATAATTTAGTACATATGATATTTATATATTATTAAGTTAGGTTTATCGATCTTACCGGAGGTACTGACTCCCCTCGTTGTGCATACATACGGATAAGAAAAAACTTTTGGCTTGTGCTAAAGCCACTAAATGGATCGCCAACGGGAGTGGAGGCCGATCAGTGTGAAGAACCGCTGATATCCGGTATTCGCTCAGTCTAAGATCCACTATACGTCGGGGTCCTAGTTCTACACGACGTCTCTGAATCCACGCCGTATGCCCCGACGATACTTAGGAGGTGGATGCGCAGTCGGCCTATAAAGAGCGTTATACTGGGTGGGAGAGATCTTGAAACACACATTGGACTCTCCCATGAGTATCTCATGGATACGACATAAAAGCCCTATCTGCAGCCAACAGTCTATGCCCCTCATCAACCGGATGTCCCTGCTCCTCCTCTATCTTCTCAATCAGCTGGTCTCTCTCAGCCGCCATCAACTATTGTTTGGAGAAGAAATATATTACTGTCGCTCTAACAGCTGCATGATACTATTCTGAAATAATTAAGTAACACGACATTAGTGAAGTCTTACATATTGCTCTCGAGCCGCAACCGATGCAAGCATGCTATCGTCCCATACAAATCTTGCCATGAAAACTTCGATCCAATCAATGGGGTCTCCATCACGGCCTTCGTGCTTTATATTACATATAGAAAGTTAACACATAAATTTCTAAGATATATTTTGAACGTATTAATATAAAATATTGATTGCCGAAATTTACGTATTCGACGAAAAACTGTTGAGAACTCTTATTCCCTCCCTTGTAAATATCTTGTACCTCAGCACGAGATGCTTTACCTCGCGCACCCGTCTGCTACAGTTACATCAAATATTGTTTATTGAATTTCTACAAAAGAATAAAAAAGTATCGTAAAAAGACATACCCCAAACACATCGCTCAAGAAATGCTCGACCAAGGCACGCCAGTAGTCATCGGACCAATCTGAATCCGGTTTCATCGCATACATCTCCTCCGGTATATTGGCGGATTCAAGTTTTTTGAAGACCTTGTGCTTATGGACACTCCAGTTCTTCGTCATATACTTAAGCAGCTTGTCATGACCTTCTCATTCATCGACAACCGTCTCGGGGCCCTCTTTTCCTTACCATCGGAAGTCAAACCGACTCTGCAAAATAGGTTAATTCATCGTCATATGGGTAGACGTATTTAAACAAATCAAAATACAGTTCATTATTGAATAGTATAAACAAATCTCACCATGACCTCCCATACAATAATGTTCTAATTCTGAACCAATTCTGAGCTTTCCCACTCAAGGGCCAACCAATCGCTGTCGTCGTTCTCGTTGACATGAGGCATGTGTTCCCCGCTGTTCACTATAGAAGATATTGTCTTCTTCGCGTCAGTACAGCTCCTATAAACAAGGTCCCTTGTTTATGAAAGATATGGAATCGGCTTGTCGGAAAATTTGGCATCCTCTTCCAGATGTTAGTAGCCCGGGTGGGTCCTCTCACACCCCATGTCCGTGGCTGGGAAGGTTGTCCCTCATCCCCTGTATCTCGATCGGTCCTATCATCAACTGACATATCTAAAACAACTTCACGGTATATAGTTTAATATATCAGAGAACAAAATAATAGTAAAAATTAATGAAATGAGATGGTAAAATGTAAATTACACGTTATTTAAGTAGATAAAATTTAGGACAGATAACAGAGCAATAATACTGAAACGAATATCATACAGGAGCAACAAATATGTAAGTTTCACATTACTTAAGTTAGTTGAGATGACAGAGTAATGATACTAAAAAGAATATCATAAAGATGCAATAAATTGTAAGATTCGCATTACTTAAAGTTAGGACAATTAACAAAGCAATAATCTCTAGAAAATGAATATTATATAAGAGTGAATTAAATATCAAGATTATATCGAAATGGTTCATAGAAGAACAGAAATCAATATCAGAATTTCTATTTCAAGTCTTAAACTTCTGCTTCTACGACCACCAATGACACATCACAGACTATTTCCAGTTCTATATCCATCCTTGATAAGCTATTGGTGTCGAACTCGAGAGGAATATCATCAGCTTCTATAACCGGGGTTGTAGAACAACTAATCTCACTTATAACATCACTTTCACCCATGCTATAATAGTTTCGCTTATAACATCATTTTCACCTTAACTTGTTCTTATTTATCCAAGTCTTATTCATTCTTGTCCGGTACGTAAAACCTAAGATAGTTCATAATTATTTATTATATCATAATAAACATTTTCAAATAGTTCACAATATTAATGGTTCTATATTGGATGCCTGGAGCAACAAATATGTAAGTTTCATATTACTTAAGTTGGTTCAGATGACAGAGCAATAATACTAAAAAGTAAATCATAAACATGCAATAAATTGTAAATTTCACAAATGGAAGAAAGTAGTGAAGTTATGGAATCGTTGCTTGAATCGGAGACTGTGGGGCTAGAGAGGCCGAGATATGAAGCGAAACGGAATGGGAATTTGGTTTTTGATGGTGGCTGTTGTTCACCGCCGGAAGACGGACCGGGACGTTGCGACGTCAGGACTGAATTCTGAGGGCAGATACTATTTGGATTTATCAGTCCGCCTCTCCGAAGATACCAAGTTGATTTATGGTACCGTATATCGGAGGTTTTGATAGATGCGACCATTGTAGCAAACTTTATCAGATTTCTCCTCATTTTATGAGGGGTTTTTGATTATGGGGACGCTCTTCCCTGCAGTTAATTACGTTACTGTATTGCGATAACCACTTTTCTCCTGCTCCGGAAGTTCACTTCGTGTCGTGTGTGTTTTTGTTTATTTTAGTTGCCCGTGGATTGTATACGGAGACTAGTTTATATCGTCGCCCGTAGGGCGCGGATTAGTCCAAATTCGTATATTTTAGATTTGAGCTTAGGTTTATTTAAAGACCGTTAATCTGGTTTGAGATTAAGATTAACTTAAATGTGTGAGCATTTTGGCTCAATTTGTTCTTGCTAAGAATACGTTAGTCTAATTTGAGACTAAGATCAACTTAGCAAAAAAACAAGAATCATTTTTGTTTAAGATCCAGCAAAAGAGCGTTTGAGCTCAGCTGTAGGAAAATTTCAGAGACTTGACCGTTTTGGGCTTAGTCTGCCTACTATTTTTCTTTTTCATTCAAAAGCGCTAAGCACTTATTTTGGTTCTGTTTGTTCAGCCCCTTTTCTTTTTATACAAAAGTGCTAAGTACTTATTTGACGCTCTGACACCCATATGGGTGACATGTGAAGCATTTAATTATGGACACCGCCTAATGAGTGCTCAGCCATTTTGGCTGTATGTAAAGTGCTAAGCAATTTTCTCTCTTCTTTTCTCTTTTTTTTTGTGGCGCCCACGTGAGGAACGCGTGAGGTACTGAGCGCTGCCCAATCAATGCTAAGCACTCGGCCGTTTTGGATTTTTATGGAGTGCTAAGCACACTTATTATTTTTGTGGGGCCTACGTGAGAGCACGCGCGGCGCTGCCCAATCAGTGCTAAGCACTCAACCATTTTGGCTGTATGTGAAATGCTAAGAACTTTTTATATAGCGCCCACGTGTGTTTCACGAGAAGCCCTACGCGCTGTTAAAGAGGGGCGCCCACGTAGGAAGCACGTGAGGCGCCAGTCTCTTTTATATGGAGATTTAATCACTGTTAATGTTTTTAAATCTCTGTTAATAGTATTTTGACCATTAACGATCACCAAGATCATTATTTTGAGGATCTGAGATCATATTCTTTAAGAACTAAGCTCTTGATTTGAAAGAACTAAGTTTCTGGAGTGATATGAACTCCATATTCTTTTTCTTTAAATTTGTTATTTCCTAAATCTTTGATTCTTAAGAATAAGATCTTCCCGATGAGAATTAAATTCTCAACTTGTGCGAGACTTATCTTGTGGATCTCAGATCCAGAGAAACAACTAAGTTCTCAAGAAGAGTTATACCCTTAGATATGCTATAATAGGTAAATGAGATGTTTTGATCTCTGTGGGTTTTTTACCTAGGATTTAGAGAATGAAACTCTTTTTCTTTGAGAATTGAATTCTCTACTGTTTTTGGAAGCTTTATGTATTTTTCAGAAGCTTATGAAGAGTTTTTTTTCTCTTTTTTTTGTCTATCTGTCTCTCCCTATGTCACCGAGGTCTCTCCTCTGTTTGGTCTCTGTGGTGTCCTTGAGACTTGAAGTCTCGGGTCCTTTATATAGTGGAGGCAGATTGTTAATTAGTTTTGAAAAAATCTCTCATTAAGAGATTCCATTTGATTTAATTGGTCTCAAAATTGATTTGGGAAATTTTATCCACCGTTTGATTTTTTATCCAAGAACTTCTGTTTTACTGAATATGTTCTTCTTGTTTTTAACAAGATTGGGAAAATATTTTCTCATATATAGAATTTATTCTGTAAAATGGTGACTTTTTAATCACCAGTGGATTTTTAATCCAAGGGTTTTTTGTTTTACAGAGAGCAATTTTTCTTGTTTAGAAAGATTGAGCGAATATATTCCAAAATAGAATTTTATTCTATAATTGGATTTTTGATCCAACCGAGAGTATCTTTCTTATTTTAGAAAGATTTGAGAAATATTTTCTCCCAACAGAATTTAATTCTGTATTTTGATGATTTATCATCTCCGTTGTATTTTTTATCCAACGGCTCTGTTTAACAGAAAATATTGTAGAATTTAATTCTACATGGGCGCTGGCGTTCACGTGTTGTGCACGTGGGCGCTACTTAAGAATTTAATTCTTATAATAGATATTTATGTGCTTTGCACATTGGCGCCCGCGTGAGGAGCACGTGCGGCGTCATCTAAGAGTTTAACTTTTATTTAATGAACTCTTCTGTGCTTTGAACATTGGCATCCGTGTAAGGAGCACGTGAGGCGTCACCATAGGATTTAATCCTATAAGATTGGCTCTGGCGCCGGCGCCCTCATGGAGAGCACGTGAAGTGCTGCCTCATTGAACTCAACATAGCCTTACTTTTTTATTAGGTTAAATATATTGGTGAAACTACTGCATTGCGAAAGCTAAGAACGAGATATTTATTGATAAAGAAAAGAATGAGTAGGATAAGTTTGTCGTTGAAGAAGATAAATTATCGATTAATAAATTATGTTTGAAGATACCCGAGCTCTTTCATAAGAAATTGGGAAAGGATCAGTAAAGCGTAGAAAGGGAAGAAATGTGACAACGAGAATGACAGTAGTGTCTCGGAAAGAAGTAGAGATGAACTTAGTTATAAAATTGGCTTCCGAAAATGCTCTCTGACCCTAAAATTCGTATACCTTTGTATATTTTTCCTTTAATAAAATATTGTTTTCCTTTCGAGTACCGAATTATATTTATTTCTTGATAACTAAGTGCAAGAACAACTTGTAGCCCATTGGTTAAGTCTTTACAACGCTGTCTTATAGTCTGCATGTTCGAATCCTTGCAGCCCCTTTTCTTGTCTTTTAATTTCTTTTTAACATTTTCATGCACACGGGGTCCCGAAACCATATAGGAAAAACAAGATATGTTTTTGGACCATAAACGATGACACGAGCTTAGGGGTCGAGGCTCGAGCCCAATGCTTGAGCCAAGACCGACCCGGGCGGTCCCAAGACTGGTCCGAGCAATACTGTGGGGCCCATTCGTGCTCAGACTTTGAGCACGAGTTTGTTTGGACAAGAGGCTGTTCGTTTCATATCCTAAAACATCCAATTCAATCTAGTGAACCCCTAGGCTTTGAATTTGTCCCGCCCCGATTCCTAATATACCTAAATACGGGAACGTAATTCGGTCAGCCACATTACCTACGGTAAAAAATCATCCTTCCATAGTAACATTAAGGCTTCTTGCAGTAATCAAGCAACACAGAAAAGTAATAATTCTAATACATGTTTATTGCCACAACAAATAACAAAAATAAAAATAAAAGCTGGAATAACGGAAGCGTTAAGTCTCAAATAATCCAAACAAAAGATATGGAACAATATACAAGTTCTAGGACCTAGATAAATAGAGATACGTCTCAACCTAGATAAATAGAGATACGTCTCAATGCTCGGCAACCTCCTCAAAGTACTCCTGATCATGTGATTCTAATATTAAAGAATATGGGCCATACAAAATCAAGACGTCAGAGTGTCGAATATAATACAATGATAATGATGACATGAAATGTGACATAATATATAGTTATAACGGAAACCGGTGACAAATGAGCAAATAATAAACAGTAGCATGTGAGATACATACACACACACACATATATATATATATATATATATATATATATATATATATATATATATATATATATATATATATATTAAAGCATGGCAACTCAAACATATCAGGTGAAGCCGAGGTCAATGTCACTAATAGTTATCTATTATAAAAGTATTTGAAATCAGTTAATGAAATCTTTCTCGTAACTGAACAGTATCCCTTACGTGTCTGGGACCACGGTATCAAGACTTTCGGGGCTGAAAACCCGAGACATGTCGTTAGGCAGTGCATCCTACAATGTCAAGCTTGGAAGAATATTGTCAGCTCATCATTCCGGAGCATAATTGATCGTTTTCGATTGATCGGTCTCTAAATAATAAGTACTCTTGAGTTATGATTTGGCTTTCATTTCTTGATTTCCCTTTTTCCCAGGTTTGTATTCTATGTCATGAGTCAATCTAATTCTTATCTAACACCAAATCTAGAATAAACATGTACAGGTCGTGTCGGTCAAGACAATCAAGTCAAGTCAATGTGTATCATGAATTTGTTGGCATTCGGGTAAATATTACCTTACAAGTATGTTTTGACATGGTAACAAATAACAAGTCAACATGAACACATGTAAACAATCAATATACCGGTATGATGAGGAATAACATAGTCATATCAGGTAACAATAGAAGGGTTGTATTTATTATTCAATACTATTTCTATAATGTACAAAACTACTAATTAACACTATCAACTGTTGTTAGTGCTATGCAGAAATGAGAGAAACAAATAAAATGACATCTGATTAGATATACAAGTATTATGTGTGCATGCTGTAATAGCTAGTACTAGTAGGACAGCTATATTCATTAATAATATGTAATTGTTACAAATATATCATTGATGCTATTTAATTATCGAATACAGATAAAAGGTAGCATTTATGATTGCTATAGTCATACCAATGATTGGACTGCGTTTTGATAAATTTTATTACATATTGTGAGCTGCATATGTATGAATGTGTCTAAACAAGGTCCGTAGTACAGTACATTGCAATTTGCCATTTGATTATGTATAAACTTAACAATACTGTTTACATTAGTAAATTGTATTTATAAACTATACGAACAAGAAACAGATAATGAGTTGCAACAAATAGGATATATTTTTCGAGGAGTCATTTACGTGTTTCGTTTATGCATATAGGTCATATTTCTTAAGCTGTTATTTATACTTAACGAAATAACACATTAACCGTTTCATGAGTACAATTATATTTCTTAGATGCAATATTTGTTTATGTAGACAGTGATTGTTTATGATATGCTATATAATATAACCTTAGACAATAACAATTAAGATGTATTCATATAATTACTGTAAGTGATATAACACAAATTTTGCATAAAGATGATGTTTCCAAGGCATAACAACACATATTGTATCTATATTTGATCACGAAGTATCCTCAATTAGATTTAATGCCGATTTACCGATGATAATAATACATATTACAGCAAGATCTAATGTTGCCATAACAAGCATGTAAACAGGTATGTAAATACTTGCCTCAATGACGAACGATCACGATAAAGTAGATGACAACGAAACGATGAAACCTTGAGACCGACGTCAAGATTCCGGCCAGGGTACTTGACCCAAATTCAATCCCTGTAAGTTTCTGATTTTCTGCATCTCTTGGTAAACTTTCCAACCTTTCTCGGCTAGACCTGGCAGAGAAACAATTGAGTGGATCTCTTCCCGTATCCACAAAACAACCCCTCTTTAATATATGTGCTTTCACTTGATCCTGAATGATGATACTCATAAGTGGGAACTCCCCAGATCATGACACGCAGTAGATGACGTGTCCCGGGACTCACGAGAACGGGACAAGCACGATACATTGGAGGCATTCTCCGGGCCTCCGCCCCGAGGATCGACCCGACTTTCGATGGCTTCCCCGAACACTCTCATGCTCGCCGCCGGGCCCTCCTACATGTTGAGCTTCCTCAGCCCTCCCAGCTCGCTTCCGAGCTATCACAGAATCGAGCTTCCTCGGCCTCCCGCTCGACCTGAGCCTCCCGCCGAGCCGAGCCTCCCCGGTTCTACCGAGCAGCCAAGAACGCAAAGCCTAAGCGCCTACGCCACGGCTCCGCGGATCTCGCCAGACGAGAGATATCCACTACCCCACGATCCCGCGTTCCACGCCGCCGTATCCCCCCATTTACGAGTGTATCTCATCATTAAAGGGGAAATCCCGTCATTCACGCAGGGATAACGGCAGGGACGTAACCGACGGCGGAGATCTCGCGCCAGCTCGCTCCATGCGACTGCTATAAAAATCCTTTTCAGACGACTCACGCAACGCAATCTTATTTCAATAAGCCGCTACTCTGCCCAAATTTCTCGGCTAACTTGATCGTCGGAGATCCACGGTGGTACAACCACCTCGGGACTTCTTTGCAGTAGCTCGGTTTCCCATCTAAATCAATCCATTGAGATCCACAAGTCCAAGGAAATCACTCTCAACATCAATCTCAACCCTTCATCAACACTTACGACTGATCGACGGAGGACAATATCTGAAGGAGATCCTAACCTCAATCACTGAGCAATCAATCCCATCATATTCTTGCTTTAGTTCTTTCATGCATCTGCAAAACTCCTCTTCGTGCACCCCCATAAAATGGATCGGTCTCTTGTTGCTCAAAGATTTCAACTGCTAGATTTGAAGAAAATTGACGATGGCCACGGATCCGGTGGTCGATGAATCAAAATTACGAGAGCACGAACTGATCTAACCCACGACGATCCGTGTTGATGGGTTCTCGAGTAAGGGCTGTTGAGTAAAGAAGAAGGAGGAGATGAAGATGAAGATGATGCAGTCGCGGCGGTGGCAATTGAAGACTAGGTGATGGCGACGATGACGGAGTTTGTGCTCTGCCGCAAGAGTTGAAGGCGCAGCTAGATGAAGATGGATGCAATGCGGGTTTTGGGTCGACTGACAGAGGAGGCTCAGGTTTGGGTTATGGGTTTTATGAAACGAGAGGAAGGAGAAAAAGATGAAGCATGGAGTTAGGGTTCGGCTGAGCAAGATAGAGAAGGAGGATGGGTCGCGGCCACGAGAAAGGTTTGAGTTTTGAGAGGAACAAAAATGAAGAAAGAGAGAAGATCAAAAGAGGTATCGATTTGGGTTGAGGAGAGAAGAAGATTGGGTGGGCTGGAATTTTTGAAATTGAGAAGAAAGAAAGAATAAGGATGGTGGGTTTAAATAGTGTATACACTTTTGCACTTAAAAGCCCCTTTAATTGTTTTCTCACAAAACATCCCCAAATCAAACTTATTCAAACAGATAAACAAAAGATTTCCACTTATCTTTTATTCTCTTAAATAATATAATATGTTTAATACTATCATATCAATATAACAATCATATATTAAAATATTGTCATCAAAGATTTGTATTATATACAATGGGTTTTATACATAATAATATTAAATAGGTATAAAATATAAGTACTAAATTAAGAGTAATAATGTTAGTATAATAACGTGAGCATATCATATAAAATTTAGCTATGATTTGGTAACAAGAGTATCATAATTATATTTAATCAAGACGATATAAAACAAAGATAATTAATTAGTAAAATATGAACACCACATTTTATTTATCTTAAATAAAATATTAAACTCCAATTAAAATAGTTTCATTTGAGAAATTAAAACTAATACTATTATAATATCGTACAAACGTTTTAGGATATTACAGAATTCCTCCATTAATTTTCCTTTTAATGTCTTTTACCCACCATTCAATAAACCATTCTTTTTAATTGCCTTCTTCTCTTTCCATGGCTGTCAAAATCTCCATTCATCTCTGAAATTTTGCTCCACAAATCCTCCCAAGGAAAATCGACGATCTCCTTACAACTAGATGACGAAGCTCACGATCAAGTACTTATTTTATTACAAACGGCAATACAGTTGTTACATCGTATTGCAACGCAAGTAATTCCCCATCTCTCTCTTCTCCTGTTGTCATGCTTCCATACTCGCTGCCGTTGGTCTTATCATAGTTCTTATTAGAGAATATATTAACACTACAAGAAAAATAGGTCTATTTCGTTGGGCATCACCCAACGTAAAAAATAGGTACCCGACGGAAAAAGGATATTTCGTCAGGTATCTCCGACGTAAGAAAATACGACGAAAAAAGTTAATACGTTGAGTTTCGAAACTTATTTCGTCGGTTATTTATTCCGTCGGGTACAAACCGATGGAATAAGTTTGAAAAACTTAGGCGTTTCTCTATATTTTTTCTCTATATTTTAAACTTATTCTGTCGGTTACGTGCCGACGAAATAAGTTATTTCGTCGGGTACAACCCGACGAAATAAGTTACAAACAGTGAATTTTTTGCAGATTTTTGTCGTTTCGACCAATCAATACATATTCAATTCAATATACTGATATACGAGATAGATATTCACTACAAACTCAATTCAATTTAACACAAACTCAATTCAATTGAATTCAAATTCAATTACAAATTTATTCATATAATCGTAATCTAAATCTTCTTAAAATGAAACCAAGGGTTATCAACTTACATTTGGTACTTTGCAGGAGGAGACGAAAAGACGCGTGCTTGAGAACTCACGGGAGTATGAAGAGATTCTGCGATCTCCATCTTCAGTAAACGTATTTATCGTTTTTTCTCTCTCATCAAGCTCATACTTCCTTGAGCTCACTCCTTCTCGATCTCACCGGGCACAGCCTTCGTCGGCCGGAGAATAGTCAGGGAAATCGAGCATGTGCTACAGTGTTATCAATAGACTTGTATTAGTACACAACATTTATGATAACTATATGAAAATTGTATTGAAAAGAAGGACTATTAATTAAACTTACATCCGGTATTTTCCTTCCTTAGAGTATTAACCTCCAAATAATGTGATTCCTCGCCTCAATATCGGCGTGAACTTCTGCTAGAGTCAAGCTTCTTTGTGAACCCGAAACTGATACGGGTTTAGATGCAGAAGGAGACGAGAAGACATGTGCTCGATCACCCGCAGGAATATGAGGAGAGCCTTCTGGATTGTATATCGGAGTGGATGGAGAGGCAGAAGGAGGCGCGGGTGACGCAGGGGGCATAGGATCCTGAATGAATATCCCTTCGCGTATGCGAAGAGGATGCAACTTCGGACCGTGATGGGCGTGAAATACCGTAGGCAAAATTCCTTGGCCGCACATAAGAACTCTCCCGTGCCGGTCCGGCTTGTGTCGCTGAATGACGTCCTCATTGATCACATGAAACTCCTCGTCTTTAGGATCTCGGCCGTGCTCCTCAACAAACGTAATCGCCTGGTACTCAATCTCTCTACTCATCCGTTGCTATAAGAAATTACAGTATGAACCAAGTTAAGTAAATTATTGAAAAAAATAAGTAATTTAAATAACTACAAGAAATCGTGTAGGAGCATGGTTACATAATGCTCAGTTGCCTCCTGTGAGCTGGGACAGCTGGAGTCATGCACAAACCCCATAAGATAAAGATCCACGTGACTAGCATTTCTCCTGTCTGTCTCTCCTGCCATTTAGACAAAAATTTGGTTTAGATCAAGTTTAGGAAGTTAACAAATTCAGAATATTTGATTTGTTCTTACATGAGCAACTCCATATTAGGAGGAGTTCATTCCTCTGCCCAACCAATAATCAATCTTACGACTCTGCGCCACTGATCCCTGCTCGCTCCTCGTCTGCCATTTAGATATGATATAACATCTCATACTAATAAAGGATTAATTTTTAATTATATTACAGTTCTCGGCGATATACGTACCTTAAATTCAGGAGATTTGAAGTGATCAATCATGACGGCCCAATACTCATCCGTCCACTTCACCGGCTTCACCGCCCATTTTGCCTCATTGGTAGCAGCGTATCTCCATTTCTTATGGACGACGTGTTTATGATCACGCCAACTCCCCGACATGTATATGAACAATTGGCCTCGGACGATGTGCAGAGGAACGAGAGAGCTGCCAATCCATCAGACTATGGAAAAGCGTGCCTACAAAGAAACACCGAAAATGTATTAGAGTCAAACATATATATGCGAAAGTAATAAACGAATACTTAATTAAATAAGCTTACCAAAATCTCATCTAAGGTTGTTTGCTTCTTGGCCTCCAAAGCTCTCGACGTCCAGTCCACCGGCACGTAACTGGAACTGTCTTTCACGCAATGCGGCATGCGTTTCTTGTTATTGCATATCGAGGCATAGAATTTCTTTAGCTCTTTTTCCCCGAGATCAACGAAATCCCTAGTCACCGACATATGCACATCGATTTTCGGGTCGTCACGATTGCAGGCCTATATATCATTTTCCTGTGTGGGGCCCCTTTTCCCAAGACTCTAATCCCGGCCATGGCCCAAGAAACGGAGGAACTGGATGCCACGTCCCCCTCAGTCCGTCCCCGTCCACAACCCCCACGCGAACTGGATGTCATATCCTGAAAAAATAACTAATGCAACATATATATACAATAGCAATTTCAAGAAACAATTAAGCAAAATTATATAGGTGTGGATGAAATTAAATTTATCACAGTCAAGATATTCAATACATAATTTAAATTTTGCATATCTATAAGGAACATGTATATAATGGAGACGGACAAGAAAAATAAGATTAACCGAAATGTTTAATCGTATACAAGATTATAAATAGTACAAACGGGTAAAATTTAGTGTTAATCGTCATCCTTTGTAGCACTACTCTGACTTGTTGAATTTTGCTCGGTGTTATCGATGAGTTGGTCTGGTTCACACGTTGTTTTCTCCTAATCTCACACAAATTCTAGCTCTCTCTCAAATTCTCAAACTCTTTTACTTTTCATTAACTATCACTCACTCTCATTACCTCGCTCAACCACTAAGTATTCGACTCCTTTATGTAGAATTCATCATCAATTCCTAAAGTGATAGCCTATAAGTTTTGGATCTCCTTTAGGCACATTTCAAGATGGCAATCCCTTATCTCAGGAAAATTCTTAAGAGTTTTGTATGAAAAACTATACCTTTGCATAAAACTCATATTTTTACTTCATAAATCTTGCACAGATGGAGTTTTAAATGGTTGCTTGTAATTTTTGTGTGTTAGTGCAGTTTTCTTGTTGTTACAATTTGTTTTGGATTGAAGAGAGTAGTTTTAAGCAAAAAGTTTTTATTTTTAAAGTGTTTTTCAACTTCCAGTATTTCTAGCAGCATCTTCCTTCTTCGAACCTCTGAGCTTAGAGCTTCAGATGTCTGTGAGTTCTCTGTATGAGCTCATGATGTTTTTCAGACGTCTGAGCTTAGAAACTTCAGACGTCTGGTTGTTCTCTGGGTTTTGCCTCAAGTTGAGATTCAAACGTCTCATGCTTTGGTGGGAGACATCTGATGCTCCTTGTGCACCCCAATATCTATTCATCAGACGTCTGACGTCTCTTCTTCAGATGTCTTCCTTCTCTATGGACTGCAATGTCCTTGCTCTTCAGGCATCTGTCATTTACAACATCAGACCTTTGAAGTTCATTTTTAGTAATGTTTTGCTTTTCTACTTGGTGTTTTTCTCTCTACCCTTCTCGACTAATCTCTACATGAGTATATATCGATTTAGAGTGCAACCCTAAATAGTTACTGTTCGCCGCCGAAAGACGTGACCGGGACGTTGGGACGTCAGGCCTGAATTTTGGGGGCAGATGCTATTTGGTTTTGTCCTTCCACCTCTCCGAAATTACCAAGTTGATTTATGGCACCGTGTATCGGAGGTTTAGACGGATGCGACCGTTGTAGCAGACTTCGTTAGATTCTCCCTCATTGTGAGGGTTTTTTTTATTGTGGGGACACTCTTCCCTGCAGGCGCAAGCCCCTGCAGTTAATTACGCTACCGCATCGCGGTAACCACTTTCTCCTTCTCCAGATGGTCACTTCGTGTCGTGTATGTTTGTTCTATTTTTTGGTTGCCCGTGGATTGTATACGGAGACTAATTTATGTTGTCGCCCGTAGGGCGCGGATTAATCAAAATCCGTATTTTCTTAGATTTGGTTTCGGGTTGGGTTTAAGGATCGTTAATCTCATTTGAGACTAAGATCAACTTAAACGTTTGTTAAGGATACGTTAGTCTAGTGTTAGACTAAGATCTAATTAACAGGATCATTTAGATCCAACAAAAGAGCATTTAGACTCTATTATTTTAGTTTAGAAACATTGCGGTCCATGGGTTTAAGGACATCATAGTCCGTGACAGTTTAAAGACGTCATAGTCTGAAAAGTTTAAAGACATCATAGTCTATGAGTTTAAGGACATCACAGTCCATAAAGTTTAAGGACATCACAGTCCATGAATTTAAGGAACCCACAGTCCATAATGTTTAAGAACATCATAGTCCAGTTTAAAGACATCATAGTCTGTGTGGTTTTGGTTCAACCGTTTGGAGATGCACCAAAAGTTATTGGTTATTGGGACCCTCCATCTCTATGAAGACGTTGAAGAATTACAACGAAATATATCAGAGGTATGAAGAGATGTACCCTTGAACCAATGTCGGTTGGGAGATCTGTAGTCAAGTTTGGGACTAAGATCAAAGATTTATGAGCATATGAGCTCAATTAGGGATCTGTGGCCAACTTGGGCTCGGCCCATTCAGTTAAAATGTTGGACATTTAATTAGGCTCAGTCCCTTTTCATTTAACAATGCTGAGCATTGGTTTGGGTTTTGACAATATTTTTGTCTTTTATTGAGTGCTGAGCATTCATTATGGCTCTGGGGATTTATTTAAAGAACAGTTTATGTTCTCTCAGTGCACACGTGAGGAGCACGTGGCACGCTTGGCGCTGAGCGCCAGACTTAGAGCGCTGATGCGTTTCCTATGAGATAGCGCACACGTGAGGAGCACGTGGCGCGCTTGGCGCCAGACTTAGAGCGCTGAGGCGCTTCCTGTGAGATAGCGCACACGTGAGGAGCACGTGGTGCACTTGGCGCTGAGCGCCAGTCAATGAGTGCAGAGCGCTCTTTATAAAATAGCGCCCACGTGAGGGGCATGTGGTGCGCTTGGCGCTGAGTGCCAACCTTGGAGCACTGGACGCTTCTTTTAAAATAGCGCTTGGAGTATTGGGCGCTGAGCGCCAGACTTGGAGCGCTAAGGCGCTTCTTTAAATTGGAGCACTAGGAGCGCTGCGGCGCTGTGCGCCAGTCTTGGAGCGCTAAGGCGCTTCTTTGGTAATTCTGATCAACTTTGTCTCATAGTTTTAAGAACAAGGTTCTTATCTTATAGGAGATGTTACAATCTCTTATGTTTTTGGTGAAAGACTTTGTCTTTATGGATCTGTGATCTGAAGAGAATTGAATTCTTCTCCCCCTTTTTTATGATGAGATGCTATGATTTCTTTTTGTGAAAGACCCCGGTCTTATAGATCTATGATCTAGAAAAAGAAATAGGTTCTTCTTCTCTTATAAGATGATTTTATCTCTCTGTTTTATTTACCTTGAAAAAATTCTTCTTCTTCGGAGAGCTTGCTCTTCTCTTTGAAATTTCTCAAAGCGTATGGGGGGGGGGTTCCTCTATGCAAGACTTGAAGTCTTCGGTCCTTTATATAGGGAAGGCTGATTTTTTGAATCAGTTGAAGAGATATTTTCTCTAATTGATTTGGGGATGTTACCACCGTTGGATCTTTGATCCTAGGGCTTCTGTTTTACAGAAGGCAATCTTCTTATTTTTAACAAGATTGGGAAAATCTTTTCCCATACAGAACTTATTCTGTATCTTGGTGATTTTTAATCACCATTGGATCTTTGATCCAACGGTGCTCTAATTTTCAGAGGTAATTTGATGATTTTTAGTCATCTTTGATCCAATGGTGGGGAACATTTACTTCCAGCGCTAGCGTTCTCGTGCTTTGTACTAGCTCACTTAGCACTAGTGCTCTCGTGTTTTGCACGTGAGCGCTTCATCAAAGTCTTTGACTCTTAGCACTGGCGCATCTAGCATTAGCGTTCTCGTGCTTTACACGTGAGCGCTGCCTTAGAGTCTTTGACTCTTAGCGCTGGCGCTCTTGGCGCGAGCGCTCTCGTGCTTTGCACGTGAGCGCTGACTCATTTCAAATTTTAAAATTTGAACAGAGCTTTGCTCTGATTGGGGGAAACAAATGCCTCCCCCCCACCGTTGCGCTTACGTGGCCCACACGTGAGTGCGGCGGCGGCAGACTTTCTACCGTTGGATTGTTCTTGGAAGTCGGATCGACTTCCAACGCCTATAAATAGGACCTTTGGCCCTTTAAGATGACTGCTTGTTCATCTTCTTGATTTGTTCTTGTTTCTTAAGAATTTAATTCTCTTTCAGAGCCCAGCTCTCTCCCTTAAGAAATTTCTCAGAGCCAAAACTCTGCCCAAATTCAGTAAGAATTGAACTTATTAACAGAGCTTTGCTCTTCTCAGATCATAGATCTTAGAAAAATATATTTTAGGGTTTTACCCACCAACAGAGCTGTGCTCATTTTTAGATCATAGATCTTCAAGATATAATCTTTTTTAGGGCGATTTTAACCCATGAACTGAAATACTGTTCATCTTCTATGAAGAACTTTTAGAGTTTGTTCACAGATCTTGATGATCTTGGAGTTTTTATTCTGTAAAAGCCTTGCTTTTTTTCTTTTAGGTTTTTGATGAATGATTTCATCGTCTTCACAGAGCATAACTCTTAAAATTTTTAAGGAATTTTATTCCTCTCATGATTAGCGTTGACAGATGTTACTCTGTTGCAGAGCTCTGCTCTCAAGGGAGTTTTACTCCTTGGCCCAAGGGGCCCTCATTAAATGAGAATCCTTTTAGGATTTCCTCATTAATGAGTAACTGTCTCATCAATGATGAGCCATCATCTAGATTGTGTGGGTTCCTTTTGGTCCCTTTCCACTGCATTGCTGTTCGGTACGAATTTAAAGTACTCGTACCAAAACTTGAACTGTATCATTGATGGATAATTCTTGTTCTTTTTCGCGCAGGTACTATGTCTTTCGACACTTCTTTCCCGTTCGTCCATTCGGAAAGCGGATTCTCTGAAGCGCCCGTGGATAGGGAAGTCTTCGCGTTGATTAAAGATCATGATCTGGAGTAAAAGAATCAAATTATCAGGGGCCGACGCAGCTTTCTTGTGCAGCACCTTCGGAGGTGATCTCCGCCATTCACTATGCCGACCCACCCCAATAAACTACGCTTTAGAGAAGGTCAATTGGACTTCAGAGGGTTGCCTTCAGCCTTCCATGGCCGCGATACCCGTACAGCCGCCGATGGCTTTGGGTATCTTGGGGCGGTATATATGTCAAGGTGAGTCGCGCCCGTGGGGGCATCCGTACATGATAGGTTTGACTCCCCGCCACCCAGCTGGATATTTGCAGTGGGCCTGGTACATCTTGTCGGCCAATAAATCGCAGCTGCTGAAGCTTGGGCTATACCCTGCTATTTATGCTTCTCTCTTCTAGTATTCCATGCCCCCTGTATAGTGGGTCAAAGCCTTTTTGGAACAATGGAACGTTCCAACTCACACCTTCCTTCTACTGGATCGGGAAGTTTCAATCTCTTTAGAAGAGTTCACGGAGATCTCTGGCTTGCCTGTCAGAGGGGAACATTATGAGGAGATATTACCTCCTGACGAGTATATTTTCGCCACTCACTCGGTAGTAATGGGTCTGACCCCAGAGAATGCTATTCAGCACCAATTCCCAAGCTTGATCAAGGTGCTAAATATTTACGAGAGCCTATTTCTCGCATCCGGAAGTCACGGGGTCAGCTTTACGGATTTTATCGCCCGTTTTCTTCGTCCGGAAGTCTTGTCGAAATAAGGTGCGAAGTTTGCCAAGCTCGATGTTCCCTTCGGTTTTGGCTTGGATAGCCGACCGACAGCGGAAGCAGATCAAAAGAATTTCTTCCTTCCAAATGCCGCGGTCGTCCCCTTTTTAGAACTCGCTGCTCAAGACATCAACGAAGAGGCATTCTTTTTAGGGTTTCTCGGTTTATGGTTGAGTTGGTTTGCGCTCCCCATGCATCCTCGCTACATGAGGCTGTCCGTTTTTAACCTGGCTCACCGAATGGTTGAAGGGACACAGGTTGCTGTTGGGATTGCTGGACTGGCTCATTTGTATCATGGCCTTAGCCTGGCGGCAGATACTACTCAACCTGGGGTACAACCCATAAACTTCTCGATGCATTATTTCACTTCGTGGCTCGAGCTGCACATACTCGGCGCCTTTGGAATCCATAAGAGGCCTCGTTTCTTCGAAAGTTATAACTTTCCTCGGGTTATGCGATTGGTTGATGCTTCCGCTTTGGAGCCGACCCAGCGAGAGGCTTGGGGTCTGATTCTTCGCCCGCGTACGGTCGGGGATGGCATGACCTTAGTCGATAAGGTTATGACTATCGGCAAGGAATCTGCTAAGACAATGCATTCGCTGCGGGACACCTTCAAAGACGGGGCCTCTACCTTGAAAGCTCGGGAGATTCTTCACTTATATTCAATCAGGCCGGGCTTTTTAGTGTTTAGGCAGAATGATGCGGTGTTGTTCATGAGATACAACCCGCACCGCTTTGCTCAAAAATCAATCTACAATCAGGGAGTTCCTCTTGAATCCTTTTTAGCTGAGCTTACCGCTACAGAGGAAGGTATCCGTAATGCGCTGCACCATTTTATGCGGCTAAATACCAGGTCTAACTTCTTTATCAGCGAGCCAAGATGCGTCCCGAAAGCTTTGAATGTGTACGTGGAGTGGTACCAGCACTCGAGGGGTACTGTTATCAGGGAAGAAAAACGATTATTGCTTGATCGCAAGGGTGCTGTCTAAGCGGGTAACCCAACCGTTCCCTTAAAGTGACGTACCATCGTTCGTCCTTCCCTAAGAGAAGTTGCTGCGGCCGTGGTTCCGATCGCTCTTCCTGATAAGGGTCTACCTCATGCGTCTGTAGAAGCGGTGGCTGCAGCGTCACCCGATTCTGACGTGGGTACGGAGATCAGGGACTCGTCGCCCAAAGTTGCCTGCCAAGCGCAAGCTCGTGTTATCGGCTTCCAGCAGTCGCTCACAATAAAAGAAGAAGTCAATGTTTTCTGTCGACGTCATACTCGGCTAGGAGCCCCATGCTCCCTATAGCGAGGGCTTGAGTGAATACTGGACCAATGAAGGTCTATTTATCGAGCCTGCGGATGATACCGATCTTCAAGCTGCCCTCGCGGCTTCAGAGCAACTGGCTCACGATGAAGCCGCACGGATCATGATTGCACAGTCAGGTAGGCTTCATTCGTATCTTTCCGCGGTTATCTCCTTTTTTTTATTTATGCTTTGACTGACTCTTTCTTCTTCAACAGGTATCTCTGCCGAAGAGGCTCTTGCGGCTTCCCTCAAAACGTTTGAAGAGGAAGAGAGGCTCCGTATTTCTTTGGGCCTTGGTATAATTCAGCTTATCATGCCTTCATTCCCTTTTTTCTTCATTCGTGGCTTGACCCTTTCTTTTGTCTTATTGCAGGAACTATTTTGACCCCGGTTATCCCAAGCACGGTACCGATCCTGAGCAGTGATACGGCAACACTTCCAGAGCCGGCTATCGTGGCCCCAGCTCTCCCGTCTATATTATACGAGGCTTCACCTAAACAGCCGATGACGGAAGCCATAGCGAGTCCAGAGGCAGAACTTGGTTCGGACGATGACGTCCTTTTGACGGAGGTCTTGCGGAGATCGCTTCTCACCGTTCAGATCGAAAAGAAGCGTAGGAAGCGTGCGGCGAGAGAACGTGATGCCATCTTGGCTGTGGGTGCAGGCTCAAGTACAACCCCATCTGTCTCTATTCCTCTAGAGGATGTTCCAGCTGCTCTGTCTACAGCTCATAGACAGGTTATGCAGGCGGCTCGGGAGGCAACCCAGAATCTTTCGCAAGGTAATGCAAAGCCCGGTCTTTTCATTTTTACTCAATCCGTAAATTCTGATATACCATGTCTTGCAGGGCCAAGTATCGGCGATGAGGTGGCAGGCGAGAAGACAGTGACCACAGAGCCCGAAGCGGCTACTCTCTCTCGAGAGTCTGGGACTGCTCCAATCACCGCTCTTTCTCCTTGTGGTTCCTTGCCATCGGCGGGTATCGCGAGTTTCACGACGGCCCTTGTCGAATCGGGGGACGAGGCCACGGGCACAGAAACTATTCCAATGGAGGAGAGCGAAGGAGCTGCTGTGTCTAGTGATGCTCTCGCCGTGGTTTCGGTTGGCTACTTATCAGGTAGATCCAGGGTCACTGTTTTCTTTTTATCTTTCGATCCCGTTCATCCCCATCCGATGACATTTTGTTCGTTTTGAGTGTAGGTGCAGTAAATGCGGAGATTGCGCCATCTGAAGCGCCCCTGGTCGCCACCGTGACGGCTTTTGTTCCATTGCCTTCTCCCATGTCGTCTGGAGTGCTGGAAGGTATATGTTTGCGACTTATCAGTTTCATTGTAGGTAATATACTCTTTGTACGGACATCGTATTGTTACAACCGTGCAGGAGTACTTTTTGACCATCTTTATCAGGTGCTGAACCCGAATTTCTCCTTCCAGTCGGAAGTCGGTCTGCCTGCCGGTGTCGGTGAGTATAGCTTTTAACCGACATATCTTTCTTTCTTTTATGGGCAAACATGTCGTTGCTAATTCTTCTTTGTATTGATTGCAGCATTACAGAATAGAGGAGGGGACAAGAGAATAGTCGTGCCTCCGGCACTCCCAGCTTTACCACCTGTCGCAGCCGGTATAGTAGACCCTATTACTCGTGCATTTTCTTTATCTCTCGAGCCGACATCTAATTATAATTCATTTTGCAGCGATCGCACTGACTCCAGCTCCCTTCGAGTCTCGAATCTTAATGCCTGTAGGGCCCTTTTCCAGACGTCCATCCTCTAGAGGCGCTGCAACTAGCCTGCGCATGTTAAGTGAATTCATTGAGGATCTTGACGCTGAAGCCCTTATATTTGCTGCATATTTTTCTGCTGAGGTTAATCCTATGCCGGCGACGCTCGTGAACTTCCATGACGAAGGCGTCGTCAAGTCTTGGGTTAATTACTGCAGAAAGATCGAGACCTGCCTGCATGAGATTGAGCTCAAGCGTCCTGCTCCGGAAGTGTTGGCTTTGAACTCCCAGCGGGCTGCGTGGGTTGAGTAGAGCGTTCTCTTCCTCCGCTATTTCGAACAAGAGGAGACCCTAAGGCGAAAGGAACGTGAGGAAACTTTAGGCGAATCTGCCCGGCTGCGCGACCAGGTTGACGCGAATGCTGCACAGCTAAAAGCTATCTTTGAGGGCCTCCCACGATGTATTTCTGACGGGCTAACGTTGAGGCAGAAGCTCGATCTCTTTGAGCGGGATGCGCAGAGTCGTGAGGCAGCTCAGCGGGAAATCGATGAAAAGGTTTCATCCTGTTTGCAGCAACGGGCCCGAGTCGAAGCTGACCTGGCCACGGCGGCTGCTCATGAAAAGGAGTTGAGAGGAGTGCGCAAACAGCTTGCTGATTTGCTAAAATCGCCTCCTTCTCAATAGTCGTCTTTGTATCGATTGTAATTTATGAATAACATGTATTCATTTCATTTTTATTTTATATGATATATATCGTATTCAATTGGATTCATGAATAAATGACACATTTTTTATCTCCGACTATCGCTTTCTTTTCTCTGCTGTGTTGTTGGCATGTGATTTCAGCAAATGTAACTTGTGGACGATAGATAACAGTTCATCTTGAACTCTTTGTAGGGCAGCGATGGCTTAGGAGACAGGTTCAGATCTGCCGCCTAAGACTTTCCAACTTTATGAGCCGTGAGGGTCTCATAAAGACTTTTCTCCCTACGAGTCGAGAGGATCCCGTAGGTGTATTTTCTCCCTAGGAGTCATGAGGACTCCTAAGTGTGTGTTTTCTCTTGAGAGTTATAAGGATCTCATAAGAGAATTTTTCCCGCTTACAAGTCGAGAGGACTCGTAAGTGGTTGTTTCCCCCTTGTCGAGATTCGACTTTGGAGAGTGTGGCCCGTGAATAGCATGCAATAGTCCATCTTGGGCCGACTTGCAGGACCCCAGTGCTTAGGAAACGGGTCCTCATCCCCGTTGCCTAAGGCTTTGCCCTACGAGTCGAGACGAATCGAGAAGTTCTCGCAAGGACACTAATTTCCTCATGAGTCGAGACGAATCGAGAAGTTCTCGCAAGGGTTTCCTAACGTCACAGTTAACTCCTGCTAATAGAAGTCCGTTAGGGTCTGTGGTACTAGGGTTTTTTTACCCGTCGCACCGTCGCGTTGGCCGATATATTCCCCGATATGCAATCTTGTTGTTTGGGTAGCCCCACGACTGTCGTGTCTCCGATCCCTTCGGGGGCTGGACAAGACGTCTTCAAGTAATCTTCCAGGTAATATTACCGTCGAAAGATCAAGCGTTAGGGTATTCTATGTCGCTTTTTACTTGAGGTTAGGCTCAGTTTGGGAGCCCCGATGAGTCATGACCACTCCACACTGGTGTGGGATGATCTCCGATAGTCTTTTCAGGTCTCATTTGAGTTGCCGTTAAGACCCTGAAGCGGGGGATTTTCCTTAGCTTCGTTGGTTGACATTGTGCCTACAATATTGCGTCGAATGTCGAGGTTGTCTCTGTATTGTCTGTGAACCGTCGAGATTTGGAACTAGGGGACTTTGCCATTGCTCCGTTGTAGTCTCTAGGCTGTCTGTGAACCGTCGAGATTTTGAACTAGAGGACTTTACCATGGCTCCGTTTGTTGATGTCGTATATTCCTGCAAAGATACTGATTTCTTTGCGGGTCGACGCGAATCGAGATGCTCTCGTCAAGGATGTTGATTTTCTTGAATAGAGGTTTTTTCCAAGGACACTAATTTTCTCGGGGTTGAGACAAATCGAGAGATTCCTGCAAAGACACTGATTTCCTTGCAGGTCGACGCGAATCGAGATGTTCTTGCCAAGGACGCTAATTTCCCTGAATCGAGAGGTTTTGCCAAGGACACTGATTTTCTTGGGGTTGGTTGACTTGTTTCCGAGACAAAGTCATTGGATGACGTATTTCCGAGACGGGGTCATTTGATGACGTATTTCCGCGACGGGGTCATTTGCTGACGTGTATCCGAGACGGGGGCATTTGATGATGTGTTTCCGCGACGGGGTCATTAGATGACGCTAGGTTGTCTGTGAACTGTAGAGTCTTGGAACTGGGGACTTTGCCGTGGCTCCGATTGGTGATGTCACATCTGAATCCTGCTGGAATGAGGAGGAACGCCGTTGTTGTTCTCTAGGCTGTAGATGTGGCCGTCGAGATTTGGAACTAGGGACTTTGTCGTGGCTCCGATTGGTTGCGACCCTGAGATCGGTTGTTGACGTTACGTTTGCATCCTGCTGGAGTTGAGAAGGAACACCGTTGTTGGTCTTCTGGGATGCAGATGTTGCTGTCGAGATCTGACTTTTCCCTTTGACAGAGTTTGTTGGGAAACGTGGTTCCCTTTCGTTTATGCCCATGAATTGTATACAGGGGTCAGTATGGACTTACTTGCAGGGCAAAAAGTTTCATTTCATTTTTTTATTTCTTTCCGCGATACTCTATCATTTCAGCTTTTTGTATCGCGAAAGTCGCGATTGCTCAATCATTTCGGCTATTTTTCGCGGTGTCTAATCATTTCGGCTGTTTTTTTTACTCTCTACTTTTTATTGCGAGTTGCCCAATCGTTTTGGCTATTTTTGTATGCATATATTTTACTTGCGAATTTTGTTGCAAGTTGCCCCATCATTTTGGCTATTTTACATGCATTTCTTTTACTTGCTGATTTTGTTGCAAGTATGGAACTTGGAATCTGATGCCAATCTTAGCATCAGCATCGCTGAGACTGGAATATTGCCAGGAGCGAATCATCATTTGCCGTGAAAATACTTGGAATTTGATACCGATTTAGGCATCAGCGTCGCTACCACTGGGACATTGCCAGGAGCGAAGTATTATTTGCCTCTGTCGATGTCGAACAAAGGTGGCTTAGCAAACAGGGTTAGGATCCTGTCGACTAAGGCTTCTGACTTCATGAGCCGTAAGGGTCTCATAAATGTATTTATTCCTGCAAGTCGTGAGGATCTCGTAGGTGCGTTTTCTCCTTAAGAATCGTGAGGATCCTCAAGTGTCGTTCCCTTATAAGCCGTAAAGATCTTATAAGAGTGTTTTCTCCTTATAAGTCGAGAGGACTTATAAGCGTTTGTTCACCGAATAGGGGAATTTCACGCTATTGGTGGAACTTAGTAGGGGAGACTATCACGACACGAAGGTACGGAACATGACCGACACTTAAATTACGAAACGTCTAGAGGCGCAACGTAATCTAAGTAAGCCGAAACCCAGAAATCTAAACCATTTAAAAGAAGAAGTGAAGGAAAACATGTTTAAAAGCAACATCAAAATTTTCCGAAAATTTCGGCAGAGTCTCCTTTGTAAAAAATGGCCCCAAACGGGTACAAATAAGAATAATATATATACATAACTAATAATAAAGGCATCCCCAAGTGGGAGCTAGCTCTTCGCCAATTGGCGGTCACAACCACGCAAGCAATATAATATACAACGCCGAAGGGCGAGGAACAAAACTCAGAAGAAAACCAAAATCCACCAGAAAACCATAATAATACAAGCGCGACTCTAAGGTCGAAAGAAAAACAACTGATCTTCTAAATCTATCAAATATACAGGTCTGGTTTATGGAGCTTACTAGATACAACTGAAATAAATAAAAGTACAACGACGGTCATGATACAAGTGAACCAAGTCGTGAGTAGAAGACATTTGCGAGTAGAAATCGCATGCACGACGATTTCCTAGGTCATAATAATATACATATATAACACTAGTCATCTAGTAGTGACAGGGTAATAATCTATGCATAAGTGCAATACTCAGTGTATCGTGTTAGTGTCACTAAGTAGTAATGAATCACATATCTGATGTATGAATGCTTCATGAATGACAAAATCCACTACGAAATCTGAATAATTCTGATAAAAAAAACCTGTGTTTTCATCTTAGTAAAATTTGTATAATAAAGCTGAAACATCATCAGTGAAATCAACAGAAATCCGTGCCAAGTATCAACACAATATCTCAATATCTCATGTCTCAATATCTCAATATCTCGGGCTCCGGCAGTCCGGATCGTCATCTATCATCAATCTCACAACCACGGTCGGTATCCTCCGGATATCCGTCGCGTCAAAAATAACAACAATAACCGGTTGGTAGTGCTCTCCTGCAGGGCTCAACGCCATTATCTGCGATCTTCTTGCCCCGGGGTACCGCACCGGGTCCACCATGTACCCGCAGACGGTGCATCCCACTCCTCGAATAGGGTATACGATATAGCTCAAGAACCGAGAAAACACATGGTGGACGCCACACACATCATATCACGAGAAAACCGTAAATTTCTATTTTTAAATAATGATAAAAGTTTTATAAAATTCTTGCGGTTTTCCCCAAAATCTAGAAATCTCATGAAAATCCGAAATCCAAGAATCAAGAGTAAGTAAACAGTGAATTCAGCATAAAGCCCAGAATAGTACATGACCGAATGCATATATGAATGCATGAAGTATCTAGTAAAAAATGCAATCTCTAAACTAACACATGAGAGCAATCATACAAATATTACGTTGGAACTAGCATTTAGCTGATTATATCAATAAAATAATATGTTTTAAAGTGTACGTGACATGGCAATTACTGATGATGATGTGTTTGAGCCGGCAAATATGTGTACGGGAACATGCGCATCATCGGTAATGGTGCTGGTGTCCTAACAGATGGAATCATAACAGTTAAGGAAACATAGGTATAAACAGGCAGTGAAATGAGAATAACACGATTATAGCAGAGAAGGAGTAATAACCGCAATACTGAAGAGTATACATTTTTACTATACGAGTCATACCGTTTGGTGTTTGAAATAGCACGAATCGTGGTTTTTAGAAAAATAGGGGCTATGGGGTTTTGAGAAAAGGTACGTCCTTTGAAAAATCCACAGTATCCCTCAAGCTGTCTTTAAAAATGCGCATGATTCGTTAGTTTTGAAAATAAGTATGACTCGAGCCTAAACTAATATCTACCTAACCAACAAAGCGACTAAACTAAGGAAACTAGTCGAAAGGTAAGAAGGATCCACCTAAAGTCCCAGTCGATATCTCTAGTAGTCGGCGATCCAACCTCAATAGCGTCACGTACCAAGTACGACATTCTCAAGTCAAGAGTGCGGATCAATCATCACATCTGTCCCTCGTACGGTAAAATCCATCGTACGACATCCCAAAATTGGGGTACGGGTCAACTATCATATATACATCATCATTCATATGGTATCATCGTCAAACAATATTATAATCTGATTACCGATCTAAAGTCTCATGCAATCTAATGTCATCAACACATATTATCATATATGAGTATACATCGCCCAAGCAATCCATTATAAATATCATAACATATCTCATATCATAACTCAATCACATATCAAATATCTCACGGCATCATGCTCGATCATATCCACTCATCCCCAAGTATCATATAACATCCTCATCACCCGTGTATATGTGTGTGTGTGTGTGTATACTTACTCAAATACCTACACACACATACACACACAAGAAACAAGTGTGTGTGCGTGCGTGCGTGTGTCAACCTATACTCTAGGGTCTCGCGACTAAGAACTAGACTAAAAACACTATCATCCAACTTACACAATTTCCGATCCGTGGTCTCCTAAAACCTTTCTTGCTCAATATTCGTATCTCGCAATAACATATCTATATATAACTATCTCAAGACCATGTCATATCCTACGAAGTTGCGGGGGTGCTATACGCCATCCACCCGACTTCCCCCGTAGATATACATCTACTCACCTGGTCCTTGTCTGCCGAAGTCAATGCCACCATCCTCTACTTCATCGTTCAAAGTCTATGTGAGAGGTACCTATATGCAAACATATATCATATCGTAAACCGAAATCGTGGACAAAACCAAAACAGCACACGAAACGCGCATAGGTTAAAAGTTATGACCCACTCATGCTAAAGAACCAAATAACCCTCGACATCGGCGTACAAACGCCAATTGATCGAGAAAAACCCAAACGTACCAATCGTGGTTTCACAACTCACTAATTATAATATGAAATAAGTTGTAACTCATCAAAACCTCAAAATAAATCAAATCAATTTATTTCCGAAACCTAGAAAGGTTCAAATAACCGTTTTTGTTCAAAACTTAATATTTTAACAAAACTAGTGGCCATAATATTCACTAAATATCATAACTAAGTCATACAAACCATTGCTATAATTTTATCACACCAATTTGTATTAATCCAAAAATTTTAGTTTGCAATTTTATCCAATTTTAACAATTTTAAGGTAGCAATGCACAAATTATCAACTAGACTTGGTTTTGCATGACCTATGGTGTTAGACTACAATTTATAATTTTAATGATGTGATGAAAACCCTAACTAGAATTTAATCTCACATTTTTAATTAATTTCTAAAAACCTAGTTTGCTAAAGAAGCTTAATTTGGACATTTTAAATGTTACAATTAGTAATAAGCAATAAGATTAAGTTTTGCATAGCATTAAAATGTTAATCTACTCATTAGAACCATAATCTAATGATAGAAACCCTCACTAGAATTTTATCTCACCTATATATATATATATTTTATAAAAACCTAGTTTGCAAAAAAATATATGATTTAGACAATTTAAAAGTATCAATTTGTAAACCTTCAACTAGTTTAGATTTTTCATTTCCTTAAGATGATAATCTACACTTTGTAACCATGATTACATGATAAAAACCCTAATTTGCATTCAAAACCCTTTCTTGAATTTTCTAATCTTGAAATTGGAATCGATTAATTAGCTAATTAAATTAATTTAAAGTAGTTTATCAATAATTAAACACTTGGGGTTAGGATTATACCTCCAAACCATGAGATCAAACATGCAGCTTGACCTCCAAATTGCTAACTTTGCATTAAGATTCATGCTAGATAGGCCAAAGTGTAACAACCCTAATTTTTATAAACTTTTTCCTATACAATTTTTTTTTAAATTTTTTTTAAAAAAAAATCCACAAAGGTGTATTTAAGCCTGAGCACAAGATTTAGGTAATTATTTTTGTTTTTAATTACAAGCTACAAGAATGAAATAACTTCATTTTTAGTGTATAAGAAATTACTTTAAATTTAATGTATACTAGGAGTATTTATTATTGCTGCTATTAGTTTAAGTAATTAAAAACCACAATAATTATAAGAAGGAGCTTGTAGCTCTTTGGTAATACCTTGCACTGCTGAACCAAACCACCGGAGTTCAAATCCCATGCCCCATATTATTTTTGTATTTATTTTGTTTTAATTTTTTTTTGGAAGTCAACGGTAAAAAGGCCATAACTCCCAAAATATGTACTGGACAACAAAAAGTAAATATACCAAATTGTACCCCCAGAAAATCCCCGGCCACTGGAACCCTGACTCGGCCCGACTCGGCGCCGCCGGCCGGCGAATCGGCCGACTCGGTCCGGCACCGCCGGCCAGACTTGGCCGGACGGCCGAGTTACCAACTGAGAAAAGTTGGCTCTTGACTTGGTCAACCCTCTTGCACACTTATTATACCTGGATCGGTTTTAATTTGGCCAATAAATCCCTTTTACTTCTAAGTTTAATGATTTTTAATGAATTTTTACATTTTTTAATATATTTTTTAATCCAAACCCTAACCCTAGCCTAGCCCTATATAAACACCCCTACCCTCTACCATTTTACACTACAACTCTAAGTCCACTCTCTCAAATTCTCGAGAACTCGGTACAAAGAGCGAGAAGCGAAGCGCTGCCGAAACCGACGACGGATTCCGGCGATCGGACTAGAACCTTCGCGACGTTTTCGACGCATCGACAACCATCACTTCCTTAGCCTCCTTAGTTTGTCCAAACCCGTAAGTCCCATCTCTTCTATCTCTCTTTTCTGTTAATAGAAAATACGACTTTTTGGAACCCGTCGGAAATCGGAACAAACCGATTTCCGATCCGGTTTTTCTATAAATTTCCACTTGTCACCTAATATATAATACCTACCTATATTCATGTTGACTATTAATCACCCATAAACCAATTTAAACAAACTTTCTTACATGAAATGATAACATCTTTGCAAAACCGTATTCTTTTCATAAAAATACCATGAAGTTCATTTTTCTTCGTTTAATCAATTACCTCACTCCTAAATATGTTTATCTTGATCACTAAACTTGTAGAAACCAATTTGAATGAATTTTCACACATGAAATGATAACGTTTTCAAATACCGTATTCTTGCGCTTTAATACCTTCAAGTTTAATATATCATGTTTAACCTCTAAACTTCATTAAAACTTAAAATAAGTCACGAGGTAATGACCTACCTCTACACACACACAAATATAACCCTAATTGATAAACATCAAAACATAGAATACGACATTACAGGACTTTTCACTAAAATACCATATTCTTTATAACTTTTTCTTGAAAGCTTTAAGTTGTATAAAATTTTAAATAAAATGAAAGCACGATAGGTCATGGACATCGATCGTTTATCTAAACTGTCTTGTGGTGTTTAGGCAAGTGTGTCTAGGCTAGTGGTTTTTAATTAGGCCCACGATTGTGGTTTCTTCCCACTTACCTGGCACTTACCTGACCGCAATTGACGGTGAAGAGGCGATTTAAGGCTTCTAATGACTTGTCGTTTAGACCTTAGAAATAGGCTAGTTGGCTTAGGAAACCCTAGAAAATAAAATACGGAAATCTATACCCTTTTACAAATAAATACCTTTTATTTATAAAACTGTTTTCCTAAATGAATAGTATTTGTTAAACCTAAGCAAAGCGCCGCTACAACCCACTTTTGGGGAACCCGTTAGGGATAGTACAGTTCATCATGCACCCGCGGGCTAGTAGTGCGAGATTCAGACCTCCGCAAGGAGCATTCGGTCTCGAAAGGTTTAAAATACGACATTTAAGAAAAATGAGATTTTGGAAATATAAAAATATTTATATAAAATTATTCTTGTATTAATATATATATATTTATCATTTAAACAACTATTTTATTTTAATATAAAGTTTCCACATTTTTTCTAAAATTACAAGATTAAAAGTCACATTAAAATACCATGAATTTCAAATAAAAAAATATTATAAATTAATACTTTTATTAGGATATATTCACTAGAATAACACAAATAAAATCCATACTCATTATAACTATAAAGACGAATAATAAATACTTGAGGTGTATTTTGAAAACTATACAAAAGTACTTTTTACATAAAACCCCCTCAAGTTTTATAAATTACAATAAGGACCCTAACAATTATTGAACTTCAAATTACCTTTCTTTTAGTCTGACTCGGGTTAGAGTCTGACTATTTCTGACTTGAATATGATTCAAGTCAATCTATATTCTTTAATATTCCAACTCAATATGAACACATGAATCCCAGAATCCTGTTAACAATCATTACAACTTGACTGAACCGAACCATGGATATATTTCTTTACATGTTTCCCAGTATTCCATTTACATGACTCCACGGTTATAACCGTTTCCTGATATCATGGTTTCGGTCAGTCGGTCAGTCAATCATGCAATCAATACAATTTTACAAGATAGCAATACAAACAAAATATCGCGGGGCTTAAGGGGTAGATTGGTACGGAAGGTGTTAAAGGTGGCACGAGACGGTAAGATTAAGACACCTAACCTGAATCCAATTGCCGTTGTTCCGGGTTGTATAACGGAGCCTTGTACTTCCATTTGCCCTGGTCTCTAGCATACAGAGACCTCTCTCGTATACACTGGCATCCTTCTGTACCAAGCTACAACAACAGCGTTAACACCATACTACTATAAAATGACAATACAATACAACATTAAAAGCTACTCTCTCTCTCTCTTACTCTCTGTCTATTTCTTCCTTATCTTTGGGACTTACCGAGCGACCTGTTCGCTGACGACATTCTATTTCTTTCTTCTTTGAATGTCGTCAGGTGCGTTGGACCAAGCTGAGATTGAGCCCACCGGTGAAGATTTGGAGCAGTTCCACGGAGATCCCGAGCTCTAAATATTGTACCTTGTTCTTTCCAGTTTATTTTATTTTCTGTTATGCCACTGTTTAGGCATCGCTTTTCATTTCAGTTGTATTTCCTTTTCATGTATTGTACAAAGAATGTTATTAATAAAAGTTGTTGTTATTTCTATATCTTTCGTCTCTTGTGATTTATTTTATATTGCTTAGCTACGCTTAGCGTATGTACTTCTGAGTACATACGTAGCGGGCCTCGTCGCGTCCACTTCGTCGTACACTGGGAAGCGGGGCGTGACACAAAGAATAATGGATAAGGGTTTAATTTGAATTAGTGGTGTTTTAATTTGATTTTTGATGGAATTTTGGAGATTTTTGAAGAAATTTTTGAAAGGAAAATGAGATGAACAATTGGGGAAAAGGAGGGGCTGCCTTGGTCGGCCAAGAAAGGGAGCGAGGGAAGAGAGAGAGAGAGAGAGAGAGAGAGAGAGGTGAGAGTGTGTAGATGTAGGGTTCCTAGGCACTCTCAAGAGGTCTCACAAGGCATCAACCATGCCAATTTCAAAATTTACGGTGCCGAGAAACCCTAAACTACGGATCGTTGGCTAGAAATCTAGGCGAAAAGTAACTAGTTTACATCTAAACTAAAGGAACGGAAATACAACCTTTGTAGATCCGGTCCTCCACCTCCATGGCTCCGTGATGAAGTCCTCTCCGCTGTCCAAATCAAAATCCGGGCTCTAGCGTCGGCTTCATCGGAGAAAGAGCAGGCAAGGTCGTCGGCTTCGTGCCGAAGATGATCTACGTTGAGGCATCGCTAGATCAAGCTCCAACTTCACCAAGTCATGAAAACTTGTGAAGGAAACACACTCTACTACTTGGCAAGAGGTAGAGGATGAGAAAATAGGAAGTGGGTTCACTTTAGAATTGGATTTCTCACTTGTTTTCATCAATCACCATTGATGAAGTAAGCTCCTTCATGGAAGAAGAAGAAGAAGAAGAAATATTATGATAAGTTTCATGTTAAAAAAGGATAAATTATATCAATACTTATCATAACCTAACTCTAGTTAAGTGTAGAGAATAGACCATGGTTTGCTTAAATGGTTAGGGTTAAGAATGAAGACAAGAAAGGTGACTAAGTCAAAGGTTCATGAATCTTCAACAAACAAACAAACAAAGCCACCATTCTTTCTTTATCTTATCCAAAACAAACAAATAAATAAATAAATAAGATAATCAAACCCCTAATCATTAACTTAACCATGGTTTAATCTTTACACTTAACCAAGTTAACATGTATCATCAAACATGATACAAACAAGTGCACAAAAGTATATCACATATACAACTTGTGAACTTCAAGTGAGAAGATCCATTTAAAGTGAACCAATACTAGTTAATGCAAAGTAATATATCAAATATATAATTATACATTAAATCATTAAATCAACACTTGATTTAACGATCCGGTCATATCGCATATAACCGACTAGTATCCAATGTATCGGCTTATCGAATCAATCCTCGATTCGATAACTAGGTTATATCGCATACAACCATTCGACACATTCATCGCGAGAATGAAATACGGTATCACATACACGCATTATTCTCGGTCCCGCACATATCTCATATGCGCTCCTATTTCGTTTCGCTTGAGCCAGGAAACCCCTGTGTAGGACTCTAAAGACTCGTCAATACGCCGGCAGTGGATGATGATCATATCAAACACCCACAAGCCGCAAGCGGTCTGCTAAACGTAACGGCCATCCGGGTATTGAGCGATCTGAAGATCGACGAGCAAGCCCGCTCACACTCCAGTGAATCCAACCAGTAACACTACCGTACAGTCCGGTCTGATCGTCTGATATGTCGCATATCTCGCCTAGGGGTGGTAAACGTCAGACCCCAATAGCTCGATAAGTCGTGTCGATATGAGGTCTATAACAATTCGAGAAACTACTGGTAACACTTACCAGTAAATCTCAGCAACCCTGGCCAGGGATTTCCTGTTATAGCCAATCGAACACAGCGCAACATCAACTCCCTATACCGGGAGAGACGAATCCCCTCCCATCGCTCATTGCCTCCATGTGACTCGGGACTGTACCCAAAAACCACCGTTTTGCACGCCCTCTTGGACGTGGTAAGATGGAAATCAAAGCACAGTGGGAACCACACAAGACTCTATGACGATCTCGGGTCAACAGACTACTCTGTACCAGTGTCACCAGAGAACTGCCATCTGACGTAAGGTATATTACCATCTGGGAGTTCTCGGCGAGTCCGTCCAGTGTACCCAGTCTATACTGAGCACCCGTATATGATCTCTGATGTCAAACACCAATGGATATGGGATCATCCATCGCCCATCTGTATGGGTCGAGAAGGTATACGCTAGTCTACTCTGGTATATCGATGCCCTGTCTCGATACACCCACGACTAGGGACTTTGAAGGATGTACTTATGGACTACCATGTCCCCACTAGTATGATCCGCATCATAGTCCAGATAGTCAAGTACACATCCTAAGGGCTTTACCAACATGTAACAGAGAGACAAACAGTATGCACGTTAAGGTAAAGAGTAACCAGATAGCATACTATCATGTCGAGCAAGAAAGTCCTCCCTATATATGTCCCAGCATCCACTACAATATACATCCAATGTACAGTAATGGCCTCTAGGGCATACATATAACTAACAGTAGAAACATCTTAAATTAATATATCTTATTAAGTCTTTTCATAATTTATTTTGTTTCATTTTATTTTTTAAATCAATCCTTGAAAAGTCTAGAACCATGGAGAAATTTTGAGAAAGAATTTGCATGCTACACACTTGATTCCAATATGTCGTGGTTCACATTTGTCCAATTGACCCATTCCAATTTGTAATTTCCACTAATTAAATGTATAATTAAAGCTTATATTAATATTTGAATTTAATTAATATAGGAAAAATATTTAATTAAACTAACAATTTATAAGTGACCAAATAAATACCAAATATTAGTAATTAAATAGTTAAAATAGGCGTATTTAAGTCTATATTGAAAAATAATTGTAGTTGAGTTTTACGGAAAATACAGTTTATTTTACCGATTATCAGAAAATTCGCCTAAAGAATTTTATTTATTTATTTTTAAAACGTTACAATCTTCCCCCTTAAAGAAATTCGGTCCCCGAATTTAAATTAAAACTCCCCCAAATACTAAAACATTTAGCAAAACACTCAAATCGTCGGGTCTCCGAAATCATCAATACTTAAAACACATTTTAGCGCAATGCATGCGCATGAAAAACAAGTACATAACTCAAAATCAAAAATCCGTCAAGCACCACGCAATCATCGGAGTTACGGTGAAGATACTGATGTCAAAGTCCAATACGAAATCAACATGATATACTCAAAACCATAATATGTACATATAGTACGCATCGTAGTAAAATCGTCTAAACATCTGAATAGAGAAGCATGCAAAACCCCCTTTTTCAAATCGCCGTGCGATGCGCGTGTCACGGCACAAGTAGCGAACGTTCATTTCAAGAAAAAATAGCTATACATATATATCTTTTATTTAACATACACGTCCTGCCTTTTGAAAATAATTTAGAAGGGTTTTCTTTGTAAAATGTTTCGTGTCATTTCAGACACAAAGAAAATATTGAGACTATAACTCCTTTTTGGAAATCCCTTCGGTAACTATCAATGCATGCAAAAACACCTTGGTACTGGTCTCAGAACAGTCCTGCTCGGTTACTAAACCAAATAGTAATTATCATAAAAATGTACTGCTCAAAATGAAATCAATCTCAAATACAGTATACAAGGTACCACGTATGTCCGGTACGCACGAAAATCGAAATTAAATACAGATGCCATGAATATGCACAGACACAAAACTGAGTGTAATGAGTGTGCACCAAAAACATCTGTCAAGTGCAACGGGCGTACATGATAATAATCTCAGGTGCATCTAATCTGCACAAATCCCGATTTAGTGTATGTGGTGTGCACAAAATCGCATCAAGTGCGCCAAGTGTGCGCAAGAATCTCAATCAAGTGCATATGGTGCACGAAAATATATATCGAATATCAAAATCGAAATCAGCGGTATACGACATACATCGAATCAAAATCAAATATATCGCGATAGATAAACTTACAACCACATGCATCAGTGTGCACAAAACCAAATAAAAGTACGAAAAGTGCATGAAAACTATACCGAAGGCATAAGTCCAAAATCATGTGCAACCCATATACACGAAATCAAATCAGTATCTCAGAATGTATAAAATCAAAATCAAGTGCAATGGGTATGCAAAAAACGAACATCAATACAACTGATACATGGAACACTAATCGAGTGCAATGAATGTGCACATAGGAAATACCAATCATAAAACGAAATCCTCAAGATACCAAAATCCAAACAACAGAAATGTGAAATTCAAATCACCAAATCGCAAATCGTAATACTGACGTCGATGTGCTCCTTCTCAAATGTTGAAGGGTATCGGTGCATCCAAAACTAGCAGAGCAAGATATCTCCTTGCATCCCGTTCATGGTCTGGCGCCTTGTACCCTTAGGCTCTCGTCTTTCACTGCAGATTGTCAGCTACCTAACTCCTTGGCTCTGCGGCCCAATATAGAAACGATGACGGAAACGGTTCCGCTATGGCACATCCTCTGAAAGTCTCTGGCCAACTATTATGGTCACTCATAACATGTCTTGTCGATGATGCCGAACTCTGGTCTACTGGGTGTACGTAATACGACCGATCCTGGGTCTAAGTCTCCTTTTTCCTCTGGTGTCGACTGATTCGAACTCGTCTCTTCATAGCTGTATGAACTGTGCTACAAACGGCTATACTCATATCTAAAGTCTCCCAATTAATGTATCCCATCACATGATATCCGGGCTATGTTAAACTTTTCGATCAATTCATCAAAGTCCCAAAATTCCCCGAGAGCTCAACACTCGAGAACAGTTTAAAAATATCCAGTACATGCGCAGCACCTGTGGACCAGTCGTAGAAAGGCAAACCCAAGCTTCACTAATGGCACCGCGGAACTGCCGCAAACCCTAAGGTTCAAAAGCATTCTCATGGTCATTATGAGTTAGGGTTTCATTCTTCTAGAGGGTCTATAGAATTACCTGCATGTTCTTCCGAATACCTTAAACTTGGAAAAATGGGTTTCTGACATTCGTTCGAACCTTTTAATTTCGCCTAGATGACATGTGAATACCCTTCGTCTGCACGCTAAACATTGCCTCGATCTTCAAGAATAGACGCTACATTAACGGTCATCATATTCTAGCCGGTCTCTAGCAGTGACCCGATCACCTGGTGCAGATATCTAATACTCGCGTCCACGAGAAAACATAGTAAATGACATATCTAAACGCTCATGCTGACCTCAACTCTAGCCGCAGCTCTCTCTACCTGTGCGACCGTGGTAACAGAAACCACCATCCAACATCGATGAAGATAGATCAAAGGAACGAATAGAATACGGTGCAAAGAAATATACATCCTAAGGCTTCTTAAGCGGAGTAGCGTATCGTAAGTATGTCGCGGAACATACATACGGTACGTCACTCTATTTTAGTCACCTACTCCATCAACCAAGGGTCATCTTACACGTGGAAGGTAAAACCTAACGCTCTGATACCAACTTTTTCAAGACCCGAAAGTACGGAACGTGACCGACACTTAAATTACGAAATGTCTAGAGGCGCAACATAATCTAAGTAAGCCGAAGCCCAGAAATCTAAACTATTTAAAAGAAGAAGTGAAGGAAAACATGTTTAAAAGCAACATCAAATTTTTCCGAAAATTTCGGCAGAGTCTCCTTTGTAAAAACTGACTCCAAACGGGTACAAACAAGAATAATATGTATACATAAGCAATAATAAAGGCATCCCTAAGTGGGAGCTAGCACTTCGCCAATTGGCGGTCACAACCATGCAAGCAATATAATATACAACACCGAAGAGCGAGGAACAAAACTCAGAACAAAACCAAAATCCACCAGAAAACCATAATAATACAAGCGCGACTCTAAGGTCGAAAGAAAAACAACTAGTCTTCTAAATCTATCAAATATACAGGTCTGGTTGATGGAGCTTACTAGATACAATTGAAATAAATAAAAGTACAACAGCGGTCATGATACAAGTGAACCAACCTACCAAGCAATCACCCTGAATGAAATGGTGTGCCAGAAAGCCTCTAAGGAAACCTGTACATCTAATCCTGCAAGAAAAATTTGGCACAACGGGGGTGAGTTGCCAACTCGTGAGTATAAGACATCTGCGAGTAGAAATCGCATACACGACGATCTTCTAGGTCATAATAATATACATATATAACACTAGTCATTTAGTAGTGACAGGGTAATAATCTATGCATAAGTGCAATACTCAGTGCATCGTGTTAGTGTCACTAAGTAGTAATGAATCACATATCTGATGTATGAATGCATCATGAATGAGAAAATCCACCACGAAATCTGAATAATTCTGATAAAAGAAAACCTGTGTTTTTATCTTAGTAAAATTTGTATAATAAAGCTGAAACATCATCAGTGAAATCGACAGAAATTCGTGTCAAGCATCGATACAATATCTCAATATCTCATATCTCAATATCTCAATATCTCAATATCGTAATATCTCGAGCTCCAGCAGTCCGGATCGGCCCATATCATCAATCTCACGACCACGGTCGGTATCCTCCGGATATCCGCCGCGTCAAAAATAACAACAATAACCGGTCGGTAGTGCTCCCCTGCCGGGCTCAACGCCATCATCTGCGATCTTTTTGCCCCGGGGTACTGCACCGGGTCCACCATGTACCCGCAGACGGTGCATCCCCCTCCTCGAATCGGGTATATGATATAGCTTAAGGATCGAGAAAACTCATGGTGGACACCACACACATTATATCACGAGAAAACTGCAAATTTCTATTTTTAAATAATGATAAAAGTTTTATAAAATTCTTGCGGTTTTCCCCAAAATCCAGAAATCTCATGAAAATCCGAAATCCAAGAATCAAGAGTAAGCAAATAGTGAATATCAGCATAAAGCCCAGAATAGTACATGACCGAATGCATATATGAATGCATGAAGTATCTAGTAAAAAATGCAATCTCTAAGCTAACACATGAGAGCAATCATACAAATATTATGTTGGAACTAGCATTTAGCTAATTATATCAATAAAATAATATGTTCTAAAGTGTACGTGATATGACAATTAACGATGATGATGTGTGTGAGTCGGCAAATATGTGTACGTGGAACATGCGCATCATCGGTAATGGTGCTGGTGTCCTAACAGATGGAATCATAACAGTTAAGGAATCATTGATATAAACAGGCAGTGAAATGAGAATAACACGATTATAGCAGAGAAGGAGTAATAACCGCAATACCGAAGAATATACATTTTTACTATACGATTCATACCGTTTGGTGTTTGAAATAGCGCGAATCATGGTTTTTAGAAAAATAGGGGCTACGGGTTTTTGAGAAAAGGTACGTCATTTGAAAAATCCGTAGTATCCCTCAAGCTGAATACGCACGATTCGTTAGTTTTGAAAATAAGTATGACTCGAGCCTAAACTAATATCTATCTAACCAACTATGGGACTAAACTAAGGAAACTAGTCGAATGGTAAGAAGGATCCACCTAAAGTCCCAGTCGATATCTCTAGTAGTCAGCGATCCAGCCTCAATAGCGTCACGTACCAAGTATGACTTCCTCAAGTCAAGAGTGCAGATCAATCATCACATCTGTGCCTCGTACGGTAAAATCTATCGTACGACATCCCAAAATCGGGATACGGGTCAACTATCATATATACATCATCATTCATATGGTATCATTGTCAAACAATATCATGATCTGATTACTGATCTAAAGTCTCATGCAATCCAATGTTATCAACACATATTATCATATATGAGTATACATCGCCCAAGCAATCCATTATAAATATCATAACATATCTCATATCATAACTCGAACAAATATCAAATATCTCACTGTTAGTGATATGTATGCCCTAGAGGCCATTACTGTACATACGATGTATATTGTAGTGGATGCTTGGACATATATATGGAGGACTTTCTTGCTCTACATGATAGTATGCTATCTGGTTGCTCTTTATCTTAACATGTACTCTGATTGTCTCTATGTTACATGTTGATAAAGCCCTTAGGATGAGTACTTGACTACCAGGACTATGATGCAGATCATACTAGTGGGGACAGAGTAGTCGCTAAGTACATCCTTCAAATGTTCCTAGTCGAGGGTGTATCGAGACAGGGCATCGATATACCAGAGTAAACTAGCGTATAGCTTCTTGACCCATGTAGATGGGCGATGGATGATCCCATATCTATTGGTGTTTGACATCAGAGACAGTATATGGGTGCTCAGTGGAGACTGGGTATACTGGATGGACTCGCCGAGAACTCCCAGATGGTATTATACCTCACGTCAGATGGCAGTTCTCTGGTGACACTGGTGCAGGTTAGTCTGTAGACCCAAGATCGTCATAAAGTCTTATGTGATTCCCACTGTGCTTTGATTTCCACCTTACCACGTTCAAGAGAACGTGCAAAACGGTGGCTTTTGGGTACAGTCTCGAGTCACATGGAGGCAATGAGCGATAGGAGGGGTTTCGTCTCTCCCGGTATAGGGAGTTAATGTTGCGCTGTGCTCGATTGGCTATAACAGGAAGTCCTTGGCCAAGGCTGCTTCAGAGATATACTGGTAAGTGTTATCAGTAGTTTCTCGACCCGTTATGAGCCTCATATCGACACGACTTATCGAGTTACTGGGGTCTGACGTTTACCACCCCTAGATGAGATATGTGACGTATCAGACGAAGAGACCGGACTGTACGGTAGTGTTACTGATTGGATTTGCAGGAGTGTGAGCAGGCTTGCTTGTTGATCTTCTGATCGCTCAATACCCGGGTGGCCGTTACGTTTAGCAGACCGCTTGCTGCTTGTGGGTGTTTGATATGATCATCACCTACTTCCGGCGTATTGACGAGTCTTTAGAGTCCTACACAGGGGTTTCCTGGCTCAAGCGAAATGGAGTAGGAGCACATATGTGATATGTGCGGGACCGAGATTAATACGATATGAGATACCATATTCTATTCTCGCGATTAGTGACATTGATGGGTTGTATGCGATATAGCCGGGTTATCGGATCAAGTGTTGATTCGATAAGTTGTTACTTTTGATATTAGTCGGTTATAGCCGTATTATTAAATCAAGAGTTGATTTAATAATTTAATGTATAATTATATATTTGATATATTACATTATATTAACTAATATTAGCTCACTTAAAATTTATTCTCACTTGTTATGTGCATGCATATATATGTGATATATATTAATGTACATAGTTTTGTGTCATGTTTGATGATACATTATACATGGGTGTATGAGACTTATACCATGCTTGATATAATCTAGGGTTTGTAATTATCTAAGTAATTCAAAATTGGATGCAATTTTGGTAAGGCAAGAAGCTTGTAGAAGCTTATTGATGCTTTGACCAAAGTCTTCAATTTTTGTTTCTCTTGTAGATATTTATCAACCCAACCATTATACTAACCCTAGTTAAGTCTCTACATGAGTTAAGCATGATAGTTTTAACTCATCCATGGTTACTTAATTCATTTGGATGAATTATTAACTTGAGTTCATCTTCTTCTTCTTCAAGCTCCATGAAAAAGCTTTCTAGCTCTAATGGTGTTATGAGAAAAAGTGTGAGAAGTTCAATTCTAAAGTGAGCCCACTCCTTACTTCATCATCCTCTACTACTTGCCATGTAGTATAGGGTGTTCTCTTCACAAAATTCATGACCTAGTGAAGGAATAGCTTGAGTTAGTGTCTCCCCGATGTAGATCATCTTCGGCCTCGAAGTCTTCGAAGCAAGCATGCTCATTTCTTCGTGGAGCCTCTCTAGAGTCCGGAGTTTGCGATCGCAGCGGAGGGGACTACTACACGGAGCTATTTGAAGTGAAGGACCGGTTTACAAAGGTTGTATTCCTTGCTCTCTTTACTTTTGCAAAGTGTTTGCATAGGTTTTCCGTATTATTTCTAGTAATCGATTAATGTTTAGGATTAGCTAGAACGGCAATTTTTTAATTTGGCATGGACGATACCTCCCGAAACCTTACCGCCGTCGTAGGTAACCCTTCAATGGTATTAGAGCCATGCTAGAAATTAATACGGATTTTGTTAGGATTACGAAACTGAAACAACTCCGAAACTTGAAACAGAAAATCATAGTTTCTGTCGATTTTAAAAGTTGTCAAAAAAATTTGCAAACAAGTACAGAGTGATGTATATGATATATCATGAACACTGTAAAAATTTCAGGGGGTTTCATGTAAAAGTGGCCGGCCACTATAGGTGCCATATCGGCCCAATCCGAGCACCCCCCTGAAATTTTGCCTGTGTTCCAGTGGCTTGATTTTGATGTTTCAGGTGTTGTTTATTTTTGCTAATTTTCATGTGATGTTATCTTACACTATAAACAATTCGGAGTGTTTCGTATTCGTAGTTTTAATATTGTTTCGGGTGTTTCACATATTGTCTAGACAATGTTAAAAAGTTCGATCGAATGTCAAAAACCCATTTTTCCAAGTTTAACGTATTCGGAAAAACATGCAAAGTGATTCTTTAGACCCTTTAGAAGAACGTAAACCTTAACTCGATTATGTGGCCGTCAAAACCGCCACTTGAACCCCAGGTTTGTGGTAGTTTAGCGTTGTCACATGTGAGGCATTGGTTTGACCCTTCTACGGCTGGTTCATAGGTACTGTGGCATCTTCTGGGTATTACTAAAACTGTGCTCAAGTGTTGAGCCGTCGGGAAATTGTGGGACTTTGATGAATCGATCGAAAAGTTTAACTTCGTCTGGATATTATGTGATGGGATATAATATTTGGAATCCACAAGTAGTTATGAGATAACTAGAATGAATGTTATAAATCTAGCAGTTTAGTCTCATTTGATCGGTTGCCACGGGATTTTAATGCGATCAAAAGTCCGTCGCAATCACGTAGAGTACGTGGATACTCGCCGGGTAAACTTAATAGATAGCCACGCCCCATAGCCCCGACCAAGTGACTGTAGGAGAACCCTATCGCCAAAAGCATCCGTTCGGGTGCTCGCGACAGCGGTGTTCCGCCTTAGTGCACTTCGTCAACGGCATTGGGGGGTGCGGCCGTTTACTAAAGTTTCCGATGAGCATTCGATCAGGATGTTGAGAATCTTATTGAATTGCCCGACTTGATATTGAAAAGTGTTTTCGAGACCGAGACTAAAATGCAGGGTTTATAATTGTTAGGCATGAGATGTCTAAGGAATTCATTTGGTTAGGCATGTGATGTCTAAGATGGTTGCGGATTCCAACTGTTGTAGTTTTTCACTTTCTTTTATGCGACCGTAAGTGTAATATGTGGTGTATCGCCGGTTTCGGTGCTATATGTCAACGACAATTGGGATACGCATATTTACTTATGTTGATGACATGTGATGTTATGTGTTGCTTGGATATGTTATATTGGATCGTCGTGATTGAATAGCCGGGGGTTTTATGTGAGATAAGGGTTTTTATTTTCATTCATGTAAAATTCATTGTATATAATATTCTTTTATTTGGGGCACTTCCGGGTTGAGGATTATGTCACCATTGTATATTATTTACTTTTCCGCATTAGGATGGACCCAAGGCGGGGAGCACAAGTAACCGGGTTCTGGAGTCCAGTGGGAGATCATCTCGAGGAGTTGAGACCGGGTCTCCTAACTCTGGAATTGGTAGGGTTGCTTGCCGCTCTCGTAGGGGTCTAGGGGTGTGGGATTGGCTATTCATCACGACCGTGGAATCCGTATTTTATACAGGCTTAAAATAAAACACGGAAATCCTAGAATATCCAATATTTCATATGTTGTTCTTCTGCTGCGTTATCTGTGATGTGATCATTTGATATCTTGAGATGGATACAGGATATAGTATATGTGATATATTATATAGATGCTGCTTATGTTTTACACCCGCGCTAGCACTGCCCCGCTCTGCCGTTAGTTACCTAACCTAACGGTGCACGGGGGACATCGAGGCGAATGCGGATGGCATAAGCGTACGTTGTATTTATCTATGATGTTTAGCTAACTTAAAATGATGGGACTTCATTAATGAGATTAATAAAATAAAAAAAACCTAAAGATGTTGTGGAATCGAATTTTCAAAAACAGGTAGGTCTAGTTGTTGCTTTGCATAGCGATGTTCCTTGTAGAACATCCAACACCTTATTCGATAAGGAAAGAGCCGAGATCTATTTACCGGGAGTGACCTCTTTAGCAATAAATGGCAGATGCTACAACCCACGATTTTGTCTTTTGATTGCTTTTATAGTTTTTGTTTTGCATAGTGGTATTTATGAAATATCCTGCACCTTATTCGATAAGGAAAGAGCCGATGATCCCTTCACCGGGAGTGACCTCTTTAGCAAAACTAGTAAAAGCCTCAAAAACACTCCATTTTAATCATTTGATTCTACGACGAGATCAAGTTCATTACGCAAAGGGTTTTCTTAAAAACCTATCATAGCCCTCCGTCATTTCAGATAAGTACTTCATAGTATTCGTGTTGCGTTTGTTGGCCTCTGTCAAGGCGTAGTGTGCGGTAGCTATTTATGCTTATCTGCATAAGCATATGATGCGATTGAGTTAGGGTAGTCGTGCGACCTTGTTGGCCTTTGTCAAGGGTCATGCGAGTGGGTTTAATTCAATCAAGAAATGATGGGTTGAACTTGACTAGCATCCTATGGTTTGTTGGCCTTTGTCAAGGTCATAGGAGGTTAGGAGCAAAATATTATCGGGAATTTTAAGTGTTGAAATTTGCAATGAGATTGCATACCTTCTATGAGATAGTTGGATCCCGATACCCACTACGAGTAAGAGTTACTCCTGCGAGAGTTTTACACATTACAATTAGCCGATCAAGTAGGTGTCTAGAAAGGTGTCAACGGGGTTACGCCCCTGGGGAAATGAGGTTTATTTTAATTAGGTCCGTGCGAAAGCACGGGGAACCTCCCTCAAAGTACCAGCACTGGCCTGGCTGAAAAATTGGCGAACTTGTAGGGTGTAATTAATCCCGGCTAGTCTTTCCTTTTAGGGTTTGAAGGATGATTTGACTAAAACAGTGGGAGCCATCTTGATTAGATATATTGATAACCAATCTAATCTTGCAAGAGCATACGCTGAGTGTTTTCTTCTCTCTCTCTCTCCAGGTAGCGACCATGTCACGCCTTAATCAAGATAATAATACAGATGTATTGACCGAACCTGCTTGTTATACTGAGCTGGGGAATGTTGGTCCCGCTCCAACTTATAATTGTTATAAGACCGAGCAGGAAATAGGGGATTACCGAGATTCCCGTGCCGCCCAAACGAAGAAAGTGCATGATGATGCATCATCTTCGGGTGTGTTCATTATAGAGAACTGTTTCTTAGTATCCTTTACGTCCTTGGTATGAGATACCGGATCAGGATCTCGCATATGTAATCTGTTACATGGGCAACAGATAGGTAGAGAACTGAGAAAGGATGATAAGTTTTAAGAGTTAAAAATGGTGCAAGTGTTGCAGCCAAGTCTGTTGGAAGTTATCACCCTGTATTACCAAATACATTGATTCTGAACGAATGTTATTAGATACCGAACCTGATATACAACATCATATCAGTCTCTTTATTAGTAAAGAAGGATATAATTTTATATTGTTGGATAATGTTTTGAACATTTCCTATATCAAGAGTTGATCGGTTCAGGCACATTATCTAAAAGCATATACGTTCAAAATCAAACTACAGTTCTTAACGTACAGAACACATTGTAAGTCCATGTCACGCACCCCACGAACTTGCGGGGAGGCGGAATATATGAAAAACGATTATCAAAGCTTCGTAACACGGACTTGAGCGCATGAATCGTTATCTAAACCATTGCTAACTAAATACTAGAGGTTTAACTACTCGGATACGAAGTTATACCTCACGTTACTTGTCTTTCGGGTCTTCATCGCTGTCCTCCACTCCTCGTAGGCTCCTTAGAACATCGGCACCTCAACGGCCTCCTCGAATCAAAGACGATCCACCCGAAAGCTCCTACGCCAAGCTTAATCTCAAACTTGAGATAACTAGGTTGCTTAAAGTGCTAATCTAAGCTACCTAGGGGATATAGAGTGAGGTTATGGATTTATTAGTCTAGCTAACCCTTGATCTCAACTCATGAGAGGTTAGGGTTAGGGTTTGAAGAGAGAGTGAGCTTGAGGAGAGAGAAGGTGAGAATAATAATGAAATGAGATAATGATCTTATCATGATATATATGAAGCATTATTATTTATCCAAAAATCAAATAATAGAATTAACAACCATGCTTCACAAATATCTTTGAGTGATTCATCTCCATGAGTCATTAAGCATTTATGATGCATTAATGACTTGGATGAATCATACAAATGAGTCACTAATCTCATTTAATGCAATGCAACCTTAACCCCTTAGTCACCACTCTTCTAGAAGCTTCCCGACAAATTACGAGAACGCCCCTCCAATCCGTGAAAACACGGAAAAACTTTAGACTGTATAAATCCAGTAACCCGATACTAGAATCTGGCTTAAACCAAAGCCGACTAGTAAAAACTGTCCGAAAAGTCGTACGTGCGTAAACACACGTACGCATCCGAACCCTTGTCGTAAAACCATACGACCTCTATATCGTTTCTCCTGGAGCAGGGAAACTCTCTGTTTGGGACTCTAAAGACTCGATACTACGCTGGCAGTGGGTTTAACCACAGACCGCAAGCGGCACTAGCTGTACGTAACGGTCCCCAGGTAGATGTCGATAAGAAGGCCGATGAGGAAAACCATCCGAACCCCTACTGAGCCTGATGTGACAATCTCCGTACAGTTCGGTCTGTTCGTCTAAGACTATCGCATATCAAGCCTAGGGGGCGGCAAGCGTCAGTCCCCTAATAGCTGTATAAGTCGTGCCGGAGCGAAGCCCATTACACCCTGAGAAGCTACTAGAACCTACCAGTATATCTCGCTTGCCCTGGACAGGGACTTTGCGTAATGGCTCTCTGACACAGCGCGATATCAACTCCCAATACCGGGAGAGACGAATCCTATCTAACCGCCACTGCCTCCAAGTGCTCGGGACTGCACCCAACTGCTACCTGTTTGCACGACTCCTTTGAGCCGTGGTAGGGTAGCAATCTAAGAACAGTGGGACACACTCGAGGCGAAGTAGCAGTGTCAAGTCTGCGGACTATGCTGTACTCATGTCACCTGGGAACTGTTAACTGACGATGGGTATAATACCAACCAATCAGTTCCCCGGCAAGTCCTGTCCGGTGTATCCGTAACCTAACGAGCACCTGTATACTATCTCTAGTACGACGTACTGATGGCTGTGGGACAGACCATCTCCCAAACTGGAATGAGAAGCGTATACACTTAGTCTACTCTGGAATATCGATGCCCTATCTCGATAATCCAACGACCAGGGACCTATATAGGATGTTCCTTACAGACTACCCAGCCCCTACTAGTGTGACTGCCATCACGACGCTGGTAATCAAGCAAAGATCCTATGGGCTCTACAAATATGTATAAATGATACGTTATAAGAAACATATGCACATATTAAAGTAGACTCAAACCAAGTAGCATACTACCATGTTTAGCAAGACTGTATATACAACTGTGAATATCCCAAGCTTCCATTAAGTAATATACATGCTAGTATGATACAATAATGGCCCCTAGGGCATATACACTAACAATCTCCCACTTGCACTAGGGCCATGAGCTGGCATATCGTAGACCTATCATCTCGAATAGCCTCTCGAACTGCGTCTGAGGAATGGCCTTTGTGAATGGATCAGTAATGTTATCCTCCGTCTTTACTCTCTTCACCTCGATCTCCCGGCGATCTATGATCTCCCTGATCAGGTGATACCGCCTTAAGATGTGTCTGGACTTCTGATGGGACCTGGGTTCCTTCGCTAAAGCTATAGCGCCGTTGTTGTCACAATACAGAGGTATTGGACCAACACTGGAAGGAACCACCTGAAGTTCTGTGAGGAACTTCTTCATCCAGACAGCTTCTTTTGCGGCATCGCAAGCAGCTATGTACTCCGCTTCCATCGTTGAGTCTGCAACGGTCTCCTACTTGGAACTTTTCCAACAGACCGCCCCTCCATTGAGGGTAAAGACATAACCCGACATGGATTTGGAGTCATCTTTGTCACTCTGGAAGCCGGAGTCGGCAAAGGCCTCCATCTGGAGGTCTTTTCCGCCATACACTAAGAACATCTCCTTAGTCCTCCTCAGGTACTTGAGAATATTCTTTACTGCTATCCAGTGATTCTCCCCTGGGTTTTCTTGATACCGGCTTACTACGCTCAATGCGTATGCTACATCTGGTCTGGTACATAACATCGCATACATTATAGAGCCTACTGCTGAAGCGTAGGGTATAATCGACATGCGATCCCTTTCCAAATCATTCTTGGGAGACATATCTTTGGAGAGGGTGATTCCGTGACAAGCTGGTAGGTTACCGCGCTTAGAATCTTCCATACTGAATCTCTTCACTATGGTGTCTATGTACCTAGACTGCGAAGTCCCAACATTCTCTTTGATCTATCACGATAGATCCGGATCCCCAGAATGTAGGTGGCATCACCTAGGTCTTACATAGAGAATTTATGTGACAAGAATCTTTTGACTGACTGTAACATAGGAATATCATTTCCTATTAGGAGAATGTCATCCACGTACAAGACGAGGAATACTATAGCTCTCCCTACAATCTTACTGTATATGCAAGGTTCATCTGGATTTTTGATAAAGTCAAATTCTTTGACAGCATCATCAAAATAGATGTTCCAACTCCGCGATGCCTGTTTTAGTCGATAAATGGACTTAAGTAGCTTGCATACTTTACCGTTGCTCCCACTCTTAATGAATCCCTCTGGCTGATCCATATAGACGCTCTCTTCTAAATTTCCATTTAGAAAATCCGTCTTTACGTCCATCTGCCAGATCTCATAATCGTGGAAGGCAGCAATAGCAAGTAGGACCCTAATGGATTTTAGCATATCTACTGGAGAAAAGGTCTCGTCATAGTCCAAACCAGGTCTTTAACGGAAACCCTTTGCAACAAGTCTAGCTTTATAGGTTTCAACCTGTCCATCTACACCAACCTTCTTTCTGAAGATCCATTTGCATCCTATGGGTTTTACCCCATCTGGAGCAAAGTCCAAAGTCCATACTTTGTTAGTGTACATGGACTCCATTTCGGTCCGCATTGCATCCAGCCATTTTACTGAGTTACCGCTCTGAATGGCTTGCTAGAAGCTAGTACGCTCATCATAGTCAATAGTGCAATCCTCTCTATCCCCGTCTATGAGAAAACTGTAGTATCTCTCGGGCGGATGAGATTTCCTACTACTCCTGCGGAGTGGCGTCGGGATATCCTTTTCTGCTGAACCTTCTTGTTCTACCAAGGTTTCAGTAATAGCTTGTGGTTCTGGAATTTTTTCCAGTTCTACTGCGCTCTTACTCTTCTGATTTTCTAAAAATTTAGCTTCTAAGAAGTGGGCATGACGAGAAACAAAAACCTTTTGTTCTTCTGCGTAACAGAAGTAATACCCCTTGGAGTTTTTTGGATATCCTACAAACTTACACTGTACTGAGCGTGCCTCGAACTTGTCCGCATGCTGCCTTTTTACAAAAGCTGGACATCCCCATGTCTTCAGGTACTGAAGATAGGGTTTCTTTCCACTCCACATCTGATATGGTGTGGTAGGCACAGTCTTGGTTGGAACTTTGTTCAAAAGATATGCAACTGATTCTAGTGCATATCCCCAGAATGATCGTGGTAACTCAGCCTTACTCATCATGGAACGAACCATATCCAATAGGGTTCGATTTCTCCTTTCTGATACATCATTGTGTTGTGGTGTGTATGGAGGAGTAAGCTGAGAGAGAATTCCATTCTCTTTTAAGTAACCCAGGAACTCGGCACTTAAGTATTCACCACCTCGATCAGATCTCAGTGTCTTGATATTTTTGCCTTTTTGGTTTTCTACTTCATTCTTGTATTCCTGGAATTTCTCAAAGGCCTCGGATTTATGTTTCATCAAGAACACATGTCCATACCTAGAGAAATCATCTGTAAAAGTAATGAAGTAGGAATAACCACCTCTCGCATATGTAGACATTGGACCGCATACGTCACTGTGTATGAGTCCCAAGAGCCCGCTTGCTCTTACTCTGTGTCCAGTAAACGGAGTCTTAGTCATCTTTCCTATGAGATAAGATTCACAAGTAGCATAAGATTGATATTCTAACAGATTCAAATATCCTTCTCTATGTAACTTAGTCAACTTTCTTTCATTGATGTGACCTAGTCTACAATGCCATAAGAAAGCCTGATTTAATTCCGGAGACTTTCTTTTAAGTGTATTCTGGACATTGAAAACCTGAGCTTGACTTAATAAGTATATACCGTTATCTAATGTACCTGACCTAATCAGAACTTGATTTAGGTGGATGTATACTACATCGCTTTCGAATGTAAAATTATATCCCTCTCTCGAAAGTGAGGACACTGATATGATATTACAAGTCATACTAGGTACATACAGACAATTACGTAAAATCAATATCTGCCCACTTGTCAAACCTAGGCGATATTCTCCCAGGGATTCAGCGTCCACGCTCATTCCGTTTGCAACTCTGAGAGACCAATCACCTACCTTTATAACTCTACGGTTTCTCAAAGCATGTAATGAATTACAGATATGAGATCCTGCTCCGGTATCTAGTACCCAGGAAGTAGAGTTAATTGATAAACAGTTCTTAATAACAAATACACTTGAGGCTGAAGCCACAACATGCTTCGAATCCTGACTACTGGTTTTGCTAGCCCTGCAATCATTCTGCCAATGTTCATTTCTGTAACAATAGGAACGTCCCTCTTTTACCATATCCAGTCCCAAAACTTTTGCCCTTCTCTTTCCTTTTACTTCCCTGGTTTCCTTCAGGGTAAGAGGTAGAGACTGTAGAATCAAGTCAGTATCTGACTTGTTTCCCAATGCGGTCTCCAGGTCCTGGAGCTCATCAATACAACTAGTCATTGTAAGGACGTTGTTCCCTACAGATGACCCGTCAGCCAACCCCGCTTGAATTAATTCGTTCGAGGTCTTATATCTTGCGATATGAGATTGCTCTCCATATAAATCATTGTTATGGAGAAAGATGGAAGCTAAGTCCATCTTCTCGTGCTGCTTCTGGTATACACCATCAACTGAAGCTAACACGAGGCATTTGGCTTTCGCTTTATCTTTTTCCTGTAGGATTCCTACGCACACTAAGGAGGTCTCACAAGGTATCAACCATGCCAATTTCAAATTTTACGGGTGCCGAGAAACCCTAGACTAGATCATTAACTAGATATTTAGGCGAAACTAGAACTAGTAAACTACTTTACTAAGAGTAAACGGAAATACAACCTTTGTAGATCCGGTCCTCCACCTCCATAGCTCCGCAATGAAGTCTCCTCGCTGTCCAAATGGAATCCCGGGCTCTAGCGTCGGCTTCATCGGAGAAATGGGCGGGCAAGGTCGTCGGCTTCGTGCCGAAGATGATCTACGTCGAGGCATCACAAGATCAAGCTCCCACTTCACCAAGCCATGAAACTTGTGAAGAGAACACCCTATACTACTTGGCAAGAGGTAGAGGATGAAGAAATAGGAAGTGGGTTCACTTTAGAATTGGATTTCTCACTCATTTCATCAAGTCACCATTGATGAAGTCTAGGTTTTCTTCTTGAAGAAGAAGAAGAAGAAGATGAAAAAATTATGATAAGTTGTTTTCAAAAAGAAAATAAAAACCATACTTATCATAATACAACCATGGTCAAGTGTAGAGAATGAACTAAGGTTAAGTGAATGGTTAGGGTTAAGCATGAAGACAAAAATGGTGACTTAGTCAAAGCTTCATGAAGCTTCAATATCCAACCAAAGAAAGCCACCATTTTTCTTTATGCTTATTATTTTCCATAAAGAATAAATAAATAAGAAAACCAAAACCCTAACCATTTAAATAACCATGGTTCAATATTTACACAAACTCAAGTAAACATGCATCATCAAACATAATACAATCATTTGCACAAAAAGTATATCACATATACAACTTGTACATCCAAGTGAGAAAATCTATTTAAAGTGAACCAATACTAGTTAATGCAAAGTAATATATCAAATATATAATTATACATTAAATCATTAAATCAACACTTGATTTAACGATCCGGTCATATCGCATATAACCGACTAGTATCATATGCATCGGCTTACCGAATCAATCCTTGATTCGATAACTAGGTTATATCGCATACAACCATTCGACACATTCATCGCGAGAATGAAATACGGTATCACATACACGCATGATTCTCGGTCCCGCACATATCTCATATGCGCTCCTATTTCGTTTTGCTTGAGCCAGGAAACCTCTGTGTAGGACTCTAAAGGCTCGTCAATACGCCGGCAGCAGGTGATGATCATATCAAACACCCGCAAGCCGCAAGCGGTCTGCTAAACGTAACGGCCACCCGGGTATTGAGCGATCAGAAGATCGACAAGCAAGCCCGCTCACACTCCTGTGAATCCAACCAGTAACACTTACCGTACAGTCCGGTCTGATCGTCTGATATGTCGCATATCTCGCCTAGGGGTGGTAAACGTCAGACCCCAATAGCTCGATAAGTCGTGTCGATATGAGGTCTATAACAGTTCGAGAAACTACTGGTAACACTTACCAGTATATCTCAGCAACCCTGGCCAGGGATTTCCGGTTATAGCCAATCGATCACAGCGCAACATCAACTCCCTATACCGGGAGAGACGAATCCCCTCCTATCGCTCATTGCCTCCATGCGATTCGGGACTGTACCCAAAAGCCACCGTTTTGCATGCCTTCTTGGACGTGGTAAGGTGGAAATCAAAGCACAGTGGGAACCACACAAGTCTCTATGACGATCTCGGGTCAACAGACTACTCTGTACCAGTGTCACCAGAGAACTGCCATTTGACGTAAGGTATAATACCATCTGGGAGTTCTCGGCGAGTCCGTCCAGTGTACCCAGTCTTCACTGAGCACCCGTATATCATCTCTGATGTCAAACACCAATGGATATGGGATCATCCATCGCCCATCTGTATGGGTCGAGAAGGTATACGCTAGTCTACTCTGGTATATCGATGCCCCGTCTCGATACACCCACGACTAGGGACCTTGAAGGATGTACTTATGGACTACCATGTCCCTACTAGTATGATCTGCATCATAGTCCAGGTAGTCAAGTACACATCCTAAGGGCTTTACCAACATGTAACAGAGAGACAATCAGTGTACACGTTAAGGTAAAGAGCAACCAGATAGCATACTATCATGTCGAGCAAGAAAGTCCTCCCTATATATGTCCAAGCACCCACTACAATATACATCCAATGTACAGTAATGGCCTCTAGGGCATACATATAACTAACAATCTCCCACTTGCACTAGGGCCATCTGATAGCAGTGGTTGTAGTATCTCATACTCAACCATCCCATAAAAGTCTCTCTCTGGGAAAAGGCCTTCGTGAGTGGATCCGCCGTGTTGTCCTCTGAGTCTACTCTCCTAACCTTGATCATCCTGGAGATTACCCATCTCCATGATCAGGTGTTACTGCCTTAGAATATGTCTGGATCACTGATGGGACGGACGTTCCTTGGCATAAGCCACAACTCCATTGTCACACAATGGGAGGAACAAAGTTCATCTCATGAACAAATATACATCCAGACTTGCCACTTTGGTAGCATCTTAAGTAGCGATGTATCAAGCCTTTATCGTCTAGTATGCCACGGTATTTAGCTTGGAACTCTTCCAACATACCGTCCCTTTACTGAGGGTAAAGACAATGCCTGCGACTGACATTCAGTCGTCTTTATCATCCTGGAACCTTTCCAGTGATTCTCCCCAGGATCAACTGATACCATCTCACTACAGCTAGTGAGTCTCCTAACATCCAATTAGATCTATCTCATAGATCAAAAATACAGGATTTAGGAGGTATCACTTTGATCCTATATGGAGAATCATTGTGATAAGTGGAGATTGACCGAGCGTAGCATAGGAAACTCCTTCCCTATCAAGAGCATGTCATCCACGTACTCTACGAGGATCGTCACTATACTCCCTACTACCTTTTTGTTTATACAAGGTTCATCTACCATTTTGATGATGTCAAACTCTTTGACTAACACATCAAAACAGATGTTCCAACTCCGCGATGTCTGCTTTATCCTATAAAGCATCTTGTACACGTTTCCGCTGCTCCCACTGTCTACGAAGCCCTTTGGCTGTGTACTTATAGACGTTCTCTTCTAAAACATCATTTAGAAAAGCAGTCATGGCACCCAACCACCAGATATCGTAGTCATGGTATGTAGCCGTGGCAAGTAGGATCTGGATGGACTTTAAGAATAGCCACTTGAAAAGGTTTCATCATTATCCACGCCTGGTCGATGAAGAAAAAGCTTTAACAAGTCTAGCTTTGAAAGTCTCAACTTTTCCATCTACACCAAGTGATCTTCTCAAGATATACTTGCTCCTGATGGGGATTTAACCCTTCAGATATAGCATCCAAAGTCCATACTTTGTTGGTGTACATGGATTCCATTTCAGATTGCTAAGCATCCAGCCATTCTTACAGAGTCCCACTCCTGATGGCCAGCTCGAAACTAGTTGGGTCATCATCTCATGATGCAATCCTCGCTCCCACTGTCATAGAGTAACCGAAGTATCTCTCAGGTGGGTGAGGAACTTCACTAGATCGGCGGAGAGGCTGAGGTTCGTTGGTAACTATTGAATCCATTGGTTTTACCAAATCATCTGCTGTAGTTTGTATAGCTGGAACCTTTCCAGTTGTACATAACATACCTTGCCTCGAGCTTGTCCGGATTATGCTTTTAGACATAGCCCGGACAACCCCAAATCTTAACCAACTTAAGATATGGGCTCTTCCCTTTCCATATCTCATATGAAGCGGTAGGCAACTGATTTGATTCGAATCCAATTCAATAGGTATGCAGCTTCTCAAGTGCATAACTCCAAAAAGGAAATAGGAAACTCAGTAGTACTCATCATAGAGCACACCATATCATATAGGGTGCATCTGCTCCGCCCCGATATACCATCGTGCTTTGGTGTATTCGGAGGAGTAATGCTGAGAGAGAATCTCATTCTCCTTAAGAATAGTCCAGGATTTCCGTGCTCAAGTATTCTCCTCCTTGATCTTATCAAAGGACATAATGCTTATACCCGTATTGGTTCTCTACTTCTAACTTATATTCTGTGAATATCTCAAAAGGTTCGGACTTGTGTTTCAACAGGAACATAGGTCTGAATCTTGAAAGATCATAAGAGAATGTAATGAAGTATAAAGAACCGGTCTTGGCAAGTGTAGACAGGGGACCTACATACATCAACATGTATCATCCCAAGAGTTCACTAACTCTTTCTCTGTTTCCAGTAAACGGAGCTATGGTCATCTTATCTCTGTGACATGACTGGCAAGTTTCATAAGATATAAATTCAAACTGATTTAAATATGCATCTAATATGTAACTTCAGCCAGTCGGATCGCATTGATATGACCTAGTCTACAATGCATGAAGAAGGATCCGTTCATTTCTGAACTCTTCCTCTTCTGTGTGTTCCGTATACTAAGAACTGTAGTTTGATTTAGAACATTAATACTTTTAGATAACGTGCCTGAACTGATCAACTTTTGATATAGGAAATGTTCAAAACATTATCCAACAATACAAAATTTTATCGTTTCTTTACTAATAAAGAGACAGATATGATTTTGCATAACAGGTTCGGTATCTAATAACATTCGTTCAGAATCAATGTATTCGTAATACAGGGTGACAGTGACCAACAGACTTGGCTGCAACACTTGCCCCGTTTTCTGCCTCATGAAACTTATCACCCGTTCTCAGTTCTCTACCTATCTGTAGCCCTATGTAACATATTACATATCTGGGATCCTGATCTGGTATCACATACCCAGGACGTAAAGGATACTGAGAAACAGCTCTCTGTAATGAACACACCCGAAGATGATGCATCAACATGCACTCTCTTCGTTTGGGCGGCACGGGAATTCTGGTAATCCCCAATTTCCTGCTCTGTCTTATAACAATTATAAGTTGGAGCGGGACCAACGTTCCCCAGCTCAGTATAACAAGCGGGTTCGGTCAATAATCCGTATTATTATCTTGATTAAGGCGTGATATGGTCGCTACCTGGAGAGAGAGAGAGAAGAAAACACTCAGCGTGCGCTCTTGCAAGAATAGATTGGTTATTATTTTATCTAATCAGGATGGCTCCCACTGCTTTTTATCAAATCTTCCTTCAAACCCTAAAAGGAAAGACTAGCCGGGATTAATTACACACTACAAGTTCGCCAATCTTTCAGCCAGGCCAGTGTCAGTACTTTGAGGGAGGTCCCCCGTGCTTTCGCACGAACCTAATTAATGTAAACCTCGTTTTCCCAGAGGCATAACCTCGTTAAGACCTTTCTAGACACCTACTTGATCGGCTAATTGTAATGTATAAAACTCTCCCAGGAGTAACTCTTACTCGCAGCGGGTATCGGGATCCAACTATCTCATAGAAGGTATGCAATCTCATTGCAAATTTCAACACTTAAAATTCCCGATAATTTTGCCCCTAGCGTCCTATGACCTTGACGGAGGCCAAACTACCCATAGTCCGCTAGTCAAGTTCAACCCGTCATTTCCTGATTGAATTAAACCCACCCGCACGACCCTTGACGGAGGCCAAACAACGCCGTACGAATACCCTAATCCAATCGCATCATATGCTAGCAGATAAGCACTAGTTAGCTACCGTACACTACGCCTTGACGGAGGCCAAACTACCGCAGCACGAATACTAACTAGTACTTATCTGAAATGACGGAGGGCTACGACAGGTTTTTCTGAAAACCTATTGCGTAATGAACTTGATATCGTTGTAGGATCGAATGAATTTTGAAATGGAGTGTTTTTGAGGCTTTTCTAGTTTTGCTAAAGGAGTCACTCCCGGTGAAGGGATCGTCGGTCCTTTCCTCGTCGAATGAGGTGCGGGATATATCATATATATCACTGTGCAAAGCAGAACTGTTAAAAGCAATCAAAAGACAAACCGAGTGTGTAGCATCTGCCAGTTATTGCTAAAGGAGTCACACCCGGTGAAGGGATCTCGGTCCTTTCCTCATCGAATAAGGTGCAGGATATATCACATATACCTCTGTGCAAAGCAAGAACTGTAGCTACCTGTTTTATTTTTGAAATTCGATTCTACAACATCTTAGGTTTCTTTTATTTCATTAATCACATTAATGAAGTCCCATCATTTAAGTACCTAAACATCACAGATAAATACGACGTATACTTATGCCATCCGCATTCGCCTCGATGTCCCCTCGTGCACCGTTAGGTTAGGTAACTAACGGCAGAGCGGGGCAGAGCTAGCGCGGGTGTAAAACATAAGTAACGCCTATATAATATATCAAATATACTATATAAAGTATCCATCACAGAACATATCACATGATCACATCACAGATATCGCAGCAGAAGAATCATATGAAATATTGGATATACTAGGACGTCCGTGTTTTCAATACGAGCCAGTATAAAACACGGATTCCACGGTCGCGATGAATAGCCAAACCCACACCCCTAGACCCCTTCGAGAGCGGCAAGCAACCCTACCAATTCTAGAGTTAGGAGACCCGGACTCGACTCCTCGAGTTGGTCTCCCACTGGACTCCAGAACCCGGTTACTTGTGCTCCCCTCCTTGGGTCTATCCTAGTGCGGAAAAGTAAATAATATACAAAGGGTGACATCTTCCGCAACCTGGAAGTGCCCCAATAATAGAATATTACATACAAGTTTTTACATGAATGAAAATGAAAAACACTCATCTCACATAAAAAACCCCGGCTATTCAAACACGATGATCCAATATAACATATCCAGCAACACATAACATCACATGTCATCAACGTAAGTAAATATGCGCATCCCAATTGTCGTTGACATATAGCAACGAAACTGGCGACATCACATATTACACTTACGGTCACAGAAAAGAAAGTGTAAAACTACAACAGTTGGAATCCACAACCTGCATAGACATCGCATGCCTAATCAAATGAATTCCTTAGACATCGCATGCCTAACAATTATAAACCCCGCATTTTAGTCTCATTATCGAAAACTCTTTTCAATATCAAGTCGGGCAATTCAACAAGATTCCCGACATCCTGATCGAATGCTCGTCGCAAACTTTAGTAGGCGGCCGCACCCCCGACGCCGTCGACGAAGTGCACCAAGGAGGAACACTGCTACCGCTAGCACCCGAACGGATGCTTTCGGCGACGGGGTTCTCCTACAGTCACTTGGTCGGGGCTATGGGGCAAGACTGTCTATTAAGTTTACCCGGCGAGTATCCGCGTACACTACGTGATTGCGACGGACTTTTGATCGCATCAAAATTCCATGGCAACCGATCAAGTAAGACTAAACTGCTATATTTATAACATTCATTCAATTATCTCATAACTACTTGTGAATTCCAATTATTGTATCCCATTCCAGATAAATAGAAAATGTTAAACTTTCCGATTGAACAATCGAACACCCAAGTTTTCCCGAAACAGCTCAACACATGAAATAAGTTCAAAGCCATTCACTTCATGCCTCAGTACCAACGGTCCAGCCATAGAAGGGTCAAGCCAACGCCTCACATGTGGCACGCCGTACTGCCCCAAACCCGAAGGTTCAAAGGGCAGTTCAAGACGGTCACATAATCGAGTTAAGGTTTGTTGTCTTCTAGAGGGACCATCGCGTTACTTGCACTACTTAGAACGTCTTTAAACCACGGAAAAATCCAACACTTGGAAATTTTCCGGCAGAGGAAAAGTTGGGTATTTATATCCGGTCGAACTTTTTAACATATTCAAAAATATCCGGAAAGCCACACAGACAAAATTTGATAATCCGATCGAATCATCGAATCCCGAAAACAACCCCAGAAAATTCAACTCTTGAATAAATATCAAAAATTCCCATAAAACTCAGCACTGATAAAGAGGAATTACTGTGCAAATCTTACTGTGAGAGTCGACCGTACGGCCGCGGAACCGCCGCATGAGCCATGCTCATGCCGCGGAACCGCGGCGGTTTAGATGAATTAGGATCTCGTTTTGCACCATAACTCTTAGATATTCCTGCTGAATTTTTTAAGAATTTTTAATCTGGAAAAAACCCAGTTTTTGAAAAAAGTCCAGAGAGCATATTGTATTAGGGTTTCGGGTTCGTTCGGATTTCAAACGTCGTCTACGCATCGCCTAAGGCTCTAGCTAGGCTCTGATACCACTGTAGGGTTCCTAGGCACACTAAGGAGGTCTCACAAGGCATCAACCATGCCAATTTCAAATTTTACGGGTGCCGAGAAACCCTAGACTAGATCATTAACTAGATATTTAGGCGAAACTAGAACTAGTAAACTACTTTACTAAGAGTAAACGGAAATACAACCTTTGTAGATCCGGTCCTCCACCTCCATAGCTCCGCAATGAAGTCTCCTCGCTGTGCAAATGGAATCCCGGGCTCTAGCGTCGGCTTCTTCGGAGAAATGGGCGGGCAAGGTCGTCGGCTTCGTGCCGAAGATGATCTACGTCGAGGCATCACAAGATCAAGCTCCCACTTCACCAAGTCATGAAACTTGTGAAGAGAACACCCTATACTACTTGGCAAGAGGTAGAGGATGAAGAAATAGGAAGTGGGTTCACTTTAGAATTGGATTTCTCACTCATTTCATCAAGTCACCATTGATGAAGTCTAAGTTTTCTTCTTGAAGAAGAAGAAGAAGAAGATGAAAAAATTATGATAAGTTGTTTTCAAAAAAAAAATAAAAACCATACTTATCATAATACAACCATGGTCAAGTGTAGAGAATGAACTAGGGTTAAGTGAATGGTTAGGGTTAAGCATGAAGACAAAAATGGTGACTTAGTCAAAGCTTCATGAAGCTTCAATATCCAACCAAAGAAAGCCACCATTTTTCTTTATGCTTATTATTTTCAATAAAGAATAAATAAATAAATAAATAAATAAGAAAACCAAAACCCTAACCATTTAAATAACCATGGTTCAATATTTACACAAACTCAAGTAAACATGCATCATCAAACATAATACAATCATTTGCACAAAAAGTATATCACATATACAACTTGTACATCCAAATGAGAAAATCTATTTAAAGTGAACCAATACTAGTTAATGCAAAGTAATATATCAAATATATAATTATACATTAAATCATTAAATCAACACTTGATTTAACGATACGGTCATATCGCATATAACCGACTAGTATCATATGCATCGGCTTACCGAATCAATCCTTGATTCGATAACTAGGTTATATCGCATACAACCATTCGACACATTCATCGCGAGAATGAAATACGGTATCACATACACGCATGATTCTCGGTCCCGCACATATCTCATATGCGCTCCTATTTCGTTTCGCTTGAGCCAGGAAACCTCTGTGTAGGACTCTAAAGACTCGTCAATACGCCGGCAGCAGGTGATGATCATATCAAACACCCGCAAGCTGCAAGCGGTCTGCTAAACGTAACGGCCACCCGGGTATTGAGCGATCAGAAGATCGACGAGCAAGCCCGCTCACACTTCTGTGAATCCAACCAGTAACACTTACCGTACAGTCCGGTCTGATCGTCTGATATGTCGCATATCTCGCGTAGGGGTGGTAAACGTCAGACCCCAATAGCTCGATAAGTCGTGTCGATATGAGGTCTATAACAGTTCGAGAAACTACTGGTAACACTTACCAGTATATCTCAGCAACCCTGGCCAGGGATTTCCGGTTATAGCCAATCGATCACAGCGCAACATCAACTCCCTATACCGGGAGAGACGAATCCCCTCCTATCGCTCATTGCCTCCATGTGATTCAGGACTGTACCCAAAAGCCACCGTTTTGCACGCCCTCTTGGACGTGATAAGGTGGAAATCAAAGCACAGTGGGAACCACACAAGACTCTATGACGATCTCGGGTCAACAGACTACTCTGTACCAGTGTCACCAGAGAACTGCCATCTGACGTAAGGTATAATACCATCTGGGAGTTCTCGGCGAGTCCGTCCAGTGTACCCAGTCTTCACTGAGCACCCGTATATCATCTCTGATGTCAAACACCAATGGATATGGGATCATCCATCGCCCATCTGTATGGGTCGAGAAGGTATACGCTAGTCTACTCTGGTATATCGATGCCCCGTCTCGATACACCCATAACTAGGGACCTTGAAGGATGTACTTATGGACTACCATGTCCCCACTAGTATGATCTGCATCATAGTCCAGGTAGTCAAGTACACATCCTAAGGGCTTTACCAACATGTAACAGAGAGACAATCAGTGTACACGTTAAGGTAAAGAGCAACCAGATAGCATACTATCATGTCGAGCAAGAAAGTCCTCCCTATATATGTCCAAGCACCCACTACAATATACATCCAATGTACAGTAATGGCCTCTAGGGCATACATATAACTAACATTTCCCTTGTCTGACGGATATCCATATCCGTGACAGTGGAAACTGGACCTGGGACGGCGGGATCTAGAGTAGTAATAGGGCGATCCAGTTTGTCATAGGCAATGGACATCTGGACAGACCTTTGCCAGTCATATAAGTCAGATTCAGTCAAATTATTATCTAGATGTAACCTATGTGTGGTCACAAGGTCGCTGCAATTTAAGAGAGAGAAGAAAATACTATTAGCATGATGCTCTTGCAAGTTTAGAGTGGTTTAATTTATCTAAACAGGATGGCTCCCACTGTTTCTCGAATCCCTCCTCAAACAAAAAAAGAAGAATTAGCCAGGACTATTCTCACCGTACAATTCTTGCTTAACCGTTCAGGCAGGTCAGTGTTGATACTTGAAGGGAGGTTTTCCAACGCTTTCGCGAAATTCCTTAATTAAATAACCTCTTTTCTCTGGGGGCGTAACCCCGCTGACATCTTTCTAGGCACCTACTTGGTTTATAGTGTACGTCCACGTTGCCCACCCCGGACTTACATGGAGGCGGAAAACGGAATAAAAATCAAATTTTTATCAACTTAGGCAACATGGACTAGACAAAGAAGGATCTTTGCTAAACAAAAACAAGCTAAAGCTAACTAGAAACTAGCTAAGTATTAGAGAGGTTAGACCTAGGGCTTTATGTCCTTCTCTCCTTGCTCCTTGGAGTAGTGGAAAGAGGTCACCTTTGTCGTCTTCTCACGTCGAAGAAAGATCCACCCGAAAGCCTCAACCTTTGGCTTCAACTCCAAGCTAGAAGTGACTAGGGTGCAAGAAGTGCTAATCCTTAAACCCTAGATGAGAGTAGAGATTATCAAGAAGGGGTTTTTCTCAAGCTCAAGTGTTTCTCAACACATGAGAGGGGAGAGCTTGAGGGAGAGGAAGAACAAGAGAGAGAAAGTGAATGATAGAATGAGAGAAAATATGAAGCATTCTCTCATATATGTGTAAATTATTGTAATTATATAATTAGCTAGATAATTGTCATGGTTAATCAAGACATGACCATTATCGTTTCATTTTTAATGCAATTTGCAAGGATCAAAGAGCATCTTCCAAATGAAATGATGATGGTCAAAGTGTCAACCTAGGTCAACAAGTCAAGGAGGTCAAATGGTCAACAACCATAACCATGCACAATTGTTTAAACTAATATCAATTAACCATAATACACACATAAGTATTAGGGTTAATAAAATGACAATAGTCATTAACCCTAATCAAAGTCCTCTCCCTCTGTCTCAAGTAACTGTGCATACGCACACGTATTCGTGATCCGAGGAACACGAATACAAAGAGAAAAAACCAATCCCAAATCTATACTAGGATCTGGCTTAAACCAAAGCCCGCTAGTATAAGCTGTCCGGACAGCAAACGTGCACAAGTGCGCGGATGTGAACGAACCCTGTCGCAAAACCATGCGACCTCTACTCATTTTGCCTAAAGGAGAATAGCTCTCTGTGTGGGACTCTAAAGACTCGATACTACGCTGGTAGTGGGTTTAACCACAGACCGCAAGCGGTACTAGCTGTACCTAACGGTCCCCAGGTAGATGTCGATAAGAAGACTGACGAGGTGAACCCCATCTGAACTCCTACTAAGCCTGTATGTGACAGACTCCGTACAGTCCGGTCTGTTCGTCTGATACATCGCATGGCGGGCCTAGGGGGCGGTGAACGTCAGTCCCCTAATAGCGGTACAAGTCGTATCGGAGTGTAGCCCAGAACACCCTGAGATAACACTGGAAACCTACCAGTATATCTCGCTTGCCCTGGCCAGGGACTACTCGTGTAATGGCTCTCCTGGACACAGCGCGATGTCAACCCCCAATACCGGGAGAGACGAATCCTGTCTAACCGTCACTGCCTCCAAGTGCTTCGGGACTGCACCCAAAAACTACCTGTTTGCACGACTCCTTTGAGCCGTGGTAGGGTAGTAATCAAAGTGCAGTGGGAACACACTCGAGGCGAAGTGACAGTGTCAAGTCAGCGGACTAAGCTGTACTCATGTCACCTGGGAACTGATAACTGACGATAGGTATAATACCAACCAAAAGTTCCCGACGAGTCCTGTCCAGTGTACTCGTAACCTAACGAGCACCCGCATACTATCTCAAGTACGACGTACTGACGGCTGTGGGACAGACTGTCTCCCACACTGGGATGAGAAGCGCATACGCTAGTCTACTCCGGAGTATCGATACCCTGTCTCGATAGTCCAACGACTAGGGACCTGTATAAGGATGTGCTTATAGATCACCCAGCTCCCACGAGTGTGAGCGCCATCACAACTCTGGTAATCAAGCAAAGATCCTAAGGGCTCTACTAATATGTATATCAGCGATATGCTAAAAGAAACACATGCACATATTAAAGCAGAGACAAACCAAGTAGCATACTACCATTTCGAGCAAGATTGAATATACAACTGTGAATATCCCAAGCTTCCATCAAGTAATATACAAGCTAGTATGATACAGTAATGGCCTCTAGGGCATATACACTAACAATCTCCCACTTGCACTAAGGCCATGTACTGGCGTATCGAAGACCTATCATCTCGATCAGCCACTCGAACTGAGTCTGGGGCAAGGCCTTGGTGAATGGATCTGCTGTGTTATCTTCTGAAGCAACCCTCCGAACCTCGATCTCCTGGCGATCCACGATCTCCCTGATCAGGTGATACCGCCTCAAGATGTGTCTGGATTTCTGATGGGACCTGGGTTCCTTCGCTAAAGCTATAGCCCCGTTGTTGTCGCAATACAGAGGTATTGGGTCAACAATGGATGGAACCACCTGAAGTTCTCTCAAGAACTTCCTCATCCAGACAGCTTCTTTTGCGGCATCAGATGCAACGATGTATTCCGCTTCCATAGTCGAGTCAGCAACGGTTTCCTGTTTGGAGCTCTTCCAACACACCGCCCCTCCATTGAGGGTAAAGACAAAATCCGACATGGACTTGGAATCATCCTTGTCACTCTGGAAGCTGGAGTCAGCAAAGGCCTCAATCTGGAGGTCTTTTCCGCCATACACCAAGAACGTCTCCTTAGTCCTTCTCAGGTACTTGAGAATGTTCTTTACTGCTATCCAATGTTTCTCCCCAGGGTTTGACTGATACCTGCTTACCACACTCAGTGCATAAGCCACATCCGGTCTGGTACACAACATCGCATACATTATAAAGCCTACCACAGAAGCGTAGGGTATAATAGACATGCGATCCCTCTCCAAATCAGTCTTGGAAGACATCTCTTTGGAGAGGGTGATCCCGTGACAAGCCGGTAGATTACCGCGCTTGGAATCTTCCATACTGAATCTCTTCAGTATGGTGTCGATGTACCTGGACTGTGAAAGTCCTAATATCCTCTTGGATCTGTCACGGTAGATCCGGATACCCAGAATGTATGAGGCATCACCCAGGTCTTTCATGGAGAACCTGTGCGACAAGAACCCCTTGACAGATTGTAGCATAGGAATGTCATTTCCTATTAAGAGAATGTCATCCACGTATAAAACGAGGAATATTACAGTTCTCGCTACAAATCTACAATAGATGCACGGTTCATCTGGATTTTTGATAAAGCCAAATTCTTTGACCGTTTCATTAAAACAGATGTTCCAACTCCACGATGCCTGTTTTAGTCCATAAATGGACTTAAGCAACTTGCACACCTTTCCGCTGCTCCCACTCTGAATGAAACCCTCTGGCTGGTCCATATAGACACACTCCTCTAAATGTCCATTTAGAAAAGCTGTCTTTACGTCCATCTGCCAAATCTCATAATCGTGGAAGGCAGCAATGGCAAGAAGGATCCGATTGGATTTCAGCATAGCTACTGGAGAAAAGGTTTCGTCATAGTCCAAACCAGGTCGCTGACGAAAACCCTTTGCTACCAGTCTAGCTTTATAGGTCTCAAACTGTCCATCTACACCAATCTTCCTTTTGAAGATCCACTTGCATCCTACGGGTTTTACCCCATCTGGAACAATGTCCAACGTCCATACTTTGTTGCTGTACATGGACTCCATTTCGGTCCGCATTGCATCCAGCCATTTTACCGAGTCGACGCTCTGAATGGCTTGCTGGAAGCTAGTAGGCTCATCACAGTCTATGATGCAATCCTCTCTATCCCCGTCAATGAGAAAACCGTAGTATCTCTCGGGCGGATGAGACTGCCTACTACTTCTGCGGAGTGGCGTGGGAATGTCCTGATCTTTCGAACCCTCTGGTTCTACTAAGCTTTCAGTAATAGCTCGTGGTTCTGGAATTTCTTCCAGTTCTATTGCGCTCCTACTTAATTCTTTTTCTATGAACTGGTGTTCTAGAAAGTGGGCATGGCGAGAAACAAAAACCTTTTGTTCCTCTTCGTAATAGAAGAAATATCCCTTGGAGTTCTTTGGATATCCCACAAACTTGCACTGTACTGAGCGTGCCTCGAGCTTGTCCGCATGCTGCTTTTTTACAAAAGTTGGACATCCCCATGTCTTAATGTGATTAAGATAGGGTCTCTTCCCACACCATATCTGATATGGTGTAGTAGGCACAGTCTTAGTTGGAACTCGGTTCAAAAGGTATGCAGCTGATTCTAGCGCATATCCCCAGAACGATCGCGGTAACTCAGCGTTACTCATCATGGATCGTACCATATCCAATAGGGTTCGGTTCCGTCTCTCCGATACACCGTTATGTTGCGGAGTGTATGGAGGAGTAAGCTGAGAGAGAATTCCATTCTCTTTTAAGTAACCCAGGAACTCGGCACTCAAGTATTCACCACCTCGATCAGATCTCAGTGCCTTGATACTTTTGCCTGTTTGTTTTTCTACTTCATTCTTATATTCCTGGAATTTTTCAAAAGCCTCGGATTTATGTTTCATTAAGAAGACATAACCGTACCTTGAAAAGTCATCCGTAAAAGTAATGAAGTAAGAATAACCGCTTCGCGCATGTGTAGACATTGGACCGCACACGTCGCTGTGTACGAGTCCCAAGAGCTCGCTCGCTCTTACTCCGTGTCTAGTGAACGGAGTCTTTGTCATCTTTCCTTTGAGACAGGATTGACAAGTTGCATACGATTGATATTCGAACGGATCCAAATATCCTTCTGCATGTAACTTAGTCAATCTTCTCTCATTGATGTGACCCAGTCTACAATGCCATAAGAAAGTTTTATTGATTTCTGGAGACTTTCTTTTGTGTGTATTCTGGACATTGAAAATCTGTGGTTGGTTTAATACGTATATACCGTTGTTCAATGTACCTGATCCAATCAAAACTTGATTAAGGTGAATGTTCACTACATTACTTACAAATGCAAATTCATAACCTTCTTTAGATAATAAAGATACAGAAATGATATTACAGGTTGCATTTGGTACATAATAACAACTACGCAAAACAAGAAAATGTCCATCCGACAATCCCAGGTGATAGTCCCCCACGGCCTCAGCATCCATGCTAGCACCGTTTGCAACTCTGAGGGTCATGTCACATGCCTTCAAAAATCTACGCTTTCTCAACGCCTGCAAAGAATTACAGATATGAGATCCTGATCCGGTATCCAATACCCAGGATGTAGAGTTTATTGATAGACAGTTTTCAATAACATACACACCTGAAGCTGAAGCCGCAGCTCGCTTCAAATCCTGTGTTCTGGCCTGCAATTCTGTTTCCAGTGACCACTTTTGTGACAATAGAAGCATTCTTCCTTCCCCACCAGCTTTCCCGCTACCTTTGTTGCTTTTCCTTTTCCCTTCGTATCCACTTTACTGACACCGCCTCTTGGTTTGGCGGGGGCTTTCTTCTTCTTGCCCTTGGCTTTTGCCCTGGACCTAGAAGAGGAAGATCCTCCTACAAACAAAGTGGATGTCTCCCTACCCTTCTGTAGGGTGCCCTCAGAACTTCTCAACATGTTCAGAAGTTTGGAAAGTTCAACCTCCTTTCCTTGCATGTTGAAGTTAAGAATAAACAAGGCGTAAGTGGAAGGAAGGGACTGGAGAATCAAATCAGTATAGAGTTCATTCTCCAATGTGGTCCCAAGGTCCGCGAGCTTCTCTATGTAGCCAATCATCTTAAGCACGTGTTCCGCTACCGATGATCTGACGGCCAACCTTGCCGAAAACAACTTCTTCGACACTTCGTATCTGGCGATACGAGACTGCTCTCCATACAGTTCTTTTGTATGAAGAAATATGGACTCTAGGTCCATATTCTCGTGCCTCCTCTGATGTTCGTTGTCCATCGAGGCAAGTACGAGGCATTTGGCCTTCGCGCAATCTATTTCCCATGTCTTACGGATTTCCCTATCCGCGACACTGGTTTTGGGACCTGGGACAGGGGGAGCTTTGGTGGTAAGGACATACCCCAACTTGTCGTAAGTGATTGCCATCTTGACATTCCTGAGCCAATCTTTGTAGTTTGGCCCTGTCAATATGTTTTTATCTAGTAATAACTTAAGTCCGGTCATGTTGAATGGTCGCTGCAATTAGGAGAGAGAAAAGAAACACTTTAGCATGATGCTCTTGCAAGTTTAGAGTGGTTTTTAGTTTGTCTAAACTGGATGGCTCCCACTGTCTCTCGAATCCCTTCTCAAACCGTAAAGAAAGGATTAGTCAGGATCAATCTCACCGTACAATACTTGCTTAACCGTTCAGCCAGGCCAGTGTCGGTACTTCGAGGGAGGTTTTCCAATGCTTTCGCGAAGTTCCTTAATTAAGTAACCTCTTTTCCCTGTGGGTGTAGCCCCGCTAACACCTTTCTAGACACCTACTAAGTTTATAGCATTGATCGTTAAGTGAGAGTTTTCCCGAGGAGTAGCATATGCTCATAGTAGGATCGGGATCCAAATATCATCACGTGATAAAACTGAAGGAATCCTACCAGAATTATCACACTCCAAATGGTATGCAGCGCTAGCAAGTTTCAGTACTTATGAAACTCCCGATGTGGATTTTTGCCCCATGCTCTTATGACCTTGACTTTGGCCAAAATATCATAAGTCACATGTCAAGTTCTTCCCGTCATTCTCCTGGTTAATTTGGACCCACCCGTACCTACCCTTCACTTTGGCCAAAATGGCAGCACGACTGTCCTAAACCAACGCATCTATCTATGCTGCACATGAATACCCAATAGCTACCAATCACTATGCCTTGACTTTGGCCAAAATACATAGCTTGAATACTTTTTGACCATTCTTGTGGAATGACGGAGGGCTACGAATGGTTTTGGAGAAACCGTGAACGTAGTGAACTTGATATAATCGATGGAACGAGATAGCTTTTAAAAGGAGTGGTTCAAGCTCCGCGTTTAAAAGTTTAGTTTTGAAAAGAACCGAGTGGTTTTCAAAGTGTTCCAATCGACTTTTACTTGGTTTATTTTCTTTCATTAGTTCTTTTAATGCGTCCCATCATTTAATCCTACCATTGCAGAAAACAACCAAAATACGACGTACGCTTATGCCATTCGCATTCGCCACGGGGCCCCGTCATCACCCGTTAGGTTACTTAACTAACGACAGAGCGGGGGCTGGGCTAGCGCGGCTGTAAAACACAAGCAACGCCTAAATAGTTATCATATATAAATATATAACAATGATAGACATTGCAGATCACAGATGAATACATTGGATATACTAGGAATCCGTAATCCGTTCGAGCCTGCAACGAAAAGCGGATTACACGGTCGCGGTGAATAGCCAATACCCCACCCAAGACTTCTACGGGTGCGGCAAACTACCCGCCAAGTACCCGAAGCGAAGCAACCTCCCTCACTACCGTGAGTAGGCCACTTGGCACTTCGAGATACCCGGTAGTTTGTGCACCCCTCCATGGGTCTATCCTAGGAGCAAAAATAATAAAAAGAATTATACAATGACGGCTACAACCCCGACCCGGTTGTGCGGCCATACAAATAATATTACATCAATTTACATGTTACAATGAATGAAAGAAAAAGAAACACTCATCTCACATCCACCCCGGCTATTCACTCGCGACAATCCAACACATTCATATACACATACCATCATCAAACACAGATCACAGATATGTATAACCCCGACTAATCGACATATAGCGATTAGCCGACGTTCAATACATATAAACATCACAGATATAACCCTTATAGTCAAAGTGTAGTGAAGTTCGATAAAAATACGGATTTATAGGCCCCCAAAAACAAATTTTTATTCTGGTAAATCTGGGCACATATAAACTATCTTAAAAATCCCAAAACCATGCCAGAAGAACACTGCACCAAACTTGACCCAGAGACGAGCCAACTCGGCCGCGGTTGCGCGGCAATAGCTTGCTATTGCCGCGGAACCGCGGCGCCTTGGTCGAGTCACTGGACCGGGTTTGGTGGCTTTCTTCACAAAACCCTGAGACGATTTTTGGAGTATGACAAATTTTATTTTGAGCAGGAAAAAAAATAACAGAAAGTTAGGGTTTTGATATTTTGGTTTTTCGATTTTTCCGATCAAACTTCCATACACTTTCACTACCTAGCTAGTTTATGTTTAGTTAGGCTCTGATACCACTGTAAGTCCACGTTGCCCACCCCGGTACTTACGGGGAGGAGGAAAACGGAATAAAAATCAAATTTTTATCAACTTAGGCAACATGGACTAGACAAAGAAGGATCTTTGCTAAACAAAAACAAGCTAAAGCTAACTAGAAACTAGCTAAGTGTTAGAGAGGTTATACCTAGAGCTTTATGTCCTTCTCTCCTTGCTCCTTGGAGTAGTGGAAAGAGGTCACCTTTGTCGTCTTCTCACGTCGAAGAAAGATCCACCCGAAAGCCTCAACCTTTGTCTTCAACTCCAAGCTAGAAGTGACTAGGGTGCAAGAAGTGATAATCCTTAAACCCTAGATGAGAGTAGAGATTATCAAGAAGGGGTTTTTCTCAAGCTCAAGTGTTTCTCAACACATGAGAGGAGAGAGCTTGAGGGAGAGGAAGAACAAGAGAGAGAAAGTGAATGATAGAATGAGAGAAAATATGAAGCATTCTCTCATATATGTGTGAATTACTGTAATTAGATAATTAGCTAGATAATTGTCATGGTTAATCAAGACATGACCATTATCATTTCATTTTTAATGCAATTTGCAAGGATCAAAGAGCATCTTCCAAATGAAATGAAGATGGTCAAAGTGTCAACCTAGGTCAACAAGTCAAGGAGGTCAAATGGTCAACAACCATAACCATGCACAATTATTTAAACTAATATCAATTAACCATAATACACACATAAGCATTAGGGTTAATAAAATGACAATAGTCATTAACCCTAATCAAAGTCCTCTCCCTCTGTCTCAAGTAACTGTGCATACGCACCCGTATTCGTGATCCGAGGAACACGAATACAAAGAGAAAAAACCAATCCCAAATCTATACTAGGATCTGGCTTAAACCAAAGCCCGCTAGTATAAGCTGTCCGGACAGCACACGTGCACAAGTGCGCGGATGTGAACGAACCCTGTCGCAAAACCATGCGACCTCTACTCATTTTGCCTAAAGGCGAATAGCTCTCTGTGTGGGACTCTAAAGACTCGACACTACGCTGGCAGTGGGTTTAACCACAGACCGCAAGCGGCACTAGCTGTACGTAACGGTCCCCAGGTAGATGTCGATAAGAAGACTGACGAGGTGAGCCCCATCTGAACTCCTACTGAGCCTGTATGTGACAGTCTCCGTACAGTCCGGTCTGTTCGTCCGATACATCGCATGGCGGGCCTAGGGGGCGGTGAACGTCAGTCCCCTAATAGCGGTACAAGTCGTGTCGGAGTGTAGCCCAGAACACCCTGAGATAACACTGGAAACCTACCAGTATATCTCGCTTGCCCTGGCCAGGGACTACTCGTGTAATGGCTCTCCTGGACACAGCGCGATGTCAACCCCCAATACCGGGAGAGACAAATCCTGTCTAACCGTCACTGCCTCCAAGTGCTTCGGGACTGCACCCAAAAACTACCTGTTTGCATGACTCCTTTGAGCCGTGGTAGGGTAGTAATCAAAGTGCAGTGGGAACACACTCGAGGCGAAGTGACAGTGTCAAGTCAGCGGACTAAGCTGTACTCATGTCACCTGGGAACTGATAACTGACGATAGGTATAATACCAACCAACTGTCCCGACGAGTCCTGTCCAGTGTACTTGTAACCTAACGAGCACCCGCATACTATCTCAAGTACGACGTACTGACGGCTGTGGGATAGACCGTCTCCCATACTGGGATGAGAAGCGCATACGCTAGTCTACTCCGGAGTATCGATGCCCTGTCTCGATAGTCCAACGACTAGGGACCTGTATAAGGATGTGCTTATAGATCACCCAGCTCCCACGAGTGTGAGCGCCATCACAACGCTGGTAATCAAGCAAAGATCCTAAGGGCTCTACTAATATGTATATCAGCGATATGCTAAAAGAAACACATGAACATATTAAAGCAGAGACAAACCAAGTAGCATACTACCATTTCGAGCAAGATTGTATATACAACTGTGAATATCCCAAGCTTCCATCAAGTAATATACAAGCTAGTATGATACAGTAATGGCCTCTAGGGCATATACACTAACATATAGCATTGATCGTTAAGTGAAGAATCTCCCGATAAGTAGTATATACTCACAGTAGGACCAGGATCCAAAATATCATCGTATGATAATGTTGAAGGAATCCTACCAATATTCATCAAACTCCAAAATGGTATGCTTCTCTCTGCAAATTTCAGTTTCTTTAGAAATTCCCGATGTGGATTTTTGCCCCATGCTTTTATGACCTTGACGAAGGCCAACAAATCATAAGTCACATGTCAAGTTCTTCCCATCATTATCTAGTTAATTTGAACCCATCCGTACATACCCTTGACGAAGGCTAAAAAGGTAATACGACTGTCCCAAACCAACACATCTATCTATGCACCAAATGAATACCCCAGCAGCTACCAAACACTATGCCTTGACGAAGGCCAACAAACATAGCTTGAATACTACTGACCATTCATAAGAAATGACGGAGGGCTACGAATGGTTTTGGCAAAACCGTGAACGTAGTGAACTTGATTTAATCGAAGGAACCTGATACTTTTTAAAAGGAGTGGTTAAAGCTCCGCAATTAAAAATTCTGATCCTTTTTAAAATAACCGAGCGGTTTCTTTTAAATTTGTTCCAACGACTTAACTTTGGTTTATTTTCTTTGCATTATAATAATGCGTCCCATCATTTATCCTATCATTGCAGAAAACAACGAAAATACCATGTCCTCTTATGCCATCCGCATTCGCCACGGGGTCCCGTCATCACCCGTTAGGTTACTTAACTAACGACAGAGCGGGGGCTGGGCTAGCGCGGATGTAAAACATAAGTGATGTCTAATAGCTATCATATATAGATATTGTACATTCGTTAGACGCAATAATAAGCATTCCAGATCACAGATGAACTTTATTGGATTTATTAGCAATCCGCATTTGCTTTGAGCCTGCAATAAAAGACGGATTACACAGTTATGATGAATCGCCATTACCCCACCCTAGATCTCTACGGGTACGGCAAACTACCCGCCAAGTACCCGAAGTGAAGCGGTCTCCTTCAACAACGTGAGTAGGCCACTAAACACTTCGACGTACCCGGTAGTTTGTGCACCCCACCTTGGGTCTGTCCTAGGAGCAAAAACAGTAAAAAGAAATAATACAACGGTGGCTACAACCGCAACCTGGATGTGCCCCGTAAAAGAATATTACATCAAATTACATTTACATTGAATGAATGAATATTAAACCCATCTCAAACCCCGGCTAATCATCACAACAGTCCAATACAGTTCATATACACAAACAGTAAACATTACAGAAATGTGCAACCCCCTGCCAACCGACATACTAGTAGTTAGGGGAGGTTTACGAACACATTAAACATTACAGATGAAAACCCAATTAGCAAATATCTTAGAATATCGATCGATAACCATATTCCGTGTTTACCCCAAAAGCCAACCAGCAAAGAAGCAACCTGGGTAGAAACAGAACATACAGGAAGACAAAAACCCAACAATTATGAATTACTGTGAAACTCCGAGTCAACTCGGCGTTGACTCGGCGGCGGATCCGCGGCAGAAGCTCTCTATTGCCGCGGATCCGCGGCCGTTTTACCGAGTCACTGGCTCGTATTTTCCCATAACTCATAAAATTCCCTGCTGTGTTTTTTAAGACATATCAAATAATTTTCCAGACAGGTTTAAAATTAACAGAAACTAGGAATTTTTAGGGTTTTGTTTTCGTGTTTTCCGTCGATCGAACTTCTAATCAGTTGCTAACAAGCTAGTAATGGTTTAGTTGGCTCTGATACCACTGTAAGTCCATGTCACGCACCCCACGAACTTGCGGGGAGGCGGAATATATGAAAAACGATTATCAAAGCTTCGTAACACGGACTTGAGCGCATGAATCGTTATCTAAACCATTGCTAACTAAATACTAGAGGTTTAACTACTCGGATACGAAGTTATACCTCACGTTACTTGTCCTTCGGGTCTTCATCGCTGTCCTCCACTCCTCGTAGGCTCCTTGGAACATCGGCACCTCAACGGCCTCCTCGAATCAAAGACGATCCACCCGAAAGCTCTTACGCCAAGCTTAATCTCAAACTTGAGATAACTAGGTTGCTTAAAGTGCTAATCTAAGCTACCTAGGGGATATAGAGTGAGGTTATGGATGTATTAGTCTAGCTAACCCTTGATCTCAACTCATGAGAGGTTAGGCTTAGGGTTTGAAGAGAGAGTGAGCTTGAGGAGAGAGAATGTGAGAATAATAATGAAATGAGATAATGATCTTATCATGATATATATGAAGCATTATTATTTATCCAAAAATCAAATAATAGAATTAACAACCATGCTTCACAAATATCTTTGAGTGATTCATCTCCATGAGTCATTAAGTATTTATGATGCATTAATGACTTGGATGAATCACACAAATGAGTCACTAATCTCATTTAATGCAATGCCACCTTAATCCCTTAGTCACCACTCTTCTAGAAGCTTCCCGACAAATTACGAGAACGCCCCTCCAATCCGTGAAAACACGAAAAAACTTTAGACTGTATAAATCCAGTAACCCGATACTAGAATCTGACTTAAACCAAAGACGACTAGTAAAAACTGTCCGAAAAGTCGTACGTGCGTAAACACACGTACGCATCCGAACCCTTGTCGTAAAACCATACGACCTCTATATCGTTTCGCCTGGATCAGGGAAACTCTCTGTGTGGGACTCTAAAGACTCGACACTACGCTGGCAGTGGATTTAACCACAGACCGCAAGCGGCACTAGCTGTACGTAACGGTCCCCAGGTAGATGTCGATAAGAAGGCCGATGAAGAAAACCATCCGAACCCCTACTGAGCCTGATGTGACAATCTTCGTACAGTCCGGTCTGTTCTTCTAAGACTATCGCATATCAAGCCTAGGGGGCGGCAAGCGTCAGTCCCCTAATAGCTGTATAAGTCGTGTCGGAGCGAAGCCCATTACACCCTGAGAAGCTACTGGAACCTACCAGTATATCTCGCTTGCCCTGGCCAGGGACTTTGCGTAATGGCTCTCTGACACAGCGCGATATCAACTCCCAATACCGGGAGAGACGAATCCTATCTAACCGCCACTGCCTCCAAGTGCTCAGGACTGCACCCAACTGCTACCTGTTTGCACAACTCCTTTGAGCCGTGGTAGGGTAGCAATCTAAGAACAGTGGGACACATTCGAGGCGAAGTAGCAGTGTCAAGTCTGCGGACTATGCTGTACTCATGTCACCTGGGAACTGTTAACTGACGATGGGTATAATACCAACCAATCAGTTCCCTGGCAAGTCCTGTCCGGTGTACCCGTAACCTAATGAGCACCTGTATACTATCTCTAGTACGACGTACTGATGGCTGTAGGACAGACCATCTCCCCAACTGGGATGAGAAGCGTATACACTTAGTCTACTCCGGAATATCGATGCCCTATCTCGATAATCCAACGACCAGGGACCTGTATAGGATGTTGCTTACAGACTACCCAGCCCCTACTAGTGTGACTGCCATCACGACACTGGTAATCAAGCAAAGATCCTATGGGCTCTACTAATATGTATAAGTGATACGTTACAAGAAACATATGCACATATTAAAGTAGACTCAAACCAAGTAGCATACTACCATGTTTAGCAAGACTGTATATACAACTGTGAATATCCCAAGCTTCCATTAAGTAATATACATGCTAGTATGATACAATAATGGCCCCTAGGGCATATACACTAACACACACACAAGGGGAAGAGTTCAGAAATGAACGAATCCTTCTTGAGGCATTGTAGACTAGGTCATATCAATGCGACCCGGCCAGCTAGGTTACATAGAGATGCATATTTAAATCTGTTTGAATTTACATCTTGTAAAACTTGCCAGTCATGTCACAAAGATAAGATGACCATAGCTCCATTTATTGGAAACAAAGAAAGAGTTACTGAAATCTTGGGATTGATACATGTTGATGTATGTAAGTCCCCTGTCTACACATGCCAGGACTGGTTCTTTGTACTTCATTACATTCACTGATGATCTCTCAAGATTCACACATATGTTCCTGTTGAAACACTGGTCTGAACCTTTTGAGATATTCAAAGAATATAAGTTAGAAGTAGAGAACCAAAACAGGGTATAAGTATTATGTCCTATGATGTGATCAGGGAGGAGAATAATTGAGCACGGAATTCCTGGAATATTCTAAAGGAGAATGAGATTCTCTCTCAGTATTACTCCTCCGTATACACCACAGCTCGTCGATGTATCGAGGCGGAGCAATCACACCCTATGAGATATGATGTGCTCTCTGATGAGTACTATTGAGAAGCCTATTTCCTTTTGGGGGTTATGCACTTGAGAAGCTGCATATCTATTGAATAGGGTTCCAATCAAATCAGGTGCCTACCACTCCATATATGATATGGTATAGGAAGAGCCCATCTCTTAAGGACGTTAAGATTTGGGGTTGTCCAGCCTATGTGAAAAGTATGATCCGGACAAGCTCGAGGCAAGGTCAATTCTGTGGAAGTTTGTTGGATATCCCAAGCATTCGCAGGGGAATATCTTCTACCACACTGAGAAGCAAAAGATGTTTTGTTTCTCAGCATGCCACCTTTGGGAAAGGGAATTTCTTGTGAAGAAATTAGTGGTCATAAGGTAGAACTGGAAGAAGTTTCAGCTATGCAAACTGTAGCTGATGATTTGGTATAACCAAAGAATTCAATAGTTCCCGACGAACCTCAGCCTCTCCGCCGATCTAATAAGGTTCCTCATCCGCCTGAGAGATACTTCGGTTTCTCTATGACAGTGGGAGCGAGGATTGCATCATGAGATGATGACCCAACTAGTTTCGAGCAGGCTATCAGGAGTGGGGACTCTGTAAGAATGGCTGGATGCTATGCGATCTGAGATGGAATCCATATACACCAACAAAGTATGGACTTTGGTTGCTTTATCTGAAGGGTTAAATCCCCATCAGGAGCAAGTATATCTTGAGAAGATTACTTGATGTACATGGAAAAGTTGAGACTTTCGAAGCTAAGACTAGTTGTAAAAGGTTCTCGTCATCGACCAGGTGTGGATCATGATGAAACCTTTTCTAGTGCCTATGCTTAAGTCCATTCAGATCCTACTTGCCACTGCTACTTACCATGACTACGATATCTGGCGGTTGGGTGTCATGACTGCTATTTTAAATGATGATTTAGAAGAGAGCGTCTATAAGTACACAGCCAGAGGGCTTCGTAAACATTGGGAGCAGCGAAAACGTGTGCAAGATGCTTTATGAGTTAAAGCAAGCATCGCGGAGTTGGAACATCTATTTTGATGTGGTAGTCAAAGAGTTTGACTTCATCAAAATGGTAGATGAACATTGTATATACAAAAAGGTAATAGGGAGTATGGTAGAGATTCTCGTATTGTACGTGGATAACATACTCTTGATAGGAAAGGTGTTTCCTATGCTACGCTCGGTCAATCTCCTCTTATTACAAGGATTCTCCATATAAGATTAAGGTGATACCTCCTAACTCCTGGGTTTTGGATCTATGTGTAAGTCCACGTTGCGACCCCCGGTTCTTGCGGGGAGGCGGAAACGGTATAAAAATCAAATTTTGGCGCATGGGGCAACATGGACTAAGCAAAGTCGGGATCTTTTCTAAACTAAACTAGCAAACTTGCTAAAGAGAGTTAGCTATTCGGAAAGATGGTTATACCTAAACTTGAACTCCTTCTTCTTGAAACCTTGTAGAGGTTGATGGTTCTCTTCTCGTCGCCTTCTTCCGTCGAAGATGGATCCACCTGAGGGTTCAACCTTCGGGCTCTTTCTCGAACTTGGAGAGAACTAGAATCTCCGGCTTGCTAATCCTTTGATCCTAGAGTGAGTAGAGAGTGACTAGGGGTTGTTTTCTTTTCAAGATGAGGGATTCTCAACACATGAGAAGGAATCACCTTGAGCTTGAGGAAGAAGAAGATGAAGTGAGGAGAGAGAATGATTATGATAGAATGAGCTATCTTTTTCTTTTTGCAACCATATCAAAAAGAAAAAGAATTATCTTAATAATAATAATTCAAAATGAGAATAGTTGATGGTAGTTTTGGAATGACCACTATCATGCTTCATTAAATGAATGTAAGCATGAATCAAGGAGTATCTTTCAAAGCATGATGGTGGTCAACATTCAACCATGGTCAACAAGTCAACCATGGTCAACAAGTCAACAAAACCTACCATAACATAATTTCATTTAATTACTATTATTAATAGATATCTCACTAATTCATTAGGGTTTGGAAAATGACGACTGTCAACTGTGCAAACGCACCCGTTCCGAAACCCTAATGAAAAACCTCATCCTCCGCCTCAAGCAACTGTGCATACACACCTGCATTCTCGTTCCGAGGAACAAGAATACCGAGATATAAAAGCAACCCCAAAACATATACCAGTATCTGGCTCAAACCAGAGCCTGCCAGTATAATCCGTCCGGACTCCAAAACGTGCACAAGTGCGCGGATGAGAACGAACCCTGTCGCAAAACCATGAGAACTCTACTCTGTTTTGCCCAGAGGCGAATACCCTCTGTGTGGGACTCTAAAGACTCGACACTACGCTGGCAGTGGGTTTAACCACAGACCGCAAGCAGCACTAGCTGTGCGTAACGGTCCCCAGGTAGATGCCGACAAGAAGGCTGACGAGGTGAACCCCATCTGAACTCCTACTGAGTCTGAATGTGACATTCTCCGTACAGTCCGGTCTGTTCGTCTGATACATCGCATGTCGGGCCTAGGGGGCAGTAAAACGTCAGTCCCCCAATAGCGGTACAAGTCGTGTCGGAGTGAAGCCCAAAACACCCTGAGATAACACTGGAAACCTACCAGTATACCTCGCTTGCCCTGGCCAGGGACTACTCTTGTAATGGCTCTCCTAGACACAGCGCGATGTCAACCCCCAATACCGGGAGAGACGAATCCTGTCTAACCGTCACTGCCTCCAAGTGCTTCGGGACTGCACCCAACCACTACCTGTTTGCACGACTCCTTTGAGCCGTGGTAGGGTAGTGATCAAAGTGCAGTGGGAACACACTCGAGGCGAAGTGCCAGTGTCAAGTCAGCGGACTAAGCTGTACTCATGTCACCTGGGAATTGATAACTGACGATAGGTATAATACTAACCTGTCAGTTCCCGACGAGTCCTGTCCAGTGTACTCGTAACCTAACGAGCACCCGTATACTATCTCCAGTACGACGTACTGATGGCTGTGGGACAGACCATCTCCCACACTGGGATGAGAAGCGCATACGCTAGTCTACTCCGGAGTATCGATGCCCTGTCTCGATAGTCCTGCGACTAGGGACCTGTATAAGGATGTGCTTATAGATTACCCAGCCCCCACTAGTGTGACTGCCATCACAACGCTGGTAATCAAGCAAAGATCCTAAGGGCTCCACTAATGCGTATAAGTGATATACTGAAATAAACACAAGTACACATTGAAGTAGAAACAAACCAAGTAGCATACTACTATATTGAGCAAGATTGTTTATACAAGGTGAATATCCCAAGCCTCCATTAAGTAATATACAAACTAGTATGATACAGTAATGGCCTCTAGGGCATATACACTAACAATCTCCCACTTGCACTAAGGCCATGTACTGGCGTATCGAAGACCTATCATCTCGATCAGCCGCTCGAACTGAGTCTGGGGTAGGGCCTTGGTGAATGGATCTGCAGTGTTTTCTTCTGAAGCAACCCTCCGAACCTCGATCTCCTTGCGATCCACGATCTCCCTGATCAGGTGATACCGCCTCAAGATGTGCCTGGATCTCTGATGGGACCTGGGTTCCTTCGCTTTGTTGTCGCAATACAGAGGTATTGGGTCAACAATGGACGGAACCACCTGAAGTTCTTTCAAGAACTTCCTCATCCAGACAGCTTCTTTTGCGGCATCAGATGCAGCGATGTATTCCGCTTCCATAGTTGAGTCTGCAACGGTTTCCTGTTTGGAACTCTTCCAACACACCGCCCCTCCATTGAGGGTAAAGACAAAACCCGACGTGGACTTGGAATCATCCTTGTCACTCTGGAAGCTGGAGTCAGTAAAGGCCTCGATCTGGAGGTCTTTTCCGCCATACACCAAGAACATCTCCTTAGTCCTTCTCAGGTACTTGAGAATGTTCTTTACTGCTATCCAGTGTTTCTCCCCAGGGTTTGACTGATACCGGCTTACCACACTCAGTGCATAAGCTACATCCGGTCTGGTACACAACATCGCATACATTATAGAGCCTACCGCAGAAGCGTAGGGTATAATAGACATGCGATCCCTTTCCAAATCAGTCTTGGGAGACATCTCTTTAGAGAGGGTGATCCCGTGACAAGCCGGTAGGTTACCACGCTTGGAATCTTCCATACTGAATCTTTTCAGTACGGTGTCGATGTACCTGGACTGTGAAAGTCCTAATATCCTCTTGGATCTATCACGATGGATCCGGATCCCCAGGATGTATGAGGCATCACCCAGGTCTTTCATGGAGAACCTGTGTGACAAGAAACCCTTGACAGATTGTAGCATAGGAATGTCATTTCCTATTAAGAGAATGTCATCCATGTATAAAACAAGGAATACTACAGTTCTCGCTACAAATCTACTATAGATGCATGGTTCATCTGGATTTTTGATAAAGTCAAATTCCTTGACCGTCTCATCAAAACAGATGTTCCAACTCCGCGATGCCTGCTTTAGTCCATAGATGGATTTAAGCAACTTGCACACCTTTCCGCTGCTCCCACTCTGAATGAAACCCTCTGGCTGATCCATATAGACACACTCCTCTAAATTTCCATTTAGAAAAGCGGTTTTTACGTCCATCTGCCAAATCTCATAATCGTGGAAGGCAGCAATGGCAAGAAGGATCCGAATGGATTTCAGCATAGCCACAGGAGAAAAGGTTTCGTCATAGTCCAAGCCAGGTCTTTGACGGAAACCCTTTGCTACAAGTCTAGCTTTATAGGTCTCAACCTGTCCATCTACACCAATCTTCCTTTTGAAGATCCACTTGCATCCTACGGGTTTTACCCCGTCTGGAGCAATGTCCAACGTCCATACTTTGTTGGTGTACATGGACTCCATTTCGGTCCGCATTGCATCCAGCCATTTTACCGAGTCAACGCTCTGAACGGCCTGTTGGAAGCTAGTAGGCTCATTATAATCTATGATGCAATCCTCTCTATCCCCGTCTATGAGAAAACCGTAGTATCTCTCGGGCGGATGAGACTGCCTACTACTCCTGTGGAGCCGCGTAGGAATGTCCTGTTCTTTTGAACCTTCTGGTTCCACTAAGCTTTCAGTAATAGTCTGAGGTTCTGGAATTTCATCCAGTTCTACTGCGCTCCCACTTATCTGATTTTCTAAAAACTCAGTTTCCAAGAAGTGGGCATGACGAGAAACAAGGACTTTTTGCTCCTCTGCGTAATAGAATAGATACCCCTTGGAGTTCTTTGGGTATCCCACAAACTTGCACTGTACTGAGCGTGCCTCGAGCTTGTCCGCATGCTGCTTTTTAACAAAAGCCGGACATCCCTATGTCTTAAAGGATTTAAGACAGGGTTTCTTCCCACTCCACATCTGATATGGTGTGGTAGGCACTGTCTTAGTAGGAACTTGGTTTAAGAGATGTGCGGCTGTTTCTAGTGCATATCCCCAGAAAGATCGCAGTAACTCAGCCTTACTCATCATGGAACGAACCATATCCAATAGGGTTCGATTCCTCCTTTCTGATACACCGTTATGTTGCGGAGTGTATGGAGGAGTACGCTGAGAGAGAATACCATTCTCTTTTAAATAGTCCAGGAACTCGGCACTCAAGTATTCACCACCTCGATCCGATCTTAGGATCTTGATACTTTTGCCTGTTTGTTTTTCAACTTCATTCTTGTAATCCCGAAATTTCTCAAAGGCCTCGGATTTGTGCTTCATTAAGAAGACATGTCCATACCTAGAGAAATCGTCTGTGAAAGTAATGAAGTATGAATAACCGCTTCGCGCATGTGTAGACATTGGACCACACACGTCACTGTGTATGAGTCCCAAGAGCTCGCTCGCTCTTTCTCCGTGTCCAGTGAACGGAGTCTTTGTCATCTTTCCCATGAGACAAGATTCACAAGTGGCATAAGACTGATACTCGAACGGATCCAAGTATCCTTCTTTATGTAACTTAGTCAACCATGTCTCATTGATGTGACCCAGTCTACAATGCCATAAGAAAGCCTGATTGATATCTGGAGACTTTCTTTTGTGTGTATTCTGGACATTGAAAATCTGTGGTTGGTTTAATACGTATGTACCATTGCTCAATGTACCTGACCCAATCAGAACTTGATTAAGGTGAATGTTTACAACATTACTTACAAACGCAAATTCATAACCTTCTTTAGAAACCAAAGATACAGAAATGATATTACAAGTTGCGTTGGGTACAAAAAAGCAATTACGCAAAACCAAAACATGCCCATCTGACATTCCTAGGTGATAGTCCCCCACGGCTTTAGCATCCATGCTAGCTCCGTTCGCAACTCTGAGGATCATGTCACCTGCCTTCAAAAACCTACGGTTTCTCAACGCCTGCAAAGAATTACAAATATGAGATCCTGATCCGGTATCCAATATCCAGGAAGTAGAGTTTATAGAAAGACAGTTTTCAATAACATACACACCTGAAGCTGAAGCCGCAACCTGCTTCAGTTCCTGTGTCTTGGCTTTCCAAGCCCTGCAATCTTTCTTCCAGTGTCCACTCTTGTGACAATAGAAGCATTCCTCTTTACCAACAAGCTTCCCCGCTATCTTTGTTGCCTTTTCCTTTCCCTTCGTACCCACTTTACTAACACCGCCTCTTGGTTTGGCGGGGGCTTTCTTCCTCTTTCCCTTGGCTTTCGCCTTGGACCTAGAGGAAGAAGATCCGCCTACAAACAAAGCGGGTGTATCCCTACCCTTCTGTAGGGTGCCCTCTGCGCTCCTCAGCAGGTTGAGGAGTTCTGAAAGTTCAACTTCCTTTTCTTGCAAGTTGAAATTCAGTATGAACTGGGCGTAAGTGGATGGAAGGGACTGGAGAATTAAATCTGTATAAAGTTCACTGTCCAACGTGGTCCCAAGTTCCGCGAGCTCCTCAGTGTAGCTAATCATCTTAAGCACGTGGTCCGCTACCGATGATCCGACGGCCAACTTTGTTGAAAATAACTTCTTCGACACTTCGTATCTTGCGATACGAGACTGCTCTCCATACAGTTCTTTTGTATGGAGAAATATGGACTCGAGGTCCATATTCTCATGCCTCCTCTGATGTTCGTTGTCCATAGAGGCAAGCACGAGGCACCTGGCCTTCGCGCAATCAATCTCCCAAGTCTTACGGATTTCCTTATCCGCGACGCTGGAGGTGGGACCTGGGACGGGGGGAGCTTTGGTGGTAAGAAGATACCCCAGCTTGTCGTAAGTGATTGCCAATTTGACATTCCTGAGCCAATCTTTGTAGTTTGGCCCTGTCAGTATGTTTTTAACTAGAAGTAACTTAAGTCCAGTCATTTCGATTTGGTCGCTGCAAGGGGAGAGAAGAAACACTTTAGCACGATGCTCTTGCAAGTTTAGAATGGTTTTTAATTTGTCTAAACAGGATGGCTCCCACTGTCTCTCGAATCCCTCCTCAAACCACAAAGGAAGAATTAGCCGGGATCAATCCCACCGTACAATACTTGCTTAACCGTTCAGCCAGGCCAGTGTCGGTACTTCGAGGGAGGTTTTCCAACGCTTTCGCGGAGTTCCTTAATTTAAGAACCTCTTTTCCCTGGGGGCGTAGCCCCGCTAACACCTTTCTTGGCACCTACTAGGTTTATAGCATTGATCGTTTAGTGAGAAATTTCCCGAGGAATAGCATATACTCACAGTAGGATCGGGATCCAAATATCATCGCGTGACGAAAATGAAGGAATCCTACCATAATCATCACACTCCAAATGGTATGCAAATCTAGCAAGTTTCAGTACTTATGAAACTCCCGATGTGGATTTTTTTTTTTGCCCCATGCTCTTATGACCTTAACTAAGGCCAACAAATCATAAGTCACATGTCAAGTTCTTCCCGTCGTTATCCAGGTTAATTTGAACCCACCCGTATATACCCTTGACTATGGCCAACAAGGCAATACGACTGTCCCAAACCAACGCATTCTATCTATGCAACATATGAATACCCACCAGCTACCAAACACTGTGCCTTGACTAAGGCCAACAAACACAGCTTGAATACTGTTGAATATTCATATGAAACGACGGAGGGCTACGGATGGTTTTGGCGAAACCGTGAACGTAGTGAACTTGATATAATCGATGGAACGAGATAGCTTTTAGAAGGAGTGGCTCAAGCTCCGCATTTAAAAGTTAGTTTTGAAAAGAACCGAGTGGTTTTTCGAAAATGTTCCAACGACTTTAGCTTGGTTTATTATCTTGCATTAGTTCTTTTAATGCGTGATATTCTTGCATTAGTTCTTTTAATGCGTCCCATCATTTAATCCTACCATTGCAGAAAACAACCAAAATATGACGTACGCTTATGCCATTCGCATTCGCCACGGGGTCCCGTCATCACTCGTTAGGTTACTTAACTAACGACAGAGCGAGGGCTGGGCTAGCGCGGCTGTAAAACATAAGCAACGCCTAAATAGAAAGCAATGATAGACATTACAGATCACAGATGAATACATTGGATATACTAGAAATCCGCAATCCTTTCGAGCCAGCAACGAAAAGCGGATTACACGGTCGCGGTGAATAGCCAAATACCCCACCCAAGACCCCTACGGGTGCGGCAAACTACCCGCCAAGTACTTGGCAGTTTGTGCACCCCTCCATGGGTCTATCCTAGGAGCATAAACAGTAAAAAGAATTATACAATGACGGCTACAACCCCGACCCGGTTGTGCGGCCATACAAATAATAATATTACATCAATTTACATTTACAAATGAATGAAAGAAAAACAAAAGCTCATCTCACATCCACCCCGGCTATTCACCCGCGACAGTCCAACACATTCATATACACATTCCAATATCAAACACAGATCATGTATAACCCCGACCAATCGACTTATAGCGATTAGCCGACGTTCAATACATGCAAACATCACAGATATAACCAACATAGTCAAAGTGCAGTGAAGTTCGGAAAAAATACGGAATTATAGGACCCCAAAAGTAAATTTCTGTTCTGGAAAATCTGGGCACATATAACATATTTTAAAAATCCTAAAACCAACACAGAGACACACTGCACGAAAAACGATGATGAGAGGACAACAAACGGCGGCGGTTCCGCGGCAAATACCTACCTCATACCGCGGAACCGCGGCGGTTTGAATGAATCAGGGGATCGTTTTTCTTGAGTGTTCATACAAAACCCTGAGCCGAATTTAGGTGTATAACAAATCTTGTTTTGACCAGAAAAAATTTTAACAGAAACTTAGGGTTTTGGTTTTTCCGGTTTTGCGATTTTTCGTTTCCGAACTTCGTTACACTTCACTACCAAGCTAGTTTAAGTTTAGTTAGGCTCTGATACCACTGTAAGTCCACGTTGCGACCCCCGGTTCTTGCGGGGAGGCGGAAACGGTATAAAAATCAAATTTTGGCTCATGGGGCAACATGGACTAAACAAAGTCGGGATCTTTTCTAAACTAAACTAGCAAACTTGCTAAAGAGAGTTAGCTACTCGGAAAGATGGTTATACCTAAACTTGAACTCCTTCTTCTTGAAACCTTGTAGAGGTTGATGGTTCTCTTCTCGTCGCCTTCTTCCGTCGAAGATGGATCCACCTGAGGGTTCAACCTTCGGGCTCTTTCTCGAACTTGGAGAGAACTAGAATCTCCGGCTTGCTAATCCTTTGATCCTAGAGTGAGTAGAGAGTGACTAGGGGTTGTTTTCTTTTCAAGGTGAGGGATTCTCAACACATGAGAAGGAATCACCTTGAGCTTGAGGAAGAAGAAGATGAAGTGAGGAGAGAGAATGATTATGATAGAATGAGCTATCTTTTTCTTTTTGCAACCATATCAAAAAGAAAAAGAATTATCTTAATAATAATAATTCAAAATGAGAATAGTTGATGGTAGTTTTGGAATGACCACTATCATGCTTCATTAAATGAATGTAAGCATGAATCAAGGAGTATCTTTCAAAGCATGATGGTGGTCAACATTCAACCATGGTCAACAAGTCAACAAAACCTACCATAACATAATTTCATTTAATTACTATTATTAATAGATATCTCACTAATTCATTAGGGTTTGGAAAATGACGACTGTCAACTGTGCAAACGCACCCGTTCCGAAACCCTAATGAAAAACCTCATCCTCCGCCTCAAGCAACTGTGCATACACACCTGCATTCTCGTTCCGAGGAACAAGAATACTGAGATATAAAAGCAACCCCAAAACATATACCAGTATCTGGCTCAAACCAGAGCCTGCCAGTATAATCCGTCCGGACTCCAAAACGTGCATAAGTGCGCGGATGAGAACGAACCCTGTCGCAAAACCATGCGAACTCTACTCTGTTTTGCCCAGAGGCGAATACCCTCTGTGTGGGACTCTAAAGACTCGACACTATGCTGGCAGTGGGTTTAACCACAGACCGCAAGCGGCACTAGCTGTGCGTAACGGTCCCCAGGTAGATGCCGACAAGAAGGCTGACGAGGTGAACCCCATCTGAACTCCTACTGAGTCTGAATGTGACATTCTCCGTACAGTCCGGTCTGTTCGTCTGATACATCGCATGTCGGGCCTAGGGGGCGGTAAAACGTCAGTCCCCCAATAGCGGTACAAATCGTGTCGGAGTGAAGCCCAAAACACCCTGAGATAACACTGGAAACCTACCAGTATACCTCGCTTGCCCTGGCCAGGGACTACTCGTGTAATGGCTCTCCTAGACACAGCGCGATGTCAACCCCCAATACCGGGAGAGACGAATCCTGTCTAACCGTTACTGCCTCCAAGTGCTTCGGGACTGCACCCAACCACTACCTGTTTGCACGACTCCTTTGAGCCGTGGTAGGGTAGTGATCAAAGTGTAGTGGGAACACACTCGAGGCGAAGTGCCAGTGTCAAGTCAGCGGACTAAGCTGTACTCATGTCACCTGGGAACTGATAACTGACGATAGGTATAATACCAACCTGTCAGTTCCCGACGAGTCCTGTCCAGTGTACTCGTAACCTAACGAGCACCCGTATACTATCTCCAGTACGACGTACTGATGGCTGTGAGACAGACCATCTCCCACACTGGGATGAGAAGCGCATACGCTAGTCTACTCCGGAGTATCGATGCCCTGTCTCGATAGTCCTGCGACTAGGGACCTGTATAAGGATGTGCTTATAGATTACCCAGCCCCCACTAGTGTGACTGCCATCACAACGCTGGTAATCAAGCAAAGATCCTAAGGGCTCCACTAATGCGTATAAGTGATATACTGAAATAAACACAAGTACACATTGAAGTAGAAACAAACCAAGTAGCATACTACTATATTGAGCAAGATTGTTTATACAAGGTGAATATCCCAAGCCTCCATTAAGTAATATACAAACTAGTATGATACAGTAATGGCCTCTAGGGCATATACACTAACACTATGAGATAGATCTAAATGGATGTTAGAATTCTCACTAGATGTAATGAGATGGTATCAATCAATCCTGGGGAGAATCACTGGATAGGATCTAAGGTGGTAAGAACGACTGAATGTCAGTCACAGGCATTGTCTTTACCCTCAGTGGAGGGACAGTATGTTGGAAGAGTTCCAAGCTAGATACCGTGGCATATTAGATGATAAAGGATGGATACATTGCTACCAAGGATGCAACCAAAGAGGTAGTCTGGTTGTATATTAGTTCATGAGATGAACTTTGTTCCTACCATTGTGTGACAATGGAGTTGTGGCTTATGCCTAGGAACCCCCGTCCCATCAGTGATCCAGACATATTCTTAGGCAGTATCACCTGATCATGGAGATGGTTGTTCTCCAGGGGGATCAAGGTTAGGAGAGTATGTAAGTCCACGTTGCTCACCCCGGTTCTTACGGGGAGGCGAAAACGGCGAAAAACAATAATTTGGCGCAAGGCAACATGGACTCAAAAGCAAGGATCTTGGCTAAACTAGAAACTAGCAAACAAGTAGAAGCTTTAACTACTATGCTGTAGAAAATATACCTCACGGAACCGGTCCTTCGGGTCTTCTCTCCGCTGTCCGGCTCGTCCATCCACGCTCCGAGGGTCGATCCGGATCTTGATCACCTCCGCGGCCTTCTTGAGTTGAAGACGATCCACCTGAGAGTTGTACATTAAGCTCCGCCTCAAGCCAAGGCAACTAGGGCAAAGAGATTGCTAATCTAAATGTCTTAGGTTGTGTAGAAGAGAAAGATGGAAGTGTTTGTCTATGTGGATTCTTTTTCTCTCAACACATGAGATCAAAAGAATTTTCAGGAGGAGGAAGATGAAGGAGAAAACTTAGCAACCATGGAGCTTTTCTTTTCTTCTCATTTCAAGAGAGAGAAAATGAGAAGTGAATAATGAAAAGATTAACCCAAAATGAAATGAACCATGGTTGCAATAATACACCCAAAACCATCATTACGAATCCTATCATGATAAAGTTGATGCTACATTGAATTGACTATTATCATAACTCAAGAATTAAAAAAGAAAAGGAAAGAAGAGTGTAGATCTCTCTTGAAGGTCAACGGTCAACTCGGTCAATGGGTCAACAAAGTCAAGAGAGGTCTAAGTGGTCAAATGGTCAATGCAATTAGCCATCACTAATCTATCACTAAAGGATTAGTAAACAATGTCTCCGGCTCATAATGATTTCGACCAAACGAATTGTCAAAACCCTAATGAGTGTGCCACATTACGGTTTTGGCCGAACCAACTGCAAAAACCCTAATGGGGCACATCCTCCTTTATCGCTCCTCAATACTGTGCATACACACCCGCATCCGCATTCCGTAGAATGCGAATGCACAGAAGACAAATCAAATCCATCTGTGCAATACCAGGATCTGGCTTAAACCAAAGCCCACTAGTATTTCCTGCCCGAACAGCATACGCATACAAGTGCACGTAAGTGATCGTAGCCCTGCCGTAAAACCATACGACCTCTACACGTTTCGCTCAGTGCAGGGAAACTCTCTGTGTGGGACTCTAAAGACTCGACACTACGCTGGCAGTGGGTTTAACCACAGACCGCAAGCGGCACTAGCTGTACGTAACGGTCCCCAGGTAGATGTCGATAAGAAGGCCGATGAGGTAAACCCATCCGAACTCCTACTAAGCCTGTATGGGACAATCTCCGTACAGTCCGGTCTGTTCGTCTGATACATCGCATGGCGGGCCTAGGGGGGCGGTGAACGTCAGTCCCCTAATAGCAGTACAAGTCGTGTCGGAGTGTAGCCCAGAACACCCTGAGATAACACTGGAAACCTACCAGTATATCTCGCTTGCCCTGGCCAGGGACTACTTGTGTAATGGCTCTCCTAGACACAGCGCGATGTCAACCCCCAATACCGGGAGAGACGAATCCTGTCTAACCGTCACTGCCTCCAAGTGCTTTGGGACTGCACCCAACTACTACCTGTTTGCACGACTCCTTTGAGCCATGGTAGGGTAGTAATCTAAGTACGATGGGAACACACTCGAGGCGAAGTGACAGTGTCAAGTCGGCGGACTAAGCTATACTCATGTCACCTGGGAATTATAACTGACGATAGGTATAATACCAACCAACAGTTCCCGACGAGTCCTGTCTGTTAGTGTATATGCCCTAGAGGCCATTACTGTATCATACTAGTTTGTATATTACTTAATGGAAGCTTGGGATATTCACCTTGTATAAACAATCTTGCTCAATATAGTAGTATGCTACTTGGTTTGTTTCTACTTCAATGTGTACATGTGTTTATTTTGCGATATCACCTATACGCATTAGTGGAGCCCTTAGGATCTTTGCTTGATTACCAGCGTTGTGATGGCAGTCACACTAGTGGGGGCATAGTAAACTATAAGCACATCCTTATACAGGTCCCTAGTCGCAGGACTATCGAGACAGGGCATCGATACTCCGGAGTAGACTAGCGTATGCGCTTCTCATCCCAGTGTGGGAGATGGTCTGTCCCACAGCCATCAGTACGTCGTACTGGAGATAGTATACGGGTGCTCGTTAGGTTACGAGTACACTGGACATGACTCGTCGGGAACTGACAGGTTGGTATTATACCTATCGTCAGTTATCAGTTCCCAGGTGACATGAGTACAGCTTAGTCCGCTGACTTGACACTGGCACTTCGCCTCGAGTGTGTTCCCACTGCACTTTGATCACTACCCTACCACGGCTCAAAGGAGTCGTGCAAACAGGTAGTGGTTGGGTGCAGTCCCGAAGCACTTGGAGGCAGTGACGGTTAGACAGGATTCGTCTCTCCCGGTATTGGGGGTTGACATCGCGCTGTGTCTAGGAGAGCCATTACACGAGTAGTCCCTGGCCAGGGCAAGCGAGGTATACTGGTAGGCTTCCAGTATTATCTCAGGGTGTTTTGGGCTTCACTCCGACACGACTTGTACCGCTATTGGGGGACTGACGTTTTACCGCCCCGTAGGCCCGACATGCGATGTATCAGACGAACAGACCGGACTGTACGGAGAATGTCACATTCAGACTCAGTAGGAGTTCAGATGGGGTTCACCTCTTCAGCCTTCTTGTCGGCATCTACCTGGGGACCGTTACGCACAGCTAGTGCCGCTTGCGGTCTGTGGTTAAACCCACTGCCAGCGTAGTGTCGAGTCTTTAGAGTCCCACACAGAGGGTATTCGCCTCTGGGCAAAACAGAGTAGAGGTCGCATGGTTTCGCGACAGGGTTCGTTCTCATCCGCGCACTTGTGCACGTTTGGAGTCCGGACGGATTTTACTGGCTGGCTCTGGTTTGAGCCAGATACTGGTATATGTTTTGGGGTTGCTTTTATATCTCGGTATTCTTGTTCCTCGGAACGAGAATGCAGGTGTGTATGCACAGTTGCTTGAGGCGGAGGATGAGGTTTTTCATTAGGGTTTAGGAACGGGTGCGTATGCACAGTTGACAGTCGTCATTTTCCAAACCCTAATAGATTTATGAAATATCAATTAATAATAGTAATTAAATGAAATATTGTTATGGTTGATTTTGTGGACTTGTTGACCATGGTTGACTTGTTGACCATGGTTGAATGTTGACCACTATCATGCTTTGAAAGAATTCTCCTTGATTCATGCTTACACTCATTTATTGAAAGTTATGATAGTTGTCATTCCAAATACAACCATCAACTATTTCATTTTTTCATTTATTATTATTAATTAGATAATTCCTTTTCTTTTAGTTATGGTTGCAAAAGAAAAGAGCTCATTCTATCATAATCATTCTCTCTCCTCATTTCATCTTCTTCTTTCTCAAGCTCAGGGTGATTCCTTCTCATATGTTGAGAATCCCTCACCTTGAAAAAGAAACAACCCCTAGACACTCTTTACTCACTCTAGGATCAAGGGTTTAGCAAGCCGGAGATTCTAGTTCACTCAAAATTCGAGGAAGAGCCCGTAGGTTGAACCCTCAGGTGGATCCATCTTCGACGGAAGAAGGCGACGAGGAAAGAACCATCAACCTCTACAAGGTTTGAAGAAGAAGGAGTTCAAGTTTAGGTATAACCATCTTTCCGAGTAGCTAAACTCTTTTTAGCAAGTTTGCTAGTTTTAGTTTAGGAAAAGATCCCGACTTTGTTAGTCCATGTTTCCCCATGCGCTAAAAATTTGATTTTTATACCGTTTCCGCCTCCCCGTAAGAACCGGGGGTCGCAACGTGGACTTACAGTGGTATCAGAGCCTAACTAAACTTAAACTAGCTTGGTAGTGAAGTGTAACGAAGTTCGGAACCGAAAAATCCAAAAACCAAACTTTTACAAAACCCTAGTTTCTGTTAAAATTTTTTCTGGTCAAAACAAGTTTTGTTATACACCTAAATTCGGCTCAGGGTTTTGTGTGAACACCCAAGAAAAACGATCCCCTAATTCCTTCAAACCGCCGCGGATCCGCGGCCTCACCTATTCTTATAGCCGCGGATCCGCCGCCGTTTAGAGTCTTCTGGTGATCGGGTTTCGTGCAGTGTGTCTCTGTGTTGGTTTTGGGATTTTTAAAATATGTTATATGTGCCCAGATTTTCCAGAGCAGAAATTTACTTTTGGGGTCCTATAATTCCGTATTTTTTTCCGAACTTCACTGCACTTTGAGTATGATGGTTATATCTGTGATGTTTGCATGTATTGAACGTCGGCTAATCGCTATAAGTCGATTAGTCGGGGTTATACATCTCTGTGATCTGTGTTTGATGTTGGAATGTGTATATGAATGTGTTGGACTGTCGCGGGTGAATAGCCGGGGTGGATGTGAGATGAGCTTTTGTTTTTCTTTCATTCATTTGTAAATGTAAATTGATGTAATAATATTATTTGTATGGCCGCACAACCGGGTCGGGGTTGTAGCCGTCATTGTATAATTCTTTTTACTGTTTTTGCTCTTAGGATAGACCCATGGAGGGGTGCACAAACTACCGGGTACTTGGCGGGTAGTTTGCCGCACCCGTAGGGGTCTTGGGTGGGGTATTTGCTATTCACCGCGACCGTGTAATCCGCTTTTCGTTACAGGCTCGAACGGATTGCGGATTGCTAGTATATCCAATGTATTCATCTGTGATCTGTAATGTCTATCATTGCTTTATATTTAGGCGTTGCTTATGTTTTACAGCCGCGCTAGCCCAGCCCCCGCTCTGTCGTTAGTTAAGTAACCTAACGAGTGATGACGGGACCCCGTGGCGAATGCGAATGGCATAAGCGTACGTCATATTTTGGTTGTTTTCTGCAATGGTAGGATTAAATGATGGGACGCATTAAAAGAACTAATGCAAGAATATCACGCATTAAAAGAACTAATGCAAGATAATAAACCAAGCTAAAGTCGTTGGAACACTTTCGAAAAACCACTCGGTTCTTTTCAAAACTAACTTTTAAATGCGGAGCTTGAGCCACTCCTTCTAAAAGCTATCTCGTTCCATCGATTATATCAAGTTCACTACGTTCACGGTTTTACCAAAACCATTCGTAGCCCTCCGTCGTTTCACATAAATAGTTAATAGTATTCAAGCTGTGTTTGTTGGCCAAAGTCAAGGCATAGTGATTGGTAGCTATTGGATATTCATGTGCAGCATAGATAGATGCGTTGATTTGGAACAGTCGTACTGTCTTGTTGGCCAAAGTCAAGGGTATGTACGGGTGGATTCAAATTAACCTGGAGAACGACGGGAAGAACTTGACATGTGACTTATGATTTGTTGGCCAAAGTCAAGGTCATAAGAGCATGGGGAAAAAATCCACATCGGGAGTTTCATAAGTACTGAAACTTGCTAGATTTGCATACCATTTGGAGTGTGATGATTATGGTAGGATTCCTTCATTTTCGTCACGCGATGATATTTGGATCCCGATCCTACTGTGAGTATATGCTACTCTTCGGGAAATTTCTCACTAAACGATCAATGCTATAAACCTAGTAGGTGCCTAGAAAGGTGTTAGCGGGGCTACGCCCCCAGGGAAAAGAGGTTCTTAAATTAAGGAACTTCGCGAAAGCATAGGAAAACCTCCCTCGAAGTACCGACACTGGCCTGGCTGAACGGTTAAGCAAGTATTGTGCGTTGGGTTTGATCCCGGCTAATTCTTCCTTTGTGGTTTGAGGAGGGATTCGAGAGACAGTGGGAGCCATCCTGTTTAGAAAAATTAAAAACCATTCTAAACTTGCAAGAGCATCGTGCTAAAGTGTTTCTTCTCTCCCCCCTGCAGCGACCAAATTCGAAATGACTGTACTTAAGTTACTTCTAGATAAAAACATACTGACAGGGCCAAACTACAAAGATTGGCTCAGGAATGTCAAATTGGCAATCACTTACGACAAGCTGGGGTATCTTCTTACCACCAAAGCTCCCCCCGTCCCAGGTCCCACCTCCAGCGTCGCGGATAAGGAAATCCGTAAGACTTGGGAGATTGATTGCGCGAAGGCCAGGTGCCTCGTGCTTGCCTCTATGGACAACGAACATCAGAGGAGGCATGAGAATATGGACCTCGAGTCTATATTTCTCCATACAAAAGAACTGTATGGAGAGCAGTCTCGTATCGCAAGATACGAAGTGTCGAAGAAGTTATTTTCGACAAAGTTGGCCGTCGGATCATCGGTAGCGGACCGCGTGCTTAAGATGATTGGCTACACTTAGGAGCTCGCGGAACTTGGGACCACGTTGGACAGTGAACTCTATACGGATTTAATTCTCCAGTCCCTTCCATCCACTTACGCCCAGTTTATACTGAACTTCAACTTACAAGAAAAGGAAGTTGAACTTTCAGAACTCCTCAACTTGTTGAGGAGCACAGAGGGCACCCTACAGAAGGGTAGGGAAACACCCGCTTTGTTTGTAGGAGGATCTTCTTCCTCTAGGTCCAAGGCGAAAGCCAAAGGAAAGAGGAAGAAAGCCCCCGCCAAACCAAGAGGCGGTGTTAGTAAAGTGGGTACGAAGGGAAAGGAAAAGGCAACAAAGATTGCGGGGAAGCTTGTTGGAAAGGAAGAATGCTTCTATTGTCATAAGAGTGGACACTGGAAGAAAGATTGCAGGGCTTGGAAGGCCAGGACACAGGAACTGAAGCAGGTTGCAGCTTCAGCTTCAGGTGTGTATGTTATTGAAAACTGTCTTTCTATAAACTCTACTTCCTGGGTATTGGATACCGGATCAGGATCTCATATCTGTAATTCTTTGCAGGCGTTGAGAAACCGTAGGTTTTTGAAGGCAGGTGACATGACCCTCAGAGTTGCGAACGGAGCTAGCATGGATGCTAAAGCCGTGGGGGACTATCACCTGGGAATGTCAGATGGGCATGTTTTGGTTTTGCGTAATTGCTTTTTTGTACCCAACGCAACTTGTAATATCATTTCTGTATCTTTGGTTTCTAAAGAAGGTTATGAATTTGCGTTTGTAAGTAATGTTGTAAACATTCACCTTAATCAAGTTCTGATTGGGTCAGGTACACTGAGCAATGGTATATACGTATTAAACCAACCACAGATTTTCAATGTCCAGAATACACATAAAAGAAAGTCTCCAGATATCAATCAGACCTTCTTATGGCATTGTAGACTGGGTCACATCAATGAGAGAATGTTGACTAAGTTACATACAAAAGGATATTTGGATCCGTTCGAATATCAATCATATGCCACTTGTCAATCCTGTCTCAAAGGAAAGATGACAAAGACTCCGTTCACTGGACACGGAGTAAGAGCGAGCGAGCTCTTGGGACTCGTACACAGCGACGTGTGCGGTCCAATGTCTACACATGCGCGAAACGGTTATTCTTACTTCATTACTTTTACGGATGATTTTTCAAGATACGGTTATGTCTTCTTAATGAAACATAAGTCCGAAGCTTTTGAAAAATTCCAGGAATTTAAGAATGAAGTAGAAAAACAAACCGGCAAAAGCATCAAGATTCTAAGATCGGATCGAGGTGGAGAATACTTAAGTGCCGAGTTCCTGAATTATTTAAAAGAGAACGGGATTCTCTCTCAGCTTACTCCTCCATACACTCCGCAACACAACGGTGTATCGGAGAGACGGAACCGAACCCTATTGGATATGGTACGGTCCATGATGAGTAACGCTGAGTTACCGCGATCATTCTGGGGGTATGCGCTAGAATCAGCCGCGTACCTATTGAACCGAGTTCTTACTAAGACTGTGCCTACTACACCATATGAGATGTGGTGTGGGAAGAGGCCCCATCTCAGTCATATAAAGACTTGGGGATGTCCAGCTTTTGTTAAAAAGCAGCATGCGGACAAGCTCGAGTCACGCTCAGTACAGTGTAAGTTCGTGGGATATCCAAAGAACTCCAAGGGATATTTCTTCTACTGTGAAGAGGAACAAAAAGTTCTTGTTTCTCGTCATGCCTACTTCTTGGAAACTGAGTTTTTGGAAAACCAGATAAGTGGGAGCACAGTAGAACTGGAAGAAATTCCAGAACCACGAGCTATTACTGAAAGCTTAGTGGAACCAGAAGGTTCAAAAGAACAGGACATTCCTATGCCACTCCGCAGGAGTAGTAGGCAGTCTCATCCGCCCGAGAGATACTACGGTTTTCTCATAGACGGGGATAGAGAGGATTGCATCATAGATTATGATGAGCCTACTAGCTTCCAGCAGGCCGTTCAGAGCGTTGACTCGGTAAAATGGCTGGATGCAATGCGGACCGAAATGGAGTCCATGTACACCAACAAAGTATGGACGTTGGACATTGCTCCAGACGGGGTAAAACCCGTAGGATGCAAGTGGATCTTCAAAAGGAAGATTGGTGTAGATGGACAGGTTGAGACCTATAAAACTAGACTTGTAGCAAAGGGTTTCCGTCAAAGACCTGGTTTGGACTATGATGAAACCTTTTCTCCAGTGGCTATGCTGAAATCCATTCGGATCCTTCTTGCCATTGCTGCCTTCCACGATTATGAGATTTGGCAGATGGACGTAAAAACCGCTTTTCTAAATGGAAGTTTAGAGGAGTGTGTCTATATGGATCAGCCAGAGGGTTTCATTCAGAGTGGGTGCAGCGGAAAGGTATGCAAATTGCTTAAGTCCATCTATGGACTAAAGCAGGCATCGCGGAGTTGGAACATCTGTTTTGATGAGACGGTCAAGGAATTTGGCTTTATCAAAAATCCAGATGAACCATGCATCTATAGTAGATTTGTAGCGAGAACTGTAGTATTCCTCGTTTTATACGTGGATGACATTCTCTTAATAGGAAATGACATTCCTATGCTACAATCTGTCAAGGGGTTCTTGTCACAAAGGTTCTCCATGAAAGACCTGGGTGATGCCTCATACATCCTGGGGATCCGGATCCATCGTGATAGATCCAAGAGGATATTAGGACTTTCACAGTCCAGGTACATCGACACCGTACTGAAAAGATTCAGTATGGAAGATTCCAAGCGCGGTAACCTACCGGCTTGTTACGGGATCACCCTCTCTAAAGAGATGTCTCCTAAGACTGATTTGGAGAGGGATCGCATGTCTATTATACCCTACGCTTCTGCGGTAGGCTCTATAATGTATGCGATGTTGTGTACCAGACCGGATGTAGCTTTTGCACTGAGTGTAGTAAGCCGGTATCAGTCAAACCCTGGGGAGAAACACTGGATAGCAGTAAAGAACATTCTCAAGTACCTGAGAAGGACTAGGGAGATGTTCTTGGTATATGGCGGAAAAGACCTCCAGATCGAGGCCTTTGCAGACTCCAGCTTCTAGAGTGACAAGGATGATTCCAAGTCCATGTCGGGTTTTGTCTTTACCCTCTATGGAGGGGCGGTGTGCTGGAAGAGTTCCAAACAGGAAACCGTTGCAGACTCGACGATGGAAGCGGAATACATCGCTGCATCTGATGCCGCAAAAGAAGCTGTCTGGATGAGGAAGTTCTTAAAAGAACTTCAGGTGGTTCCGTCCATTGTTGACCCAATACCTCTGTATTGCGACAACAACGGGGCTATAGCTTTAGCGAAGGAACCCAGGTCCCATCAAAGATCCAGGCAAATCTTGAGGCGGTATCACTTGATCAGGGAGATCGTGGATCGCAAGGAGATCGAGGTTCGGAGGGTTGCTTCAGAAGAAAACACTGCAGATCCATTCACCAAGGCCCTACCCCAGACTCAGTTCGAGCGGCTGATCGAGATGATAGGTCTTCGATACGCCAGTACATGGCCTTAGTGCAAGTGGGAGATTGTTAGTGTATATGCCCTAGAGGCCATTACTGTATCATACTAGTTTGTATATTACTTAATGGAAGCTTGGGATATTCACCTTGTATAAACAATCTTGCTCAATATAGTAGTATGCTACTTGGTTTGTTTCTACTTCAATGTGTACATGTGTTTATTTTGCGATATCACCTATACGCATTAGTGGAGCCCTTAGGATCTTTGCTTGATTACCAGCGTTGTGATGGCAGTCACACTAGTGGGGGCTGGGTAATCTATAAGCACATCCTTATACAGGTCCCTAGTCGCAGGACTATCGAGACAGGGCATCGATACTCCGGAGTAGACTAGCGTATGCGCTTCTCATCCCAGTGTGGGAGATGGTCTGTCCCACAGCCATCAGTACGTCGTACTGGAGATAGTATACGGGTGCTCGTTAGGTTACGAGTACACTGGACAGGACTCGTCGGGAACTGACAGGTTGGTATTATACCTATCGTCAGTTATCAGTTCCCAGGTGACATGAGTACAGCTTAGTCCGCTGACTTGACACTGGCACTTCACCTCGAGTGTGTTCCCACTGCACTTTGATCACTACCCTACCACGGCTCAAAGGAGTCGTGCAAACAGGTAGTGGTTGGGTGCAGTCCCGAAGCACTTGGAGGCAGTGACGGTTAGACAGGATTCGTTTCTCCCGGTATTGGGGGTTGACATCGCGCTGTGTCTAGGAGAGCCATTACACGAGTAGTCCCTGGCCAGGGCAAGCGAGATATACTGGTAGGCTTCCAGTATTATCTCAGGGTGTTTTGGGCTTCACTCCGACACGACTTGTACCGCTATTGGGGGACTGACGTTTTACCGCCCCCTAGGCCCGACATGCGATGTATCAGACGAACAGACCGGACTGTACGGAGAATGTCACATTCAGACTCAGTAGGAGTTCAGATGGGGTTCACCTCGTCAGCCTTCTTGTCGGCATCTACCTGGGGACCGTTACGCACAGCTAGTGCCGCTTGCGGTCTGTGGTTAAACCCACTGCCAGTGTAGTGTCGAGTCTTTAGAGTCCCACACAGAGGGTATTCGCCTCTGGGCAAAACAGAGTAGAGGTCGCATGGTTTTGCGACAGGGTTCGTTCTCATCCGCGCACTTGTGCACGTTTGGAGTCCGGACGGATTTTACTGGCTGGCTCTGGTTTGAGCCAGATACTGGTATATGTTTTGGGGTTGCTTTTATATCTCGGTATTCTTGTTCCTCGGAACGAGAATGCAGGTGTGTATGCACAGTTGCTTGAGGCGGAGGATGAGGTTTTTCATTAGGGTTTAGGAACGGGTGCGTATGCACAGTTGACAGTCGTCATTTTCTAAACCCTAATAGATTTATGAAATATCAATTAATAATAGTAATTAAATGAAATATTGTTATGGTTGATTTTGTGGACTTGTTGACCATGGTTGACTTGTTGACCATGGTTGAATGTTGACCACCATCATGCTTTGAAAGGATTCTCCTTGATTCATGCTTACACTCATTTATTGAAAGTTATGATAGTGGTCATTCCAAATACAACCATCAACTATTTCATTTTTTCATTTATTATTATTAATTAGATAATTCCTTTTCTTTTAGTTATGGTTGCAAAAGAAAAGAGCTCATTCTATCATAATCATTCTCTCTCCTCATTTCATCTTCTTCTTCCTCATGCTCAAGGTGATTCCTTCTCATGTGTTGAGAATCCCTCACCTTGAAAAAGAAACAACCCCTAGACACTCTCTACTCACTCTAGGATCAAGGGTTTAGCAAGCCGGAGATTCTAGTTCACTCAAAGTTCGAGGAAGAGCCCGTAGGTTGAACCCTCAGGTGGATCCATCTTCGACGGAAGAAGGCGACGAGGAAAGAACCATCAACTTCTACAAGGTTTGAAAAAGAAGGAGTTCAAGTTTAGGTATAACCATCTTTCCGAGTAGCTAAACTCTCTTTAGCAAGTTTGCTAGTTTTAGTTTAGGAAAAGATCCCGACTTTGTTAGTCCATGTTGCCCCATGCGCTAAAAATTTGATTTTTATACCGTTTCCGCCTCCCCATAAGAACCGGGGGTCGCAACGTGGACTTACACTGTCCAGTGTACTCGTAACCTAACGAGCACCCGCATACTATCTCAAGTACGATGTACTGACGGCTGTGGGACAGACCGTTTCCCCCGCTGGAATGAGAAACGCATACGCTAGTCTACTCCGGAGTATCGATGCCCTGTCTCGATAGTCCAACGACTAGGGACCTGTATAAGGATGTGCTTATGGATTACCCAGTCCCCACGAGTATGACTGCCATCACAACGCTGGTAATCAAGCAAAGATCCTAAGGGCTCTACTAATATGTATATAAGCGATATGCTAAAAGAAACACATGCACATATTGAAGTAGAGACAAACCAAGTAGCATACTACCATTTTGAGCAAGATTGTCTATACAACTGTGAATATCCCAAGCTTCCATTAAGTAATATACAAGCTAGTATGATACAGTAATGGCCTCTAGGGCATATACACTAACAATCTACCACTTGCACTAAGGCCATGTACTGGCGTATCGAAGACCTATCATCTCGATCAGCTGCTCGAACTGAGTCTGGGGTAGGGCCTTCATGAGTGGATCTGCAGTGTTGTTCTCCGTATTTACTCTCTTCACCTCGATCTCCCGGCGATCTACGATCTCCCTGATCAGGTGGTACCGCCTCAAAATGTGCCCGGACTTCTGATGGGACCTGGGTTCCTTCGCTAAAGCTATAGCGCCGTTGTTGTCGCAATACAGCGGTATTGGATCAACAATGGTAGGAACCACTAGAAGCTCCATGAGGAACTTCTTCATCCAGACAGCTTCCTTTGCGGCATCGCAAGCAGCTATGTACTCCCCTTCCATAGTTGAGTCAGCAACGGTCTCCTGCTTGGAAGCCTTCCAGCAAACCGCCCCTCCATTGAGGGTAAAGACATAACCCGACATGGACTTGGAGTTATCCTTGTTACTCTGGAAGCTGGAGTCAGCAAATGCCTCGAGCTGGAGGTCTTTTCCGCCATACACCAAGAACATCTCCTTAGTCCTTCTCAGGTACTTGAGAATGTTCTTTACCGCTATCCAGTGTTTCTCCCCTGGGTTTGACTGATACCGGCTTACAACGCTCAATGCGTATGCTACATCTAGTCTGGTACATAACATCGCATATATTATAGAGTCTACCGCAGAAGCGTAGGGTATAATAGACATGCGATCCCTTTCCAAATCAGTCTTGGGAGACACCTCTTTAGAGAGGGTGATCCCGTGACAAGCCGGTAAATTACCGCGCTTGGAATCTTCCATGCCGAATCTTTTCAGTATGGTGTCGGTGTACCTTGACTGTGAAAGTCCCAACATCCTCTTAGATCTATCACGATAGATCTGGATCCCCAGAATGTAGTTGGCATCGCCCAGGTCCTTCATGGAGAACCTCTGCGACAAGAATCCTTTGACTGACTGTAGCATAGGAATATCATTTCCTATTAGGAGAATGTCATCCACGTACAAGACGAGGAATACCACAGTTCTCCTTACAATCTTACTGTAAATGCATGGTTCATCTGGGTTTTTGATAAAGTCGAATTCTTTGACAGTATCATCGAAGCAGATGTTCCAACTCCACGATGTCTGCTTCAGTCCATAGATGGACTTTAGAAACTTGCACACTTTACCGCTGCTTCCACTCTGAATGAATCCCTCTGGCTGATCCATATAGACGCACTCTTCTAAATGTCCATTTAGGAAAGCCGTCTTGACGTCCATCTGCCAGATTTTATAATCGAGGAAAGCAGCAATGGCAAGAAGGATCCGAATGGATTTCAGCATAGCTGTTAGTGTATATGCCCTAGGGGCCATTATTGTATCATACTAGCATGTATATTACTTAATGGAAGCTTGGGATATTCACAGTTGTATATAACAGTCTTGCTAAACATGGTAGTATGCTACTTGGTTTGAGTCTACTTTAATATGTGCATATGTTTCTTGTAACGTATCACTTATACATATTAGTAGAGCCCATAGGATCTTTGCTTGATTACCAGCGTCGTGATGGCAATCACACTAGTGGGGGCTGGGTAGTCTGTAAGCAACATCCTATACAGGTCCCTGATCGTTGGATTATCGAGAGAGGGCATCGATATTCCGGAGTAGACTAAGTGTATACGCTTCTCATCCCAGTTGGGGAAATGGTCTGTCCCACAGCCATCAGTACGTCGTACTGGAGATAGTATACAGGTGCTCGTTAGGTTACGGGTACACCGGACAGGACTCGGCGGGGAACTGATTGGTTGGTATTATACCCATCGTCAGTTACCAGTTCCCAGGTGACATGAGTACAGCATAGTCCGCAGACTTGACACTGCTACTTCGCCTCGAGTGTGTCCCACTGTTCTTAGATTGCTACCCTACCACGGCTCAAAGGAGTCGTGCAAACAGGTAGCAGTTGGGTGCAGTCCCGAGCACTTGGAGGCAGTGGCAGTTAGATAGGATTCGTCTCTCCCGGTATTGGGAGATGATATCGCGCTGTGTCAGAGAGCCATTACGCAAAGTCCCTGGCCAGGGCAAGCGGGATATACTGGTAGGTTCCAGTAGCTTCTCAGGGTGTAATGGGTTTCGCTCCGACACGACTTATACAGCTATTAGGGGACTGACGCTTGCCGCCCCCTAGGCTTGATATGAGATAGTCTTAGACGAACAGACCGGACTGTACGGAGATTGTCGCATCTGGCTCAGTGGGAGGTCGGATGATTTTCCTCATCGACCTTCTTATCGACATCTACCTGGGGACCGTTACGTACAGCTAGTGCCGCTTGCGGTCTGTGGTTAAACCCACTGCCAGTGTAGTGTCGAGTCTTTAGAGTCCCACACAGAGAGTTTCCCTGCTCCAGGCGAAACGATATAAAGGTCGTATGGTTTTACGACAAAGGTTCGGACGCATACGTGTGTTTACGCACGTACGACATCCGGACAGTTTTTACTAGTCGGCTTTGGTTTAAGCCAGTTACTAGTATCCGGTTATTGGATTTATACAGTCTAAAGTTTTTCCGTGTTTTCACGGATAGGAGGGGAGTTCTCATAATTGCGCGAGAAGCTTCTAGAAGATGGTGACTAAGGAGGTTTAGGTGGCATATACATTGAATGAGATTAGTGAGTCATATGGATGATTCATCCATGTCATTAATGCTTCATAATTGCTTAATGACTCATGGAGATGAATCACCATAAGATATTTATCAAGCTTGGCTGTAAATCATTTTCTTTTCTTTTCTTGAAAAACAATAATGCTTGATATATATTATGATAACTCATTTTCTCATTTCATTATCATGTTCATCTTCTCTCTCCTCAAGCTCTCTCTCTTCAAACCCTAATCCTCCCCTCTCATGTGTTGAGTACAAGGGTTAGCTAGATTAATACATCCATAACCTCACTCTATATCACCTAGTTAGCTTAGATTAGCGATTTGAGCAAACTAGTTATCTCAAGTTTGAGATTAAGCTTGGCGTAGGAACTTTCGGGTGGATCGTCTTTGATTCGAGGAGGTCGTTGAGGTGCCGATGTTCCAAGGAGCCTACGAGGAGTGGAGGATAGCGATGAAGACCCGAAGGACATGGTTCTTGAGGTATAATCACTTCACATAGTAGGTTAGAACTTCTATGTTTGATGTTAGTTATCGTTTAGTTTCGATTCATGCGGTTAGTCGATGTTTAAGCAAAGAACAAGATCGTTTTTCATATTTCCGCCTCCCCGCAAGTCGTGGGGTGTTGCACATCGACTTACAGTGGTATCAGAGCCTCGCTAAACAATAAATAACTCACTTGCAAAATTGTATGAATTTCGAACGGAAAAAACAAAACCGGAAAACCCCGATATCATGGGTTTCTGTCGATTTTTAAATGAAGTCCAAAAATTTTTCAGGGAGGTTCAAAAAGCGCTAAATGATAGTATTAGAACACCCAAGAAAACTGGGCTCATGAATCGTCTAAAGCGCCGTGGAACCGCGGCGGATCCCACCGATCCGCCGCGATTCCGCTGCCGAGTTGCCGATTCATCTGCCCAATTTTCCTGTTTTGGTTCTCTGTGATATTTGGTATTTTCTGGAATATTTTAATTTTTGCACAGATTTCAGATTTACGGAGAAGTATTGGAGCAAAATTAAATGTGTTTAATCGATCGAAATTATACGGTATTTGCTTGTTGGATTATATCTGTGTTTTGTATAATGTGTTCGTAAACCTCCCCTAACTGCTAGTATGTCGGTTGGCAGGGGGTTGCACATTTCTGTAATGGATCTTATCTGTTTGTGTATATTTACTGTGTTGGACTGTTGTGATGTATAGCCGGGGTTATGTGATGGGTTATTATTTAATTCATTTGATGTAAATGTAATAAGTTGTATTATTATTTTGCGGGGCACATCCAGGTTGCGGTTGTAGCCACCGTTGTATTATTTCTTTTTACTGTTTTTGCTTCTAGGACAGACCCAAGGTGGGGTGCACAAACTACCGGGTATTTTGAAGTGTTGAGGCAGACCGCTTCACTTCTGGTACTTGGCGGGTAGTTTTCCGTACCCGTAGGGGTCTTGGGTGGGGTAATGGCTATTCATCACAACTGTGTAATCCGTCTTTTATTGCAGGCTCAAAGCAAACGCGGATTACTTGCATATCCAATAAAGTTTATCTGTGATCTGGAATGCTTATTATTGCGTCTGACGAATGTACAATATCTATATATTATAGCTATTAGACGTCACTTATGTTTTACACCCGCGCTAGCCCAGCCCCCGCTCTGTCGTTAGTTAAGTAACCTAACGGGTGATGACGGGACCCCGTGGCGAATGCGGATGGCATAAGAGGACGTGGTATTTTCGTTGTTTTCTGCAATGATATGATTAAAGATGGGACGCATTATTACAATGCAAAGAAAATAAACCAAAGTTTAAATCGTTGGAACAAATTTAAAAGAGACCACTCGGTTATTTTAAAAGAGCAGAATTTTTAATTGCGGAGCTTTAACCACTCCTTTTAAAAAGCTATCAGGTTCCTTCGATTATATCAAGTTCACTACGTTCACGGTTTCGCCAAAACCAGTCGTAGCCCTCCGTCATTTCTTATGGATGGTCAGTAGTATTCAAGCTATGTATTTTGACCAACGCCAAGGCATAGTGTTTGGTAGCTGCTGGGTATTCATTTGTTGCATAGATAGATGAGTTAGTTTGGGACAGTCGTATTATCATTTTGGCCAACGTCAAGGATATGTACGGATGGGTTCAAATTAACCTGGATAATGACGGGTAGAACTTGACATGTGACTTATGACATTTTGACCAACGCCAAGGTCATAAGAGCATGGGGCAAAAAAGAAAAAATATACATCGGGAATTTCTAAAGAAATTGAAATTTGCAGAGAGATGCATACCATTTTTGGAGTTTGATGAATGTTGGTAGGATTCCTTCAACATTATCATACGATGATATTTTGGATCCCGATCCTACTGTGAGTATATGCTACTTATTAGAAGATTCGTCACTTAACGATCAATGCTATAAACCAAGTAGGTGCCTAGAAAGGTGTCAGCGGGGTTACGCCCCCAGAGAAAAGAGGTTATTTAATTAAGGAACTTCGCGAAAGCGTTGGAAAACCTCCCTCGAAGTATCGACACTAGCCTGGCTGAACGGTTAAGCAAGTATTGTCCTGGCTAATTCTTCTTTTATGGTTTGAGGAGGGATTCGAGAAACAGTGGGAACCATCCTGTTTAGATAAATTAAAAACCAATCTAAACTTGCAACAGCATCATGCTAAAATGTTTTCTTCTCTCTCTCTTAATTGCAGCGACTCTGTGACCACACATAGGTTACATCTAGATAACAAATTGACTGAATCTGACTTATATGACTGGCAAAGGTCTGTCCAGATGTCCATTGGCTATGACAAGCTGAACCACCCTATTACTACTCCAGATCCCACCGTCTCAGGTCCAGTTTCCACTGTCGCGGATATGGATATCCGTCAGACAAGGGAAAAAGATAAAGCGAAAGCTAAGTGCTTCGTGTTAGCTTCAGTTGATGGTGTATACCAGAAGCACCACGAGAAGATGGACTTAGTTTCCATCTTTCTCCATAATAAAGATTTATATGGAGAGCAATCTCATATCACTAGATATGAAACCTCGAACGAATTAATTCAAGCGAGGTTAGCTGATGGGTCATCTGTAAGGGACAACGTCCTTACATTGACTAGCTGTATTGATGAGCTCCAGGACCTGCAGACCGCGTTGGGAAACGAGTCAAACACTGACTTGATTCTACAGTTTCTGCCTTCTACCCTGAAAGAAACCAGGGAAGTAGAAGGAAAGAGAAGGGCAAAAGTTTCGGGACTTAAAATAGTAAAAGAAGGACGTTCTTATTGTTATGGGATTGGGCGTAGGCAGAATGATTGCAGGGCTTTAGAAGCCAGTAGCCAAGATACAAAGCATGTTGTGGCTTCAGCCTCAAGTATATTTGTTATTGAGAACTGTTTGTCAATTAACTCTACTTCCTGGGTATTAGATATCGGAGCAGGATCTCATATCTGTAATTCATTACATGCTTTGAGAAACCGTAAAGTTATAAAGGTATGTGATTGGTCTCTTAAAGTTGCAAACGGAATGACAGTGAATGCTGAATCCGTGGGAGAATATCGCCTAGGTTTGACAAGTGGGCAGATATTGATTTTACGTAACTGTCTGTATGTACCTAGTATGACTTGTAATATCATATCAGTGTCCTCACTTTCAAGAGAGGGATATAATTTTACATTCGAAAGCGATGTAGTAAACATCCACTTAAATCAAGTTCTGATTGGGTCAGGTACATTAGATAACGGCATATACGTATTAAGTCAAGCACAGGTTTTCAATATCCAGAATACACTTAAAAGAAAGTCTCCGGAATTAAATCAGGCTTTTTTATGGTATTGTAGACTAGGTCACATCAATGAAAGAAGGATGACTAAGTTACATAGAGAAGGATATTTGAATCCGTTTGAATATCAATCTTATGCTACTTGTGAATTTTGTCTCATGGGAAAGATGACAAAGACTCTGTTTTCTGGACACGGAGTAAGAGCAAGCGAGCTCTTGGGACTCGTACACAGTGACGTGTGCGGTCCAATATCTACACATGCGCGAGGTGGTTATTCCTACTTCATTACTTTTACGGATGATTTCTCTAGGTATGGATATATCTTCTTAATGAAGCATAAATCCGAAGCTTTTGAGAAATTTCAAGAATACAAGAATGAAGTGGAAAAACAAACCGGCAAAAGTATCAAGACACTGAGATCTGATCGAGGTGGTGAATACTTAAGCGCCGAGTTCCTGGGTTACTTAAAAGAGAATGGAATTCTCTCTCAGCTTACTCCTCCATACACACCACAACACAACGGTGTATCAGAAAGGAGGAATCGAACCCTATTGGATATGGTTCGTTCCATGATGAGTAACGCTGAGTTACCGCGATCATTCTGGGGATATGCACTAGAATCAGCTGCATATCTTTTGAACCTAGTTCCTACCAAGACTGTGCCTACCACACCATATCAGATGTGGAGTGGGAAGAAACCCTATCTTTAG